>CM032450.1:35375232-35458561 GCA_019049505.1 Pachyrhynchus sulphureomaculatus
AGACAACACCCATTTTGCTGACTAGTTCCCGCAGATTTTTTTTTAATCGCTTCAATCTTGTCAGTTGCTGATAGCAAGAGTACAAAATCAATCGTTTGGCCAGGTTACAGCAGGTATGCGATTCTTTTCCATTCTCACCAAATACAGAGCATCACATTTTTATGAGCCTATCAGGGCTTCATCTTGTTTTCAACCACTATCTTTTTCACACCTTATTGCGATATGTGATCAACTTTTTATGGCTCGTTATTATCCGATTCACAAATCACTCGATTTCGTTACGTTTCTGTAGAGATTAGCACCTAGAAATGAGATCGAGCATCAAGCTTCCTATTGTAGCTAGGTTTCTTCAAATGGTTTAAAACTACTTGGTAATAGATGTTGCCAACTATTACCAAAATTCTATCAGCTATTTCTGCCATTGGTGGAACCAATGCGAGGAGCATCTTCGAGATCGAAATTTCCAGAACGAAAGAGTCTGAACGATTTTTGGTTATTGCTTTTGGTAATATATCTTGACCATCAACAGCACAAATTTTTTCATAAGCCTGCGCAGTATTTATGCCTTTATCGAAAAAAAACTGTAAAATGTAACAAACTTTTGCAGAAATTTCACTCATCGTCAATTATGTCTGAGTAAACGAGCTGCAACAGTTTTTGTACGTCCAGTATCAGCTTTCAATCGACACGACACTAAGCATGATCCGACTTATGTTACCTGCGATATGTGACGCTAAAGCCAACTAACGAGAAAAATGTTCAATAGTTTTTCGACAACCTAAGAGTTATTTCGAAGACATTAATATACTTCTTGATCAGGGAGGGATATATTGTTGAAATATATTTTCCAGAGAAATTTTCTCGCTTGCAAAAAGAATCGTAGAGTAAACAATATTTATACCAGAAAATTGAAAGTATATTACCAATTAAAATGAGATTTGCGTCTGTTTTTGTTGCTGCATACTTGCGCAATTTATTGTAAAATAATAGAAAAAGCTTGGTTATATTTTTGATTTAAATTTCTTATTAAACAGTAAGGAAAGTAAACTAAAAAAATTTTTTACATTCCACAATCTGTTAAAATTCTGTCAGTTTTATTCATGATTATCCGAATAGAGTTGTCTCATTTTTAACGGAGAGAAGTCATAATAAAAAAAGCCGTGAGAGTAGGCATTAAACTCTGAAATCAACCAATTGTTAATTTACTTTTTTAGCATGAAAGTCTATTATATTTGCTTATATATTCAGTTGTGCTTTTTGCTTATATATTCATGTGACCGCCCATGGCTCCATAGCGTAGTACCTTGCTTATGGTGCAGAAGGTCAAGGGTTCAATCCCGCAGGTTGGTATACTTATTTATTAATTATTTAAGTATATTTGGCCATACCACGTACATAGATAGTGCTTGTTCGCAGAGATGCAATAACATCCGTGGCAGCACTACCGCGTTGTCTAAAAGGTGCTGTGAAATACAACACGTGTGTTTCGGCAGTTGGAAAACGTGGACGGGTATTATGACATCCTGGCCGATATCCTCAGGGTATGAAAAAAGGGTAAAATCCCTACTCAGGCGGGGAGGTGAACGATAAAAAGAAAAAGTTACTCTAGAATGCAACCGGAAAACTTGCTCTTTTATTTTGAAAATATAAGTATTTAACAAGAGGATGACATTTCCAACGACCTTCAGGGTTGCGCCCATAATTTGTTCTTAGGTTATTTCAAGAACCTTATAACATTCAGATCGCTGTATATTATACTAACACACAACTGAGAAGTCCATGGAATAACTAGAAAACCTTAAAGATTCTTTTTGTGAAACTGCATTAGTATGAATTAGAGAAACAAGAGAAGATTCTAAAATTTTTCGTTTAGAAAACAGTGAGAATGTGTAATTCTAAATTATTTTAGTTGCAATATTCAACAAATTCACACTATTTTAATATGAAAGATCATTTCAGTAAAATTTATTATATCCTATTTCTAAATAGATTTCCTGTTCTTAGTATTTACTAAACAGATATAGAGTTATTGGAAGTTTTAGAAAACCTTAGTTGCATACTGGCTTCGTAACAAATTTCTAGAATTTTGGTTTTGCAAATAAGATAAAATTTTCTATCGGCAAATAAGACATTTTTAGTAAAGCTCTAGAATATTAGTTCTTGCTAGACTTAAAAATAATTTTGGCAAGTTTCACTGCTTTATTTTTCACTTTAGCTATAGTACAATGTAGAACGTACAATGTACAAAGTACAGTGTACAACGAAGTATGCTAAAACAGTAACGGGCCGTAACATTCAAGTGATATATTTTACTAAGTTTAAAAAAATGTATTCCCATTTCTGGTATATTTTAGCTAATACAAAATGAAATGACACAAAGTATATGCATCTTCGGGTTATAAGTAACCCGGTTTTTATAAAAACTGGGAATTTAAAAATTATATATTATCTCAATTTAAAAGAGAAAACATACCAGATAATATTAACCCAATAATAACCAATATATCTTTAAAAATCATAACCATAAATGAATAAGTAACTAATATATGTATTAAATAAAGCGTAATACGCTTACACAAACAAATTGGAATCGATTTGAGAATATTAAAAGAAGTAAATACATAAAAATTAACAAAGCAATGAACAGTAATCACCATTAAACAATCGATAACTTCATTTTTTCGTTTGTTTTATTGTTTTCTCACCTAATTAGGGCTACAGAGTTTGTTCAGTTTTATTATTGCTTAAAGAACTCTATTGCCATTAAAAATTTGAGTTAAATAAAAAAAGTTAAACTTTTAATTCTTGCTGCTTTCAATACAATTATTTTTGTTGTTTCTTACATTCAGGGCGAAATTTTATAACAAGGTCTTACTTGGCATTTTTAATGGTGACTTGTCGAAGCTAAGGCGCTTACTGAAAATTTACATTGCTGCAGGATCTCTTTTATGTGCAGATGTAAAAACAAACACCCAGCAACGTAACTATGACTGGAGTTTGTAGGTCTGAGTGGTTCATGCTGCTCTCGTTTAGCCGACATGGATGATTTTGGGTTTGTTTAGGAGGCTGTTGATTCCTGATTAAATGGTAACTTGTATTATAATGCTGAGCTATTGAGACAATCATCTATTTTATTCAAGGTTTCATTTCTCCCAATTTCGGTGGCTTTTCGAATAATAATTGTTTTGTAGTGTCGTAAAAATATTAGTTGTTAGCGACTGTTAAAATGGATTTTGTAGCCTGTAACTAACTAGGTGCTGAAAGATAGATGATGTATTGTGTTGTATTGTATTTGTTGCGGTATTGTGTTCTTGAATCCTAACAGATATTCTTCTCAATTGTCACATAGAATGCTGTTCATGCTCTGGTTTTCTAGTTTTATTTGACTTCTCGATAAGGATGTGTCACGGTTGTCCTAGAGCCGAATCAAATTAAAAATATGGGGGATGGTTCAAAAAATATTGATGGATTTTCGTTCTAGTAGGTATTGGGAACATTTCAAGACATATTAGAAAAAACAATTCGCCCCGCGCTTTTTTTTAAAGCAAAAAAAAAAAAAAAAAACACTTTTTAATATTTTTTACTAAATAATAAAAAAGTAAAATTTCTCTTGAGGCTGGTTTATATGATTTTCGTATTAAAACAAACCCAAAATTGTTTTACTCAGCTTATATTAAAAATTATTGTATCTGATGTAAACCTATGAATTTTTTTTTAATATTGTTTAACCTATACTAAAAGCAACATCTGATTCAGCTGAAAGTAAAAATAAGAAAACCACGACTATAATCGTTTAGTATTCATATAATACGTACGTCATTATCGTTGAAAAAGTATACTATCGTCTATAGTCAAAATACGCCTTCCACTCATCAACTTCCGCGCCACCGGCAAGCTAAATAAATACTGATTTAGTTTCTTACGCTATAATAGTGCAATAATATAACATTTGTTGATTTAATCCTAAGATACACGCAATTTTCTATCATGTATTGGAGTTTTGCTCCCAATCCAATAAAGGTCTGGCATACTTCACTGAACAGGCAGTAGAGTGTGCACATAGTGACTTTAGTAACGTCTGGGAGCGTTACAAGGTGTTAAAAGTTCATCCTGTGTATGTAACACATTTACTAAAACTTTATGTGAGTACAATAGCTTGCACACGTAAACGCAAAATAAACTTTTCAGCTGGTTTTATTTTTCGAAAGATATTATTTATTATTTAAAAGTTCTTATTAATATTACAAAAAATACATATTATTTTAATACTCTCCATACATAAATATCTTTTTAGTGTTCCGTACGGAACACTTATAAGATCACTTCGGTGTCTGTCTGTCTGTCACACCCGACTTTCTCCGAAACTGTTTGTCATAGAAAGTTGAAATTTGGTAATAATATAGGAATTGATGGCCTCATCAGAGCCATGTCGTTTTGAAAGTTAAATTTTGACTTAAGGGGTTAGTTTTGGGGGGTGAAATCGGAAGTGAAAAAAAAAATCCACCATCGAGTGTGGTGTCAAATGAAAGGTTGAGAAAACACGAGTAAAATATATATATATATATATATATATATATATATATATATATATATATATATATTTTATGGGTCTAGCACACGTACTGCAGGGAAGTCCCTAAAGCGCTCCAGGAGCGGCACGAGTGCGGAAAAAGCGATTCACGTTGTTCTTGAATCGCTGTAAATTGTACTCGGTGGGAAACACAGCGCTGGGCAAATTATTCCAAAGGGATGACGTTCTCCATATAAAAGATTGCTTGAAAAGCGTTGTACGCGGAGTAACAAGCAGAACCTCATACGGATGCGAAGCACCAGCGCGACGTGTATTTCTAACATGCACCGCTTTGGGAGGAATTAAGCGGGCTACATCCTTCGAACACTTTCCATGAAAATACTTGTAGAACAGACTCAAGTCGCCAACCGTTCTTCGATGTTCCAGCGAATCAAGGCCGCCGGTCAATTCCGGGTCCCCAATCAGACGGACCGCTCTTCTCTGAACAGAATCCAACAAATGCAGTGTATGTTTGGGAGCGGAGCCCCAAACGTGGAGCAGTATTCCATAGTTGGTCGAATTTGGGCTTTGTAAAGAATTAACAGTTGCTGTGGGGTGTAAAGCTTTCTGGTTCTAAATAATATTCCCAACTTTTGAGAAGCTCTCCTTGCTATGCCTGCAAACATGTTCATGCCAAGACATATTTGCTCCCAAACTAACGCCCAACAAATTGAGCGACGATGCTAGGGGAATGGAGTGCCCCGACATAACTATGTCGGGTATATATATATATATATATATATATATATATATATATATATATATATATAATGTAATACTTGCGCGCACTTTTCTTTGTAATATTTTTAAAAAATTGCGAAAAATCGCTGTCCACCCGCCTTATCTCGAAAAGTACTTATCAAAAACTTTTGAAAAAATTCTGGAATGTTCTCCAGGGGGTGTAGATTGAACGAAAATTATCACGAGTGCATTACCTTTAATAATTTATCTGGTATATAAAAAAAACAATTTCAAGGTCATAAATTTTCAGTAAAGATTGGCAACAAACTTTGCTGAAAACTCATTTAGGGTGTGTTTTGTGAAGTCACTGATCATTTTATACCTCCGTAACAAAATTTTTTATTTTAAAAGCAATTAAAGTACGGAACACTAATTGCGCAAGTGCAACTTGCACTTGACCGGTTTTTTTCTTATATATTGTAGTTTATAGTTTCTATGTATAATTTATAAATAATATTATCGGTACTTAAATAATATACATCTCAAAATTATTACTTTTTGTTAGCATAAATATAACATTAAATTTTACTTTTCGATATAAATAATATACATTATTCCATTAATGTCTAATGTTATAACTGTACATCAGGGGTGCTCAAACTTGAACTGCTGGCGATCTACCTCAATATTGTTAGACTACGATCGATCGACTCTGAGAGGCTGCAAGTAAGTGTGATGCAGGTTTGTCGTCTAGGTAGGGTGTATCGTGGCATAGATATTAGTTTTCCGCACAATATGCATTTTTTTAGTCAAGGTAAGTGTAGGTCTGCTCTAAAATGTCAATGAAAAAACTCATAATTATTCAAAATTGCGAGTTTATTGGTTCTTACAAAACAAACGAGTTCTAGTGTCTAAACTTAACTAAAGAGTGACTTTGGATGTTGAAGCGTGGCACTGCATGTCCTTAGCATACTTTTTATAAGATGGTACGTAATTACCGAGTGCTAATCGCAAGCATGATGACATATGTTGATCAGTTAGTCGATTGCGATATTTTGACTTAATTATCTTCATTTCAGAAAATGCAGACTCGCACAAGTAAGTTGACCCAAACATTGCCGTCAGTTGAAGGGCGATTTGCCTTAGATTCGGATATTTATCTTCAGATATAAAACACCAGAATTTTGTATCAGATGCTGTGGCTTTGAGATGTATATCTGATATAATCTGCACTAACTCATTTTCAACAGAACATGAGTCCATGTTAAACTGACTTGCTATTTCAGTAGCTAATTCCTCACGAAAATGGATAACTCATAAATGATGCGATATTTGCCAATTTACTGAAATCATAAAAACGTATTTCGAATTGGCCGAAAATATTTGATAATTCTGCCTCATAAATATCATAATTCAACTGAGGAATCCTTGCTTTCAAAGACGGAAAACTTTTCAGATCCTTTCTTTTCAGTTGATCTATCATAAGTTGCAATTTACTTTTGAATTCGTTTATTGCGCTAATCATCTCAATAATAGTTTTTCCTTTACCTTGAAGCTCCAAATTAATGGTGTTTAAATGCATTGTGATGTCTGTCAAAAATGCCAAATCAGTCAGTTTTTCAGCATCTGAGTGTCATCTCCTCTTTCTTCCAGAAAAGCTGTTATTTCGGGCAATAATTCTTGAAACCTTTCTAGGAATTTTCTGCGACTCGACCACCTGACGTCCGTGTTAAGAACTAAATCAGTGTGTTCAGCTGACTCACTATCTTCCAACTGCAATTTAAAGAGCCGTCGTTGCAAGCTACGTGCACGGACAGAATTCACAATTTTTATTGCAATGCCCATAATCTCCTCCATGTTTAGAACTTTTGAACACAAAATTTGTTGATGTATAATGCAATTGAAGGAGAAAAAAACCGGTCAAGTGCAAGTTGAACTTGCACAATTAGTGTTCCGTATGTTGATTGTTTTTAAAATAAAATTTTTTGTTAGGGTGGTATAAAATGATCAGTGACTTCATAAAAACACACCCCAAATGAGTTTTCAACAAAGTTTGTTTCCAATCTTTACTGAAAACTGGTGACCTTGAAATTTTGTTTTTTTTTTATATACCAAATAAATTATTAAATGTAATGCACTCGTGATAATTTTCGTTCAATCTATACCCCGTGGAGAATATTCCAGGATTTTTTTCAAAATTTTTTGATAAATATTTTTCGAGATAAGGTAGAGGACAGCGATTTTTTAGAAGTAATACGAAGAAAAGTGTGCGCAAGTATTACATTATATATATATATATATATATATATATATATATATATATATATATATATATATATATATATATATATATATATTTACTCGTGTTTTCACAAGCTTTCATTTGACACCACACTCGATAACCTAGTAAAAAAAAATTTTTTTCACTTCCGATTTCACCCCTCAAAACGAACCTCTTAAGTCAAAATTTATGTTACGGTGGCATAAAATGATCAGTGACTTCACAAAACACACCCCAAATGAGTTTTCAACAAAGTTTGTTTCCAATCTTTACTGAAATCTGATGACCTTGAAATTTTTGTTTTTTTTATATACCATATAAATTATTAAAGGTAATGCACTCGTGATAATTTTCGTTCAATCTACACCCCGTGGAGAATATTCCAGAATTTTTCGAAATTTTTTGATAAGTACTTTTCGAGATAAGGCCCGGGACAGCGATTTTTCGCGAATTTTTAAAAATAATACAAAGAAAAGTGCGCGCACGTATAATATTATATATATATTTTTTACTCGTGTTTTCATAAGCTTTCATTTGACACCACACTCGATGACCTAGTAAAAAAATATTTTTTTCACTTCCGACTTCACCCCCCAAAACTAACCCCTTAAGTCAAAATTTAATTCTCAAAACTACATGGCTCTGATGAGGCCATCAATTCCTATATTATTACCAAATTTCACCTTTCTATGTCAAATAGTTTCCGAGAAAATCGGGTGTGACAGACAGACAGACAGACAGACACGAAGTGATCTTATAAGTGTTCCGTACGGAACACTAAAAATGAAGGGAAATCATCATTAGCTCGACACAATGCCACAAAAGCGTTTTTGTTTCCAGTCATTGCTGGTGCTCCATCGGTTGTAATGCACACTAATTTATATATTGGTAGCTTGTAGTTTGTTACAAAATTGAAGAAAACGTCATATATGTTATATCTTCGCCACGGGTCTTTCCTTTCAGAGAAATCATTGTCAAAAACTCTTGCTTAGCCGACATGTCATTGAATACCATTCGAATAAAAATACACAGCTGGGCAGTGTCTGTCCTATCGGTGGATTTGTCGAAGTGTAAAGAAAAGTATGTACATTCCATGATATCATGTTTTAGTTTATCTGCCATGTCCTGACTCATGACTTCAACACGCCTTGTGACAGTCGGACGAGATAACTGAAGTTCTCTAATAGCAGACATAATCTCTGTTTTATTTTTAAAATCTCCAAATAAAGTCTCACCCGCTTCAATAAATGCTTCCTTCACAACCAATTCATCATCAAATGGTTTCTTGTGTTTCGCCAATATATGAGATATTTTAAATGACGCGATCGTTGCAGCTTTTGATTGTTTGGCTGGTCTTGTGAACATGGTTTGTTCTTTTTTCAAACAAGTTATCAAATCACGTACTTTTTGTTTTCTTAATTCACTCTGTGACGGAAAATCCTTTTCATAGTTTTTATGAACCGTTTTATGATACCTCTCTAAGTTCCCACGCTTAGGTATTGCAACTGACGCACGGCAAATGAAACAAATGCACTTATCTTTTACCATACAAAAGAAAAATTCTTTCTCCCAATCGTTATTAAAATGATAAGTTTTACTTTTCTTCGCTGCATTCATTTTGGACTATTTATTAATAAACTTTGTATCGATGTATCGCCTTCAAGTTACAACTCAAACTGACTCCTATTTCTGCAGGCGCAACATTTATATCGGCGCGAACGAAGTCTCGAATGTTCCCGTCAAACACGCCGCCCGAAGTTCCTTTGATAAACCGCCTTTTGCCGCTAGCAGGGGGTTATTACGATAAAAGAAAGTGATGAGAGGGTTATTCTGGCCTAATTATGGATCGAATAAATTTTAGTTTATTCATTACATTTTGTTTTAGTTACCTAAAACAAAATCTGTGAATCTTTCTATTTCGGAATTTTTTTCTCGAGATCGACTCAAAAAGCACTCGCGATCGACCGTTTGAGCACCCCTGCTGTTATCAATAATGTAAAGGTACATTTACATTATTGATAACAATATATTTTTTCTTTTCACACATTCTTTTCTTTATTTCAAAATAAAGCATCAATTAACTTGCGAGTGTAAGGAAATAAATCAATGATTATTAACCTTGCTGGGTGGGAATTGATGAGTGGAAGGGGTATTTTTATTATTGACGATAGTATACTTTTCCAACTGATAAAGACGTACATATTAATACAAACGATTATATACACAGTTTTCTTATTTTTACTTTAAGCTGAGATGTCCCTTTTGTTTACTTTTTTTTGGTAGCTTTTATTGTAGACTGATTTTCATAAGAAAACTTGAATTTTTTTCCTAATTTTTGTTTGAAAATTTAATGTCTTATTTAAACTTCTATTAAAAGAAATATTTAAACATTATTTTGCAATTTTCTTAAAATATCATTAAATTATATTGCATATGGGTTAAACATTTATTTATTTTTTTCTTCATAGAAGTTTACATCCAACATAATAATTTTTAATATAAGCTGGGAAAAATAATTTCGGGTTTATTTTAATACGAAAATCGTATAAACTAACCTCAGCGGAATTTATTCATTTTTTAAAAATTAGTAAAAATATTAAAAAATGGTTTTTTTACTTTAAAAAAAGTGTGGATTTTTTTATAATGACTTGAAATGTTCCTAATACCTTTTGGAATCAAAATCCATCAAAATTTTGGAACCACCCCATATTTTTATTTGATTCGGCCCTAGTACACCGTTGTATGGTTTGTAGGCGGAGAATATATTGCGTTTTTGTTGAAATCGTCCGATGCGGTCTTATTGTGTGTGTGCTATTGGCGAAAAGCCTAGAGATAACTAGTGCCTTATATATATATATATATATATATATATATATATATATATATATATATATATATATCTATATGTATATGTATATATATATATATATATATATATATATATATATATGTATATTATATATATATATATATATATATATATATATATATATATATATATATATATATATATATATATATATATATATATATATATATATATATATGTATATATATATATATATATATATATATATATATATATATATATATATATATATATATATATATATATATGTATACTCAATTATTGTTATTATTAAATCCGAAATGCCTTAAAGTTCTAACTTTGTATTGTTTGTGGTTGGTTCGTTAAAGATCTGTTGAAAGTTTTTTTCAACAAACTTCCTTCTAATTGACCGTATATGTAAAATATTCATATTCTCGTCATTCCTAAAATATCTGTTTTAATAGATCTTAGTCCAGCAAATGTTTTCCTTACAATCTAGAAGGTTGAAACTGGTAGGATTGTAGATGGATTCAGATTCGAAAAAAATAATGCCAAGTAGCCAAAATTCTAAAAATTTTTTAGAATTTAGTATTTTATATTGTAAAAATTATATGCTGAATAGACCCGACACTACTGGTATTTACTGAAATTTAAGAATAAATAAAACAGGTATATTATCTTCAGATGCACATATTTGGATTCTTAAGGAAGAGATTTAATTTAACATTTTAATTATTGTGCCTTAGTGTTCATAAAACAGGCTACTTGCTTCATTTCGATGTAATGTAGTCTGTCTTTAAAAAATATTTTCAACATTACGTTGTTATTCATTTTAAGGTGAATTTCGCTGCCGAGAAAAATTGTGAAATACAGTTTCATTCAATAAAATTTCTAGCTGATAAAAAAGATATATTTTTAAAAAGTAACTTTTCGTTTTTATTGATCTAAATATGACTTAATACTGAGGTACATATCTTGCGGAAGTTGACGGTATACTAAACACTACTCCCGGATGTACAGCGTGAGTCAACGGTAGAGGAAAGTTCATTATCTCATTTGTTTCGGGAACGACGAGAAAATGTTAAATACAATAGTTTTAGGGAATATTAAGGTGCATAGTTTAAAATTATTTTCGAGTATACAGGGTACTTCAAAAAAATGTGGCAAATATAACATATGTTTTTTTTAAATGGAACATCCTATTTTCTAATTTATTTTTAAATTCTGCGTAAAATTTTATAACTTTTTTATTAATAATGTTATATACTTAAACCTAGTATTTTTTCTAATATTTCAGTTTTTTTTAAAAAAAAAACTTGTTTCCAGTTTTGTACATAACTGCCAGAGCCCCATTGTTTTTGAAGATGGAATACTCCTAATTGGTACGAACGTTCTATAGAGATGAAAAAAAAGATATATGTAAAGAAATTTGAATTAGATGCTACAGAGTGTTCAAAATAAGTTTATGCATTTCAAATATTTTAAATTAAAAAATCTCAAATTTTTTAAATAGCACACCCTGTATATTATTATTTTTTCTGATAGATTTTACAAAACCCTCCAACTTTTATTAAATATATCATATACCTATTTCTAACAGTTTTTGATTTATTCTGAATTTTTCAATTTTTACCTCCGGGAAGTTCAGGAATTTTTAAACGATCGTTACCCACAAAAATGGATCGGTAGGGATGGATTCATTCAGCGGCCCCCTCGATCATGTGACTTAACACCTTTAGACTTCTTTTTGTGGGGCTACATTGAAGATCGTGTTTATGTGAATCCCTCTACAACACCAGTAGATATGGAAAATAGGATACGGGATGCGTGCAGAACAATAACGCCATTTATGCTAAGGAAAGTGAAGGAAAAATATAGTAACACGACTAAACATGTCCATTCAAGTAGACAGGCATATTTTTGAACATTTATTACGTCATAATAATTAATCATCAGATAAGTTAAACTATATTAAAATTATTATTCGCTATTTGTTTATGTTTTCACAATAGCCTAAGTGTATTAAAAACAAGAGTAAAAATTGAAAAATTCAAAATAAATCGAAAACTATTAGAAATAGGTATAGGATATACTTAATAAAAGTTGGAGGGTTTTGTAAAATCTGCCAGAAGAAATAATAATATACAGAGTGTGCTACTTAAAAATTTGAGATTTTTCAATTTAAAATAGTCGAAATGTATAAATTTATTTTGAACATCCTGTCGCATCTAACTCAAATTTCTTTACATATATCTTTTTTCATCTCTATAGAGCGCTCATAGCCAATTATGAGTATTCCACCTTCAGAAACAATGGCGCTACTGGCAATTTTTTACAAAACTGAAAACTAGTATTTTTTTAAAAAAATTGAAATATTAGAAAAACTACGAGGTTTAGGTGTATAACATTATTAATAAAAAAGTTGTAAAATTTTACGCTGAATTTAAAAATAAATTAGAAAATAAGATGTTCCATTAAAAAAAAAAACCGGTCAAGTGCAAGTTGAACTTGCACAATTAGTGTTCCGTACGTTGATTGTTTTTAAAATAAAAAATCTTGTTAGGGTGGTATAAAATGATCAGTGACTTCACAAAACACACCCCAAATGAGTTTTCAACAAAGTTTGTTTCCAATCTTTACTGAAAACTGGTGACCTTGAAATTTTGGTTTTTTTTTATATACCAGATAAATTATTAGAGGTAATGATAAT
This sequence comes from Pachyrhynchus sulphureomaculatus, assembly GCA_019049505.1. Lineage (NCBI taxonomy): Eukaryota > Metazoa > Arthropoda > Insecta > Coleoptera > Curculionidae > Pachyrhynchus > Pachyrhynchus sulphureomaculatus. The sequence continues at coordinate 35,388,305 of CM032450.1, forward strand.
TTTCGTTCAATCTATACCTCGTGGAGAATATTCCAGGATTTTTTCAAAATTTTTTGATCAGTACTTTTCGAGATAAGGTAGGGGACAGCGATTTTTCACGATTTTTTAAAAGTAATACCAAGAAAAGTGTGCGCAAGTATTACATTATATATATATTTTTTGCTCGTGTTTTCACAAGCTTTCATTTGACACCACCCTCGATGACCTAGTAAAAAATTTTTTTTTTCACTTCCGATTTGACCCCTCAAAACGAATCCCTTAAGTCAAAATTTATGTTACGGTGATATAAAATGATCAGTGACTTCACAAAACACACCCCAAATAAGTTTTAACAAGGTTTATTTCCAAATTTTACTGAAAATTGATGACCTTGAAATTTCTGTTTTTTTATATACCAGATAAATTATTACAGGTAATGCCCTCGTAATAATTTTCGTTCAATCTACACCCCGTGGAGAATATTCCAGAATTTTTTCTAAAATTTTTTGATAAGTACTTTCCGAGATAAGGCGGGTGGACAGCGATTTTTCGCGATTTTTTAAAAATAATACAAAGAAAAGTGCGCGCTAGTATTACATTATATATATATTTTTTACTCGTGTTTTTCACAAGCTTTCATTTGACACCACACTCGATTACCTAGTAAATTTTTTTTTTTCATTTCCGATTTCACCCCTCAAAACTAACCCCTTAAGTCAAAATTTAACTTTCAAAACTACATGGCTCTGATGAGGCCATCAATTTCTATATTACTACCAAATTTCAACTTTCTATGACAAATAGTTTCGGAGAAAATCGGGTGTGACAGACGGACAGACGGACAGACACCGAAGTGATCTTATAAGTGTTCCGTACGGAACACTAAAAACATGTTATATTGACCACACTTTTTTGAAGTACCCTATATACTCAAAAATAATTTTAAACTGTGCACCTTAACATTCCCTAAAACTATTGTATTTAACATTTTTTTCGTCATTCCCGAAACAAATGAGATAATGAACTTTACTCTGTCGTTGACTCACCCTGTACAAGGACACATCTACATTGAATGACTTCCAAAATAATTTCCATCTACTTTAATACACTTCCTACATCTTCCTTTTAATTTTTTTTATTCGTTCAAAAAGTAACTTGCTAATCTGCCTGCTAAATGCTGTATCTATAACTTCTCTAGTTTTTTTCAAATTCCTAAACATGAATCCCATGTAGTCTAAATCTGAGTCAAAATATTTGCTGTATGAGTAGAGAAAAAGAAATGTTATTATGCATTTTTATGCAGCTGATTGCATGGAAATGTATAACACATAACGTTGTAAAATACAGTTAAATTTTACTATTTATATTAAAAAAATCTTCACTAAAAACTTAATGTGTGAAAGTTTGTAGTTGGAGTAAATTTTACTATCTTTTTAATGAAAAGTTACTCTTAATTTCTACGCTCATATGGACTAATGAATATAGTCCAGTACATAAAAATTTGAGACCTGAAGTTGATAAAATATGAAAATTTCTTTTTATTAAGAATTACTGCAGAATTTTCTAATTCAACCAGATTATTTACGCCAGATTTTTTAATGTAGAATTTGAAATATTTTTATAAGATTTATAAGATTATGTTCCTTAAGAAAATCCGCGCTATAGAAAATTAAGAAAAATTATCAAATATTGATTTAGGTTTTTCCAATCATTAAATATAATTTTCAAGCATTAAAGCAACAAAAATTTATCGAAGCTCGGACGGTTTAATGCAGGAAAACCTGGTGGAAAAATTTTCCTTATTAATATTAAAAATTTTTCTCGTAAACAGACATTCTACTTTAAATTATTGATGTCATTATTAAAAATTAAAAACAAATTTCAGCTGGGTCTACATAAAAATTAAAATCACTAAATTAATGACGTGCTTCATTAATGCCAAGAAATAAAAACTTGACAAAAATAATGATAGAACTCGCATTCTCAACCCTAAGTAATTAATGTCAAGTAAGTCGTAAATATTTTAAGATAACAATAAGGATGTATGAAAATAATTTGAAAATCATTGCATACAACAAGAGTCTGGATAGTCAATTTATCTAAATAAGATGTTATGCACTAATGGCCATAAACGCACTTTCTATATATATATATATGTGCTTCCAATAATGAGACGGGTTTCCTGTTGAGTGCAACGAGTTTTAAGAAATTTAGCTTTGAATTGTATCATCCCTGAGTCATTTTTCAATCTTAGGATTTTACCCCATACTCATACTGGAATAAATTTCTGTTCGAGAAGTCCAATGAAAGAAGTTTTCAGGTAATAAAAGGTCGAAACAATAAGCCCAAGAAAAAACAATTTTAAATAGTGCTACAAGAAATTTCTATAAGCATATACATACTTTATGCTGTTTTAGGTTTGTATCGTATTAGTAAGAATTTTCAGTGAATAAAAAAATGTTCCAAAAACAGACATACAATCCAAAAACTTTACTTCTGAGTGTATAAAGTTTATTTATTTGAGATTCCGGTTACTCTTGTAACGCGTTTCCTGAAAATATCCTGTTAATTCCAGATACTTCAACTTTTCGCGTGGAAAAACTAATGTTGAGCTTTTTATTTAATCGTTTTATTTTCTTTAGATTTGTACTAAGTTTACACATTCGAAAAATACACTGAACATCAAGTGAATTTTATTTACACTTAATCTAAACTATAATTTAAAATTTTCAAATATTTTAAATTCAAAAATAAACGTGAAATAAAAAAGTTATAACAGTTCCAAAAAAACGATTCCTTTAATTTAAAAATAGCCTTTTATGTTCCTTAATACTCCTTAGTTTCAATGTGTGTATTGCTGTCAGACCGTGGAAAATAGCAATCACATTAATTCAATTAGGCCGATAGGCCCTCAGAAGATATCCACTATGACAAGCGGCTATCATGGAAGGATCAGGTCACCATTTTCGCCAAGAAAACCAACCAGTTCCTCGGCAAGCTGCTGAATTTTTATGTTCATGAAGTATCCTAAGTTCAAATATCTTAAGTTCTCTCGATACCTTTATATAAAATCCTTACTTAAGCTTAGTTAGTTATGTCCCAGATATGTATATATCTTAACATGTACACTCATTTTTTCTTTAATCAACCTTGTATTAATATTAATATCCTGAAGCTAGCTAATAGACAATAAACGATATTAAATATTAGGCCCTCAAAAATATCCTTATAATTCTTGTTCTATTTTATACTAAAGTTTTACAGCAAAATTTGCCCTTCATTCAAAGTAAACTATTACACAAACCCCATTCTAAACAGATAAGGGTAAATATTTTCATCTATCGTACAAAGACATGTAACATAAGCAAATAACTATGAGTTTCTGTTAAAGATATCAAATAACTCACGTGACATTAAAAAACTTTATATTTCATCATGAATGCTGGTTTATTTTACATTAACAATATGCCAAAAATAACCAGAAATCTAATCTACCTGCAACAGTGCTGATGATAGCAGGAAGTTATACAATTTAAAAACCTAGTAGAAATTCTGGTTGTTAACAATAACCCAGTAGAATTTAACCGAAGAAAAACCTTGAAATTTCTCTAACTGACATATATATATATATATATATATATATATATATATATATATATATATATATATATATATATATAAATATATTATGTATAAACTCCTGGACAAAATTAACGCAACAATCTGAAAATTAATTTATCTTTTTGTTATGTCAGTTTTAAAGTTTATCGAGTATTTGAATAGTAGGCTATGCATATTTTGTTTCGTTGCTCATGACAGAAATCAAAACAATTCGTTTAGATTTACAGTTTTAAAGAATTTTTTAGAAGATAAACAATTTTCTGTAATAGTGCGATAGATTTTCTTTAAAAGTAAGCTTATAAATTGTTCCCTTTTTCAAAGTAATACGTTTTTGTGGTAGACTGTTTTATTTTTGACCCCGAAGAATTAGAAAAATAAATCGAACAAGGAATTTAACTGAACACGAGGTAGTGTGAGCCTCAGTTTTATTGGACGAGGGATATTGTCAGAGTTATGTTGCCAATTTGTTAGGCAAACATCGTTCGACAATAAGTCGTATGGTAAGACGCTTGAATGAAGTAGGAACTTATTCTAGAAGGCTAGGGCAAGGGCGAAATCGATGCACTAGCGACCTAGATGAACGTTTTATAAGACAATATGCTTTAAGAAACAAGACTGTCACTAGTTCTATAATAAGAAACGAACTCGAAGCTGTTCGCAATGTGACAATTTTTTCTAAAACAGTTAGAAGACGGTTTAATGAAGCTGGATTAAACAGTAGGAGACCAGCCACTGCGCCCTTGCTTACTAGAGAGAACAGAGTTGCCAGGTTACGTTTTGCTCGAAATCACAAAAAACTGGTCTGTGGATGATTGGAAACAAGTTTTCTTCACAGATGAAACTAGGGTTAGTCTAAAACATCTAGATGGTCGTGAGCGAGTATGGCGAAGACCAGGAGAGAGGTTTGCTCCTTGCAATATATCTGCAAGGATTCCATTCGGTGGTGGCTCTGTTATGTTCTGGGGTGGCATCTGCTTTGATGCTCGCACAGAGTTAGTTCCTGTCCGTACGAGATCCATGAATGCTGACTACTATCTTGAGAATATTGTAATAGAACATGTGATGCCTTTCGGTCATTTTGTGGGGCCCAATTTCCTGTTTAGGCAAGACAACGCTCGACCTCACGTGGCTAGGGAGGTACTCGATTATCTTAATCAAGTTGATATACCGATTATGCAATGGCTACCAAAAAGCCGGATCTGAATCTGATAGAACATGTATGGTACCACCTTTGGAAAAATGTGAAACGTCATATACGAGGCTGGTTTGAAAAGTCCGTGCAAAAATAAAAACTACTTATGTGTTTGGGGTAAACCTTTTTTATTTTTCGACATAGTCTCCTTTTAGGCTTATACACTTCGTCCAACGATGTTCTAGTTTGTTGATCCCTTCCGAATAATAGGATTTGTCCAAGTCTGCAAAATATCCATTAGTGTCTGCAATCACCTCCTCGTTTGAATAAAATCTTTGTCCCGCCAGCCATTTCTTCAAATTGGGGAACAAATAGTAGTCCGAGGGAGCCAAGTCTGGAGAATAGGGGGGATGTGAAACGAGTTGGAATCCTATTTCCATTAATTTTGCGACCACAACTGCTGAGGTGTGTGCTGGTGCGTTGTCGTGATGGAAAAAGGACTTTCTTGTGGGCCAATCGCGGGCGTTTTTCTTGCAGGTCGGTTTTCAAACGGTCCAATAACGATGAATAATATTCACCTGTAATAGTTTTACCCTTTTCCAGATAGTCGATGAGGATTATCCCTTGCGAATCCCAAAAGACAGTCGCCATAACCTTTCCGGCCGAAGGAACGGTCTTCGCCTTTTTTGGTGCTTCCCCCTTGGTAACCCATTGTTTAGATTGTTGTTTGGTCTCAGGAGTATAGTAACGTATCCATGTTTCATCCACAGTGACGAAACGATGCTTAAAGTCCTCCGGATTCTTCTGGAACAGCTGCAAACCATCCTTGCAACACTTCACACGATTCCGTTTTTGGTTAAGCGTGAGCAATCGCGGCACCCATCTTGCGGATAGCTTTCTCATGTCCAAATGTTTATGCAAAATATTATGTACCCGTTCAGTTGAGATGCCCACAGCACTAGCAATCTCACGCACCTTAACTATTCTGTCATCCATCACCATATCATGGATTTGATCAATGATTTCTGGAGTCGTAACCTCCACAGGCCGTCCAGAACGTTCAGCGTCACTTGTGCCCATATGGCCAGTCCGAAAATTTTGAAACCACTTATAAACTGTTCTAATCGAAGGTGCAGAATCACCATAATGTTTATCAAGCTTCTCTTTAGTCCCCTGAGGCGTTTTGCCTTTCATAAATTAATGTTTAATCACCACACGAAATTCTTTTTCGTCCATTTCTTGAAAATCACTCGACTTCCTTGATTCACACGAATGCCAAACACAAAGAAATAGACCAATATGGCTGAAACTTGGCGTGCGTTCATTCAAGAGATGCTACTAACTAAACATGACCTCGATACGCGCCGGTGGTGCCATCTCTCGGAATTTGCACGGACTTTTCAAACCCAGCCTCGTACCTGCACCTAGAAACCTGAGGGAACTTGAAAATGAAGTTATCACAGAATGGGAGTAAATCCCTCAAGATTTTATCCAAAATTTAATTAGAAACATGTCTAGGCGCATAAACGCTGTCATCCGAAGTAGAGGAGGCAATATACGCTACTAGTGTCCCAGTTACACCATTAATTTTGCTACTAGTGGCCCAGTTTTTTTTTTTCATTATTACATAATTTCAACGATTTTGTTACTAGGTCTTAAGAATAATTATAATTCGAATCTTATAGAGAAATTTGGTAGCTAATTCACTTTTAAAGTATCCGAATAAGTTTTTTCGTGTAACCAATGTTCATAAAAAATTATTAAAATTAATTCATTATAGAGATTTGTATGATTTAATATATTGTTGCGTTAATTTTGTTCAGGAGTGTATATATATATATATATATATATATATATATATATATATATATATATATATATATATATACATATATATATACATATATATATATATATATATATATATATATATATATATATATATATATATACATATATATATACATATATATATATATATATATATATATATATATATATATATATATATATATATATATATATATATATATATATACATATATATCGGGACACTTTATTCCATTAATATCACACTCACTCACTCAGTGTTAACATAGAACCAAATACGTCTTGCACGATCACATTAAATTCGTAGCAAGAACACTTCATAAAAGCTCGGAATATTATCTGGTACTGGAAAGCTGTATGCTTTTTTTGTAAATTTAGATCCGTAAATGCCAAATTGAATGAGTTTTAAATATTTTACAACTTTGAATTCAATCATCACTTGCAGGTAAAGTTCTGTAACGAAATACACTTTCTACTTGGGCCAGCTTTACTCTCTAAAAAAACAAGTATATACCGATATATCAACGGTATATTTTCAATCCACCTATTGGAGGTGGGTCAATCCACCCCAAGAGACAGGAAAGGCAAAGATTAAAGTATGTTCGTGGCTCAGGCTCATCTAACTGACATGACTCAGGCTGTTAAACAGACGATACCATAATATCGGATGATGTGCACATCTATCTTAGCATTTTTTAATATAAATTAAATTGACAGTAGGATTCTATGTAGTGTAGTATGAGTTATTTGAATTTATTACTAAAATGCCCTAAAAAATTTAACTTACGCATAACAAATAACATAATAAGAAAATGTCACTAATGCTAATATTTTAAAGGGTATTATTATATCGATATTTCATCCTGGACTATATGACTATATTTTAATTATTATGTATAATGTACTAGACAAACCGATAGGAAATTCATTCGTATACAGTATTGATGTCGTTTGATTGTTAATAGTTTATATAGTATGAATATTAACCTCTGTCTCTGTTGAAACCTGATAATTATTGCATTTATTACTTTATCAGAAATTGACATAGATTGTAAGTAGTACGATAAAAGAATTCTTTCTCTCTAGGTGATGGCATCCCAATATTACAATTATTTTTGCCCTGCCACAGAGGCTACATATTTTTGGCAATAACATATTTCTTCGTCAAAATTGCTAAATTATTCGCGAGGCAGCGCCACACATATAAGTCGTTAATATTCGACTAGGACTAAAAATAAGAATAATAACCAAAATTAAACGAAATTGTAATCTACATAATACGATAAAACGTGGGTCATGAGATAGTTCAACAGATGGGAAAACAATAAATATGTGCCAAATATCGCTTTTGTTCAGTTTTCCTAGTTATTACTTATTATTGCTCCTGCTCGATGATTAACGACTCTCTGGCGGTTATTTTACTAAAATCGAATCCCAGTTGCTAAAAATTTCTCTGTTGGTATACGGTTTGCAATATACGGCCTTCGGTAGAGAACAGATATGTTTTAAGAATTTAGTTGCGATCAGCCAGTTATACAACTACATGAAAATCACAATGGTAGAACGAAATTATGAACTCCCTAACCCAACCCAAACGCAATGTTACAAATAGCACATAGGCGGAGAAAAGAACAATGTTAATAGTTACCAGAGAGAAAGTAAATTACGTCATTACCACTGCATTCCAGGGTACGGGGCTATAGTTCGGCAAACCAGAGATTATATTAAAAGATGTTATACATTCTACTAATTCGACCAACTATGGAATACTGCTCCCATGTTTGGGGCTCCGCTCCGCTTTAGGGACTTCCCTGTAGCACGTGTGCATATTAAATTTCAAAGGCAGGGCCAAGATCTTGAAAACAATGGAAGAACAGTTTCACTCACTTTAGAAGAAAACTCACAGGAATGTAGAAGACCAAAGCCCGTATAACTTAATACCTGAACTACTAGTTTTGCGGGGACTTCGCTTACACCTGCAAAACCAGGCTCAGATGTAATGATGAGAGTGAACTTCATCATACTTCATACAGGGGAAGCTCAAAATAACATCCGCAACAAAACTTTAGAGGAGATCCTACAAAGGGAGTTAGAAATTCGAGTACGGTACAATGTCAATGGACAAGAAATCGATGAAGTAATCACTTCTCTAAACGACATGAACGCGACGTTATTTTTAGAAAAATTATAAGATCTGCAGAAAAACCTATGGCAATATCGCTATAAACTTAATTCCATCCAATGCTGGATGTAGGCCTTCCCCCTGAACTTCCATTTTAATCTATTTACAGCTGTTGTCATCCATCCAATGCCCACAACCTTCTGTATATCGTTTCACCATCTTGTTTTGGGATGCCCTATGTTCCTTTTCTGTTTTCGTGATCCCCATTTTATTGTTCGCTTGGTCCATCTATCATTAGTGATGCGTGCCACTTGTCCAGCCCATTACCATTTACTTTGCGTAAACAAGCGATAGTAAAGTAAAGTAAAGACCAACTACATTATTAATTGTGACGTTGATACCTGCCAAATCGTAAAGCAAACGCCCAGATCAAGAAACTAGTCTTTAATGACTTGACCACCAAAGACCCCACATAGCTAGCCACAAAGTTATAACGAACTATAACAAAAGTAGCACGAGCTCTCGGCTACCTAAGAATATAGGTGACGTAATTAGTTACTCCTTTCTATCGATTCTAGCTTGGCTGACGAGTAGTACAAAGACGAAATATGCGCCTCGAGATGATTTGGCAGACGTAAAGTACAATAAATAATTGCCTAAATATAGACTTCGATCAATTTTAAGTTATTACTTGCATACATTTTCTTTTTATTTAAACCAAATATATTTTAGGCATTATTGGGACCTCTTGTAATAAAAGTATTCTAATAAAACAAAAAAATCAAATAGTGGAAGATCAGTTAGCTTTTATAAATCGTTAGTTAAACCATTGACAGTTTAAAGAAATAGAACAATAACAGTAAAACTAAACTAGTTATTGAGAAAAACCAATAAAAAGTAGTAAATGTCTGACTATAACACTTTCTTTTAAAGAAAGCTTTTCATAATAAAATGCTTTTATTTCGGTTTATGTTTATCGATTTCCGGCTTAAAGTTGAAACTTAAATTTCTAATAAAACCAGATAAAATAATTACCAAGAAATTGTGCTTTAATTTTCTATTATTAATTTTAACAGCTTATAATTGATATGCAATTATATTAATAGAAGGGATATTATTAATTTGCTTTTGTGAAGTATTAAATTAGGTTTGGTTTAAATTAAAATTATTTCTTGAATAAAGTGATAATGATTACGAGTATAAAATTGAAAATAAAAATAAATATATTAATTATGTATAAGTAGTATTTCGGATGGAGATTGAGCAATCAGGAAAACGGAGGATCAATCCGTGAACTTCATCTATTGAATCTACGTTACACATATAGTAAATCCCAAGATATAAGATCCTGCCTTTTTGCTTTTCAATGGGGCAATAAACGACCCTATTAGGTTTTTGTGCATAGTTGCCAGGTTATGATAAACGTATTTTTATGTTACCTGCTTTGTATACCGCCCTTACTTGGGTATATAGGTAAAAATATTGGATCTATTTTTACCTATATATTTACTACCTGGCATCCCGGTTTGGATCCCTTTATGTATTTGATAATATAGGCCTAATGACCACAGGTCCCCATTAAGATTCGAAAGATACTTTTTATTATTTTTTATTTTTAGTTTTACTTACAACTTACAACGTAACGGTTCTATTTTAATTACGTGGCGTCCGTGGGAAAATCGCAAGAGAAAACATTTATCACCTGACGCTAAACAAATAGTGAAAAATGTTTACGACAGTTTGGTAAAAAGAAATTTGAATAAACAAAGTGCTTTACAAGAAACCAGTGAACTAACAAAAAACCCCAATTTCTACGTATTGTAGGAAAACCATCACTCAGGAACAGAAAAAAACGGAAAGATTTTCAAATGCCTCATGTAGACGATCGTGAAAAAGACGCCATCAGGAGAAAGATATATTCTATGTATGAAGAGCAGTTGGTGCCGACACTACATAAAATAAAATTAAGACTGGTGCAGGACAGGACCAATATACATTGTGGCCGATCAACCCTTCACAGAATTCTCTTAAGGATAGAATTTACGTTCCGAAAAATCAACAAAAGGCAAGTAGTGATGGAGTAACAAAGATTACGAATCTTGCAACATACTTATTTACAAGAAATTAAAAAGTATCGATCAGAGAATTTACCTTAACGAAAGATGGTTCGATATCCATGATACTGTGCAAAAAGGGTCGGTTGACAGCGGTACAAAATGTCACTAACGCACCTTCAAATAAAGGTAAACGAATCACCATTTTGCATGGTGGATCTCAAAAGGGCTGGGTTTCAAATTGTCTACTATTATCTGCAAGAAACATAAAAGATTCTAGTTTGGACTATCACGAAGACAACCGCAGAACTTTTTGAAAATTGGTTTTAAAATTCCCTTTTGCCAAATGTTCCCGAACAGAGTGTTATAGTTATGGACAATGCAAGTTACCATAGTCGCCTGCTAAATAAGGTTCCTAATGCAGCCAACACCAAATTGGAAATACAGGAATATATGTTAGCAAATGACATTTATTTTGACTTTAGTTATAAAAAAAGTGATCTTTTGGAAGTTTTGAAAGACTATAAATTGAAAAAGAAATATGCCACAGCCTTGGGCAAATTATTCCAAAGGGATGATGTTCTTCGCATAGAAGACTGCTTGAAAAGCGTTGTACGCGGAGTAATAAAATTCTTAAGTCCATCTCTGCAACATATTATAAACAAAAGGTCAGAATTTTTATATTACCCACTCAAAACGGCAAAAATCAGGATCTTATATTTTGGGACAGGTTATACCTGTATACATTCATAATAAAACAGTATACGATATATAAATTAGGTGATCTGAATATACGGACGAGGATTTTGTAACTCTAAACTTGATAAAACTTTTCAAGTACTTAAAATGTGAATTATTTTTGTAATTTTTTAAATTTTTATAACAGTTTATACACCATTATTGTTTTAATTATTTCTGAGTGTCTTCTAAAATATCTAAACGGATTTAATATTAGAAGCGACCATCAACATGACTTTCGTAAACTGAATATAAAAATTTGGGAATATTATTTGATAGTAAGCTCAGGTTTTGCAAGCAAGTTTCTTTGGTAGCTCAAAGAGCGTATTGTTCACTACGTAATTCGTACAAGAATCGGCATGTCCTCAATTTAAGCTTAAAAAAATATTTGTGCGAGATTCTTGTCCTTTTTCACTCTAATTATTGTAATTTTGTTTACGGTCCGTGCCTGGACCTCATGTAGAAGTATAAGCTGCAAAAAATTCAAAACGCCTGTGCACGTTTTATTTTTGGATGCAGGGGAAGGGATCATGTGAGTGGCAGGCTGAAGGAGCTAAAATGGTTGCGTATTAAGGATAAAGAAAGGCTACATATAGGTTGCTTACTGCATAGACTATTGAGGATCGGAGTGCCACACTATCTGTGTGAAAGGCTGCATCATCGAAGTTCGGTACATCAGCGTAACACTAGGTACAACGACCGCAACCGCTTTCAAATACATATGCATCATAAAAGTGTGTTTAAACAGTCTTTCGGCTATACATCTGCTAAATTTCTGAACGAAATTCTTGAAGGTTTGCTTGCTCGGTCTGAACTATCTTTCAGAAGGCAGCTAAAGGAGATTTTATTTCAGACTTATTGATTGTTATTATTATGTCTCTTTTAAAGGGTAAAGCGGGGATCATGATTGGTATATGCGTATCAGTATCAATTCATGTAGAATTATAATCTTTTCCTTTTTTAATTTAGAGTAAGTAGAGTTTAAGTACGAATGGTGACTTCTTAAATCGCATTTGAGTTTGTATTTTTATTTTATTATTATTTTCTTTAATTTCTATTACGTATTTTTGGGATCTCGATTAACAACAGCATTGCTGCATTTCGCCGAGTATAAAAGACGTTTATTATTATTGTTATTATTATTATATCATGTCCTACTCTCGTTCTCATTTACGTTAACGATCTACTGGAGAGGACTAGAAATTGAATCTACAACTTTTCAGACAATAGCAGACTTATTTCGTCACTCACTTTGAACACTCGAGCATCGGCTACTCATGCCAATATCCGCAGAGAGCAGGAAGTCGTCCAACTTAACAAAGACGTGGAAGAAATTCTGTCTTGAAGTGAAGTCAAGTAGAATTTAACGCTACAAAAAAACTAAGCAGTTTTTTCTATACAAGTTAACGTTGCTGAACCCGGAATAGTTATGTCGGGAAACTCCATTCCTCTAGAATCTTCATGCAATTTGTTGGGCGTTAATTTGGGAGCAAATACGTTTTGGCGTGAACAATCGCATGCATATTAAAGAGAGCTTCTCAAAAGATGGGAATATTATTTCGAAGTAAAAAGCATTACACTCCACAACAAATGTACAAGGCTCAAATTCAATCAACGATGGAATACTGTTCTCATATTTGGGACTCTGCTCCCAAACATACACTGCATTTGTTGAATTCTATTCAGAAAAGAGCTGTTCGCCTGATTGGCGACCCTAAACTGACCAGAACCCTTGATACGTGGGAACAACGAAGAATGGTTGGCTACTTGAGTCTGTTTTACAAGTATCTGGAAAGTGTTCAATAGATTTTGCCCGCTTAATTTCTCCCTGAGTGATGCATAATAGAAATATATTTTCGGGCTAATACATCACATTGGTATGGGGTTCAGCTTATCAGTCCTAGTACAACCCTTTTCCAGCAGTCTTTTACATAGAAAATTCTATTCCTTCGAAATGATTTCCCCAGGACTATGTTTCTCACCGAGTGCAATTTACAGCGATTCAAAACAAACATGAATCGCTTTTTCCGCATACGCATGGCTCATGTAACGCTTTAGGGATTTCCCTTCCCTACAGTACGTATGCTATGACCATAAAAAATATATATATTTTAGTGTACCGTACGGAACAATTATGAGATCCCTTCTGTGTCTATCTGTCCGTCGGTCACACCCGATTTTCTCCGAAACTATTGGACATAGAAAGTTGAAATTTAGCACACATATAGGAATTGATTGTCCAATCAGAGCCGTGTAGTTTTTAGAGTTAAATTTTGACTTAAAGGGTTAGTTTTGGGTGGTGAAATCGGAATTGGAAAATTTTTATCAGGTCATAGAGTGGGGTGTCAGATGAAAGCTTGTGAAAACTCGAGTTCAAAAATATATATAATGAAATATTTTGTGGTGTGTGAGGTCAAAAACCTTTGTATCCTCCTATATCAAAAAGTATTTACCAAAAAAATTGTGAAAAAATTCTTTAATATACTTCATAAAGTGTAGATTGAGTGTTATGAGTGTATTATCATTAATAATTCATCTGTTATAAAAAAGCTATGAAAACTATGTTCCTGAGTCAAAAGGATTTTATTTTAATCGTTTATAACTAAATAAATATTTAGGTAGTACATATTTGTTTTACACTTTTATTACTAGATTCCAGATTGAGCTAGACTGATTTATTTTCTGTTAGGTAGCCATAACTATTATACATGATTTACTAAGAAAAAACGTGAAAACACACATTGGCTCTTATATATATATATATATATATATATATATATATATATATATATATATATATATATATATATATATATATATATTAGAGTGACCGGATCTCATAGAGGGGGAAAAAAAATGTCGGAATCTTGTTCGTCTGGACCCCACAAAACGATTCCCCTTTCCAGATATTGAGATAGCCGAAATTTGAGCTCGATTAAACGACGTTAACCCGTGCCGCTCGTTGCACAAAGTTTGAAAAAATCCAAATTTTTGGCCATAAAGCTGACATATGGAGCCATAACTCTAGAACGGTAAATAATAGAAACACGCTTAATATCTCAAAAGAAAGCTAATGTTGTTCTTCAAAATTTATATTCTATACATAATTGTTATTTTAAGTCAAACCGAGTTACAACAGCCTTTAGCCCCAAAAACGTGACCTGGTACCACTAGGAGCATACTTCGTATATTTTGTTATTAAGTGATAAATTTTGCTTTTTTTGGTATATTTTTGAGTTTAAAGTAGAAATATAATAAAAAAAAACAAGTAATACTGATAAGTCTAATGACATTTTTTATTTTAAAATATAAAAATTAGGTATATAATACATACAAAACAGACACAGAAAAGATACAGACGTAGTACCTACATGAGTTGATAATTTTACATAGTTATCTAATCTATTCTAGAGCTTTTGTTAAAGTAGTTTTTGAAACGTCAGGATATAATGCTCGGCATTTACTTACAATTTGCAGGACATATTGCTTTTGGTCTTCATCTTTTGTCAGAAGGTCGTTAAAGTCGGTTATTAATTTAACACCACGCTCAGCCATATCATTAACTACTTTTAATGTTTTGACAATTTTCAATCCTTGGAAGTCATTATTTTGAGGCCAGGTGTTTGGATGTTGTCTTAGGAAATCTTTTTTTATATTAAATTGGTCAAAGAATGTAAACGTTTCTTTGGTAAGTAAATTTACCAATCCTCCATCAACTACCTCTTTTAAGTTTTCTTTCCTAACTTTTGGATTTACAACCCTAGCGTGCTGTGATGGTTCATCTGTGCTACTGAGCAATTTATTAGCCATTAACAACTTTTCATCGTCTGTAATGGTGGGATCAAAAAAAACGATAATCCCACCAACTTTGCATTCAAATACCACAAATGGTCCGAAAATTTGGTCAGGGCTATTTCTGCAATGTCGTTGTCACATTCTTTATAGTCTAACAGACTATGCAAAATACCTAAATCTTGCTTTGGTGCAAGATGAGCTTTTGGAGCATTGAACCAAGCTTTACAATAAATTTTAACTAGGAAAACAGAAATGGCACGCACAGAACTTTCTTCTTCTTTAGACATCTTAAATTGACGACGAAAAATGAACATTTTTAAGCAGTAAATAGCCTTTGCCATCCACCTAGCGTGATGAATGGCTCCTGGAGTTCTAAAAAACCCACAACATTGCCGTCTAGTGATCCAACAAATACGAGAACCAACTGCAATAGCTCCTTGTAGTCATCTCTGGGGTGGCTCTCAGTTAATTTGGTCTCGAATTCAGCAGTAACATTTGCAATTACTTCTGGCGTTAGCTGCTTTTGTATTAGATTGATACGTGTCGTATTTTCCTTTGTCTATCTTGGGCCACGCGGTGAGGAATCTCTTGAAAATGTCTGGATGAGGTCCAGTGGTTGATCCCATTTTTGTGTCGAATACGCCTCTTAACAGAATTTCCAAGATATGGTGACGGCAAGCTAGGTATAACAATTCTCTTCCTAACATTTACTCCAATATGACGCATGCTCCTTTGAGTCTTCCCGTGTTGGATGCTGTAGTGTCGAAGCACATCGCCTTGACGGTGTTGAGAAGACCCCATTCATGTAGGCATTCATATACGGCTACGGCTTGCTCCTCTCCAGAGTTGTTTGCTGTTACAGGAACTCCCAGCAGCTGTTCCTTTTTGCCATATGAAATAGCTATAGCTATTCGCTCACATTGTTCATTTTTTAAAACACCCGGTAAAAGTTTACCGTCCCAATGGACAACCACGGGCTCTTTTTCAGGAATGTTTATTTTATCAAAATTTTTTTTATTATATTATTCTCTGGACATTTGCCTTCTATCATGTAATAAAGTTTTCGAGACTTTGTACTCAAGAGGGTCAAGGTTTAGTGCTTCTAGAGTAGCTTTTAAAATTCTCGTGGCATTTCTGTCGGATACCTTACATCGATCTAATAAAATGGACAATTTCATGTTTAAAATCTCTTTAACGCCCCTTGCAAATGAAACTTTCATCCTTTTGCTCTCAGATGGGCCTGGATCTTCTGCAGCTTCTTCAGGGCTTCCTCCAAGCTCTCAAGTTCCTGGTAGATGCTGTCCTCTTCAGTGTCTTAAAATATCTTCACTAGATAATTGTTCGATCTAACCAGCTCAAAGGCACTTTAGAAACTAAACTGAATAAATAAAAGGTCGGTTGTACGCTGAAGTAAAATCACCATCCCTAAAATAGAAATTAGATTCACCCTCCTTTTTGCCTGTCAAACGGGTCTTTCTTTGGTAAACTAGTCAGGTAATCCCCATATAATAAAAGATTAAATTTGAACAAAAGGCTCTTTATGTTTAAAAATTGAGTTCCAAAATACTTTTTAACAAAAAAATGTTAATTCCGAGACACATTATGTAAAAACCCGTAAAATTCTTAGAATACTCCCAAACTGGCTCCTACTGGTACCAGGTCACGTTTTTGGGGCTAAAGGCTGTTGTAACTCGGCTTTGACTTAAAATAACAACAATTATGTATAGAATATAACTTTTGAAGAACAACATTAGCTTTCTTTTGAGATATTAAACGTGTTTCTATTATTTACCGTTCTGGAGTTATGGCTCCATATGTCAGCTTTTTGGCCAAAAATTTGGATTTTTTCAAACTTTGAGCGGCGAGCGGCACGGGTTAACGTCGTTTAATCGAGCTCAAATTTCGGCTATCTCAATATCTGGAAAGGGGAATCGTTTTGTGGGGTCCAGACGAACAAAATTCCGACATCGATTTTTTGCGGTCACCCTAATATATATATATATATATATATATATATATATATATATATATATATATATATATATATATATATATATATATGTCAGGGAACTAAATAACTTACCCTAGGTAAGCTTTTATTTTATTTTAAAGGCAGTCACCGTACGGAACACAAATTGCGCGCAGATCCAACTCGACCGGTTTTTTGAGAAAAAAATCAGCTAAAAAATTCAAATAAAATTTATCTAGACATTACCTTTATTACATACAACAAACGAAAAATTCTTCTGGCAGTCTCACTGGGATAAACAGTCCTTATTAATTGAAAACATCTGAACCGGTACTAAACCAAATACAATTATATGGTTCCGTAATTTCAATGAAAAACTCAATATAAATGTTAAACGAATGTTTTTTTATTATAGGTTTAAATTTATTATTTTTTGGAAAACAATATTTTTAATTTTAAGAACCGGAACAGAATTGTGACTACGGGGTTATCACTTTTACAAAATTATATTTATAACTAACCTATTGGATGAATGTAAGGTGTTTTTTGTAAATTCGTGGGGTTCAGTCAAGTAAACTTACTACGCAGTCTCAGCAGTTCTTGCTCGTTTTTAGGCATATCTTTAATCTAATATCTACTCTCTGCTCAGCCACAGTAAACTTGGAAATTAATAGAATCTGCTAAAGTTAGTTCCTTCTTAACGTTAAAGGTCATAAGTATCTCTGCTCGCCCCCAGAAGACTTGAAAGGCTGAAATTAGTTCGCAATCAACCCTTTTCAAATTTATTCAGATGATGACAGTTTTACTCCCATTGTTAAAATTTGGTACCTAACGCGTAACACGTAATGGAGGAATGGAACCTATAGGTTCTGAGCAACATAGCTTAAAGGGAAGCAGGTAAAAATGGGGGGAGGTCGAAAAATATATATTTTTGATTAAGTCAATTTAATATTAAATAAATATTAAGCATAAGAAATCGTACTTAAAAATATAAGGGTATAAAAGGGTGACAAAGGGGTGAAAAAGATCCTTGAAATGGATAAATCAAAATATTGTGTTATTTCTTCATTTTACATACATTATTTTCCATTATTTGTAGTCAAATATATAAAAATGAAGGGTAAAAGATAGGGAGGGATTGTTAAATATATCGTAATATACATCTGTTTCAGACCTTTTGGAATCAAGGAAGAAATGTTATTATTTTCATTTAATTATAATAATAATAATAATAATTTATTGATCATAAAGAATACATAGTATTAACAGACACGTCAAAAGATTTAAAAACTAAAAGTGTAGATCACAAAATACTGTACATCTAAATGTTAAGGATCAATACAAACAAATAGAAACTCCACACATATTACACAACTTAAAAGGTTTGGTCTATATCTATAGTTAAATGTAGTGCCTAAAATTCTCTCTATTCCTAGTCAGTGTATAAAATTCACTGAAATTATAAATAGCGGCATTGATTATAATTTTTTTTTAAGCTACTTTTAAATCGACCGAGCTGTTGCAATCTCATCTCTCGAGGCAAAGCATTAAATAATTTAATCTCTTCCATGTTTGTTCTGGCCAATCTAGTTACGGGTAAGAGCAGATTGTCTCGACTCCTGGTACCATGTGCATGAATATGCGATAATGTACAATACCTAGCAACATTCTTTCTGACATATATGAGTTTTTGGTAAATAATCAAACCATATAGAGTCATTGCATACCTCCTTGTTGGATTTCTTATAGTCAAGAAATCTGAAAATTATATTAGCTTTTTACTATTTTGAATTATTTATAGCTAAACATACAAAGAGTTAAAGTCATAGGGAATAAAGTTAGACTGGCTCCTCCGTATAGTTCATGCAACACGCCCTTTTCTGTGTTGTTTAGTACGAGGAATCTACAAATTATTAAGATTAGAAGAAATCTCAAGTAGATCATTAGTGTTACTTTACTTTTTACTTTCTGTTGGTTAAAAAGAAGAGCTAATTTTGTGATATAATCATTCGCTCATTACAAGATTTAAATATTATGTCTCTGATGTAGCACCACAAGGTATTATTTTTCCTTCCTTAAAATATCGTGTAGTAATGTAATATATTTCTTATTTATTTTATTACTTATGTTTGCAAAGGATAAAAAATAAGTAGATAACTTCACAAATTTTATTCGCTATATGATTTAATAAAAAATACTCTTCTCATCTTCTTCTTGACATGCAATATCCGATACGGAGTATTTTCACAGACAAAGAGGACCTACAGTTTAATGTCGGTACCGAACGGAAAAAGTGAGAGGGATTTTTTAGACATGATACTACGGGTGGTTTTCTGTTGCCTTACTGAGAGAGGCGACCTTCACGTTGTAAATTTTATTTTTTTATCTTTTATTATTATTTCCCGAACCGAGATGCGAACTCGTGTCGCTGGCGTAGCAAGCAGACACATTAACCACTACGCTATAGCCGCCTCTACCCCTTCTTATAGAGCCTAGAAAATACATTTTGACAGTCAGACAAAAAAAACGACAAACACATTAGTAAATCGCTTTATTTCTGAACTGTGGACAGAAGAACTAAACTTAAATGTAACATGAATAAATTATTAATCAAATTCGAAATACCCTTAAAAATTTCATTTTATATTTAGATAGATATTTAAGATATCTACAAATATTTTTCCAGATTTGTGAGTCCAAAATTAAAAATCATTTAATATACTGAGTAGGGACTAAAAAAGTTTCTATTTAGCTGGAATTAGCTACTCGTCGAAAACACTAATTGAACTTGTTGTGGAACTAGTTCGTTGGATTGCAAAATCCGGAAAGCTTTAAGCATTAAGTGTTAGAATGGATGAATTTTAATGTATGTTATATCCAACTTTCCCCTTAGATGCTTGCTCTCTCTTTTGTCTATTCAGTAATTACTAACATATGTAATTATTTGAGCAAAGATATAGTTAAATACTTACACATTTAAAGTACCAATTCAAAGTTGACCTCAAAAATTACTGACAGTTTCAAGGAGATTAAGAATGATGGAAATCTCAAACAGACTTCTATCTAATATTCTGAATATATATACAGTAGAATCTCGATTATCCGAAATAATATGGACCAAAATGATTTCAGATAATCGAAATTTCGGTTAATCCTAATTTTTTTTATAAAATAGGAGTTTAGAATGAATACAACATTGTAGATTGACTTAAAAGCATTTATACGAGATGCTATTACGTACATAGGTATTTATTAAAACAAAGAATAGAACAATTAGTTTACTTATTTTATGTATATGTACGGAAAATCGAAAATAATTAACTTTAATGTCTTAAAAATGAGGTAATTTTTAACTACACTCGTTTTGCGTTAGTTTCTGATTTTGGCTGCAATGTCTCTCAACGTTTGATAAGCAAAACGTCCGCGGCGGTTGCATTTTCTTGTTGTTCTACATAAGTTAACGCTTTTTCTAGGGCCTCTAGTCCTTCTGAATGTGACATTTTTACTGGAATATTGTCAGTGGCTTCTACTTCGTTATCATCATCTTCATCACTGTCTATTTTATTAGCATTTTTGCATATACTTTTAATTAATTCTTGGTCAGTCATTTCATCTTCCACACTATCACTGTTTAACCATTCACAAACATAGGTTTACGTAATACTTTCACATCCTGATATTCTTGTAATAATTTATTTATCTTCTGTTTCTGCCTCTGACTAACATCTCTCCTCTTGTGGAATCAATTTTGACCAAGATTTTTCCAGAGTACTACTCTTTACTTGATTCCAGGCGGAAGCGATCCAATATATAGCATTCCTCTACTTCTTCTAAAATATGCTCCAATAATAAACGCCTGTAATTGCGTTTTAAATTTTCCAGTACACCCTGATCTATAGGCTGAATGAGAGAAGTTACAGCAGGAGGCAAAAACATTGCCTCCTGCCGTAACATTTCCCTACTTTCAAGTTGCTCCGCACTTGGGTGAGGGGGGCGTTATCTAGTAACAGAATACATTTTCTAGGATATCCATGTTCTTTTAAAAAAAGTTCCACTTTGGGAACAAAATCTCCAAAAAGCCAGTCTTTAAATAGAGTCGCGTTTATCCAGGCACTGTTTTGATTTTTATACAAAACAGGAAAAACATTGCGACGAATATTATTAAAGGTTCGTGGATTTGCTGACTTACCAATACATAATAATGGGAGGTTGTGTCTTCCAGAAGCATTACTGCATGCAAGAACAGTAATAAGTTCTTTGCTATGTTTGTAACCAGGTGCTCCAGCTTCCGTTTTTGAAGCTAAGGTATTTGACGGCAACATTTTATAGTTCAAGCCTGTTTCATCACAATTATAGATTTGGTCTGGTTGTAAACCATGTTCTTTCATAAGCTGCTCAAAATTCTCTGCAAATTTTTTTGCAGCAGATACATCAGCCGACAATCTTTCTCCACAAACTTTCAGTTGACGTACACCATGTCTTTTTTTCCACCTGTCTAGCCATCCATCACTTGCAGAAAAATTTACAGGCGCTTCAGTAACCAGGAGCTCTTCGCTTAAACTCACTGTCTTTGTTTTAAAATTGTTCCTGAAATTGGTATTCCACGTTCTCGATTCTGTGTAAATCATAAAAATAAAGAATCGTCCACTTTTTGGTATTCACTACTTTTCATACTTTTTCGTGCCTATGTGGGCGATGACAAAACACTACACCATTTTTCAAGTTTTTCGCGATTTTTTCTCCACTCTGAAACAGTACTTACGGCTACACCTAAATCCTTCGCTATATTTTTAAGAAGTTCACCATTATCTAAACGTTGAATTGCTTCAAGTTTCTCTTTTAAGGTAATAACAACACGTTTACTTTATTATTATAACACTCCATTTTGTAAAATATCTATTAAAACGAGAAACTATTACCTCTGCGATAATAATAGACGTAATGAGTAACTTACAACACTTGTCGACTAACCAAAACATAGACAGCGGTGAAATTCTAGACGTCGAGAAGTGCCCGACGCGTTAAGGAAACCACTCATCGTCTGTTTCGAATAATGAGGATTTTTTCGGTTAATGGGAATACAATTTGCTTTTTAATAGTTTGTTTCGGATAAGCCGAATTGTACTGTATGTATATATATATATATATATATATATATATATATATATATATATATATATATATATATATATATATATATTTATTTGTGTGTGTATATATTACCGGAAAAGTATATAATCCGGCATTCTATAAAATGCCTAAAACGTTCAGGCAAAGTATAAAGAATACCTAGGTTCTATATAATGTCTAACGTACAGCCTCCAATGTGTATAATGAATATTGAAAATAATAACCATTAACTGTTACTGCTGTTGCGGGTGGCGTGGGAGCGCTGTGGAGGTGGAGTCAATATGTTATAACATGACATTAACTAACCTGAACTATAATTTTTTAATGTTAAAAAAAAACAAGGTTTTTTTACAAATAAAATCAACGTTTGATTTTTCAAAGACTGCCGAAGTCCCTATTTTCTTTTCTCTACGTATTCTTTTTATAGACACTTGGTAATCTTAGTATTGTTAATTTTGAATAAATAAGAGATATGATTATAGTAATTTGTCTTTCATTTTATACTTATTCATTGCATGATGAACTGTTGTGACACTTGAAATTACACAGAGCCTTCTTCTTAAAACTCCTGTTAGTTCAGGTTAGTTTAGGTTAGTTCAGGTTAGGTCATGTTAAAACGTATTGACTTCAACCCCACCGCTCTACCCCGTCCTCCGCAACACGAAAAACAGTTAATGCTTATTAGTTTCAATGTCTATTATACACATTGCCGGTTGTACGTTTAGTATTATGTTAATTTGTCCTTCATTTTATACCTACCTAATCTTTTATCGGCATTCTATAGAATTCCTAGAGATTCTATAGATTCCCTAGGCAAGGTATATAATAGTTAAAGAAAAAGAAAATATTTCATACATTGCTTAAACGAGCCCGGTATTCTATAGAATGCCTACATATTCTACAGAATACCTGAAATATTCACTTTGCCGGTAACATACGAGGCTGGTTTGAAAAGTCCGTGCAAAAATAAAAACTACTTATGTGTTTGGGGTAAACCTTTTTTATTTTTCGACATAGTCTCCTTTTAGGCTTATACACTTCGTCCAACGATGTTCTAGTTTGTTGATCCCTTCCGAATAATAGGATTTGTCCAAGTCTGCAAAATATCCATTAGTGTCTGCAATCACCTCCTCGTTTGAATAAAATCTTTGTCCCGCCAGCCATTTCTTCAAATTGGGGACACAAATAGTAGTCCGAGGAGCCAAGTCTGGAGAATAGGGGGGATGTGAAACGAGTTGGAATCCTATTTCCATTAATTTTGCGACCACAACTGCTGAGGTGTGTGCTGGTGCGTTGTCGTGATGGAAAAGGACTTTCTTGTGGGCCAATCGCGGGCGTTTTTCTTGCAGCTCGGTTTTCAAACGGTCCAATAACGATGAATAATATTCACCTGTAATAGTTTTACCCTTTTCCAGATAGTCGATGAGGATTATCCCTTGCGAATCCCAAAAGAGAGTCGCCATAACCTTTCCGGCCGAAGAAACGGTCTTCGCCTTTTTTGGTGCAGATTCCCCCTTGGTAACCCATTGTTTAGATTGTTGTTTGATCTCAGGAGTACAGTAATGTATCCATGTTTCATCAACAGTGACGAAACGACGCTTAAAGTCCTCCGGATTCTTCTGGAACAGCTGCAAACCATCCTTGCAACACTTCACACGATTCCGTTTTTGGTCAAGCGTGAGCAATCGCGGCACCCATCTTGCGGATAGCTTTCTCATGTCCAAATGTTTATGCAAAATATTATGTACCCGTTCAGTCGAGATGCCCACAGCACTAGCAATCTCACGCACCTTAACTCTTCTGTCATCCATCACCATATCATGGATTTGATCAATGATTTCTGGAGTCGTAACCTCCACAGGCCGTCCAGAACGTTCAGCGTCACTTGTGCCCATATGACCAGTCCGAAAATTTTGAAACCACTTATAAACTGTTCTTATCGAAGGTGCAGAGTCACCATAATGTTTATCAAGCTTCTCTTTAGTTTCCTGAGGCGTTTTGCCTTTCATAAAGTAATGTTTAATCACCACACGAAATTCTTTTTCGTCCATTTCTTGAAAATCACTCGACTTCCTTGATTCACACGAATGCCAAACACAAAGAAATAGACCAATATGGCTGAAACTTGGTGTGCGTTCATTCAAGAGATGCTACTAACTAAACATGACCTCGATACGCGCCGGTGGTGCCATCTCTCGGACTTTGCACGGACTTTTCAAACCAGCCTCGTGTATATATATATATATATATATATATATATATATATATATATATATATATATATATAAATATATATATATATATATATATATAAAAACATCAAGTATCGTATGTATATATGTATGTTATATAAATAAATCTTCTATAACTGTAAGTATGACCATGTCAAAAACATTATTTCATCAAGTATTTTATGTATTTTAATCGATAAATGTAAAATATAAATAAATACGATCTTCCCCTTTATTTCTGGGGAGGGCTATTTGGGGACCATGTAAAAAAATCAGAAATTTCATGATATGGCAAAACAGGCATTTTTGCTTTAGTTCCTGTTTAAGTCGATAAATCATAAAATAAAAAAATATTCATCTATAAATACGATTTTAAACTATTCTCCCATATTAAGAAGGATAATTGTCCAATTCGCTGTGGCAGGGCTCCAATTCCTCATACCCAGGAATATAGAAACATACAAGTTTTAGGCTTGCTAAAGAAATAGCATAATGTTATATTACATTAATTACAATCTTATAACCGAAATACCAGCCTCTAACTGTCTTTTGCTATTTATCGCAGACAAATTAACTTAGTTAATGAAATCCACATTTAAAATTTAATTATCTTTTATACAAATTTCGCAGAGTTGCTGCCTACGTTACTATTGTTAATTTGGTAAAATTTATTGTTATTGTTATTTCCAAGGAAACCTAAATGAAACAAAAGATATGTATCAATTAAACATAAATATCAAAATGCTGGAAATTTAAAATTTACTTCATAAATAGAAGAAATCAAAAATAACGAATAGAAAATATTTGAAAGCCGTTTTAATCCCAAACAAATAGTCAATTTCGTTCAAAAAAAGGAGACGCAACTGTCTTAGTACTTGTTGATGTCACTAGAATCATAATGCTATCATTTAGCAAGTCTATTTCATATTTTTTGTGGAATTTTAAGGAAACTGTTTGCCCTGCATGATATATATACTATATATATAATATAAGACTCCATATATATATATATATATATATATATATATATATATATATATATATATATATATATATCAATCAGTTTTATAACGTCTTCCGTCTTCCGATGCCTAATTTCCATCCTCCCGGTTTCTCTATATATAGTTCCTTGTTGTTCCGTCCCTAGATATTCTCGTTCCCAAATACTTATAACTGGCACAGTGTTTGATGGGGTGTCCTGTGGCCAGTTTCAAATCCTGCTATACTTTTCACTATTGAGTTGTAAATTCTCTTCTTATTTTCAATGGTTTTTGTCCTCCGACGCACATGTACTCGGTCTTTTTAATATTGACTTCTAGGCCCCCTAGATTTTTCATATTCCTCCATAAGTTTTCGGTTGTCATGTATTCCTTCTATCCTCCATCGATGTATTCCTGAGCGACTACTACCTGGTCGTCTGCGAATGATAGCGTGTACAATGTAGTATCGTCATCCAGTGGTAATCCCATATTGCTGCATTTCCTTTTCCAGTTCTTCAGTGCACTCTCGAAATAGATTTTAAATAGCGTTGGGGATATACAGCAGCCCTGTTTGAGACCCTTTGTGACCTGGAACCCTGTTGTTATACCATATTTGGTTTTCACACTACTTCTTGCGTCTTGGTATAAGGATTTTACGGCTTTAATTATTTCGGTGCTTACATTACTCTGTTGTAGTGTTTCCCACAATCTCATTAGGGGCACGCTGTCGTAGGCCTTTTTTAAATCAACAAACAAGACATGGACTTCCTGATCAAATGCGGTTTTCTTTTCTAGGATTTGTGTCAGTGAGAAGAGATGGTCTATTGTGGATCTTCCTGCTCTAAAGCCTGCCTGTTCTTCAGCTTCTACGTCCGCGTATTCCGTTTCTATTCTATTTTTAAGTATTTTTTCCGTATATTCTGCTAATAGATCCTGTAACCGTTATTCCCCTATAGTTATCGCAATTATTTTTGTCTCCTTTCTTATGAATTGTTGATATGTATGATATTTTCCATTCCTCAGGTACTTCTGATGTGTTAATGCATCTTTGGAATAAGTTCCTCAAAGCGCTAAATAGCTTTTCAGTTCCGTATTTTACTATCTCTCCTGGGATGTTTCCTGGTCCTGGAGCTCTACCATTTTTTAGCGTTTTACATACTTGTTTAACTTCTGATGTTGTTATCCTTATTGGGGATCCTCGTATAACTATATATGGGTTTCCATGTTGGGTACTTTTGAACTCTGGTCTATCTTCTGTTAGCATATTTGTAAAATATTGGTTTCATTTTTCTGGTGTTATTGGTGAGAAAATTTCTCTTTTCCGTTCTGTTCTCGTATTTTTAAGGAGTCTCCAGCTTTCTGTGCTTTTTCTTCATCCTATGTAAGTGTTGAGTCTTGAGCATTCACAAGTAAACATCGAGTAAAACGTGGAATCAGATAAGATGATACGATTTCTCCTAAACTTTTTACGGTGGTATTAGAATATGCTTTTAAGGCACTTAAGTGAGATAGAAAAGACATAAACATCGATGGCGAATGCCTAAATTACCTGCGCTTTGCAGATGATATTGTCACAATAGTTGACAATCTAGGTGATGCCCAACAAATAATTACCGAGTTGCAAATAATATCAGCAAATGTTGGTCTAAATACTAACTTTGAGAAAACCAAGTTTATGACTAATCTAGTTGCGAACAGTAATGTGAAATTTAATGAAAGCGAGATGGAGCATCTCCGAAATTACAAGTATTTGGGTCATGAATTACAAATTGGCAAAAATAACCAAACCCTTGAGATATATCGTCATGTGGGTTTGGGATGGACGGCTTTTGGAAAGCTGAGAGTTATGCAGCAAAGTAATTTGCTTAAAAAAGAACGTTCATGAACAATGCGTTCTGCACATATGGCACACAGCAAATAAACTGAGAGTATCGCAAAGGGCAATGGAGAAAGCTATGATGGGTATCACAAGGAAGGATAGAATAACAAACATAACTATCAGACAACGAACAACAGTAATAAATATTATCCAAAGAATTACGCAATCTAAATGGAGATGGGCAGGCCATATAGTCCGAAGGGATGATAACCGATGGTGTAGAAGGATAATATAATGGAGACACGGATAAGACAGAAGGAACAGAAGTAGATCTTTAACAAGATGGACATATGACATTAAAAGAGTGACAGGAAATTGAGTTATAACCGCTCAGAACATAAATGGATGATGATGATGAATCATAGCTGCGTACGCAATTCTTACCTTCTCAATGGTAATCAAATTGCACGTGTATAGCAATCACCTAAAGTACTGAATTTGATAAAAGATTCATTACCTCAAAATATCTATCAAAAAAGATTTAGAAGTACATCAAGTCTATACTCAATTAATGTTAATAAGAGTACTGCTTTAGGGAAACGTCATATTCCTTGATTTTTGCATTTCCACGTGTCTCGGGGTCTCTAGATCACAAAATACATGGTCCCTAATTTCCTGATTCTTCAATCTCCCGTTCATATCTCCAGAATGAAATATGTCGATTTCAAATTTCATACATGGTTAGATAAAAGTGAAGCTCTAAAACCATCGCCAAAGGTGGACTTAGAGCCAGTAAAAGTGGCATTTAGTGGAACTGTCAAATCGAAATTTATTTCAAGTTGCTACTAAAAGATCACTAGCACCGTTTTTTCCACAATTGGGGGAAGTTTATCAAGTTTTAAGGCAAATATAGCTCGCAACGTCGGTTTGAAGGATGTAATTGTTGAATATGACAATTTCTGGTTCGTTACTGTACGAATTACTGCAAAATGGCACATCATTATATCCTTATCCTCAATATTCCTCAGATATTGCCTCTTTGATTGTTAGGTTCCTTAAGGAACTTCCCTGTTAAAAAAGGCAGTAGTCATTAAAACCACCAGCTCTTTTCAATCAAGACTTCAAGTCATCTTTACTGCAGTATTTAAAACCTGTCAAAATGTTGGAAAAAACATAGTCCAAACAATAAGTGCTTACAAAAGTATACGAAGAAAGCATAATAATTATTACTAGGCCTGATAAATTATTATTTAGAATATTTAGCAGCTTGGCAAACATCAGAGGTCAGACGAAGGTTAATAAGGACAAGACTTATGGTCAGCCGAGCTACACTCGACAGAGAGAATAGCAAAAATCAGTATTACTAGTATATCGACGTACTTGCATAATACCACGGTAAGATATATTAAGTTGTACTGCTGGTATCGGCGCAGTATGCCAAATTCATGCCAGAAATTAAGAGATAAATTTTTGGCATATTTCGCTATCTACAGTCGGTGAAGTAAGGCCATATCTCGCATTGTTTATTAAAAACCGTATTTATTTAAAAGTTTTTTACCTCGTTCGACAGTAAAGATCGCCATTAAAATGGTAATGATTTAATAGTTCATCTAGTCCCCATCAGCTTCACTTGATGTAACATATGACCACACTCTCTGGACTGAATGTAGGGCGACTGGAACACTCACTTCATTGTAACGATACTGAATTCCCTTTTCCACTGACTACACGTTTCACTTCGATGTTTATCCTCTTGAAAACCCCACTCCTCATTTTTATCGACAAACCACCATTTGGCAGTCCGTACTAATACCTTCTTGTAAATTTGGAGCAAGATGAATAATCTCTCAAAACTTTTTTCCTATAGATATCCCTAAACATGGATCTTCACAGGGTGCTTCACGGTGCGCTGAACCAATCAGTTAGTAGAAATTGGCAAGGCTCGTGGGGTGATAACTTAACCCCAAAATGAAGCTTTATCGGAAAAAATTACATTGCTCCAGTCTTGATCTATGTTTTCCTCTGCCCCAGCGAGTCGTTTTTCTCTGTTTTTTTGCTCAGCAATGGTTCCTCGATTGTGCTCCGCCACTTCAAATCATTCGTTAGCCCGAAGACGAGTGCGAATCGTTTCATATGATATATCCAAAGCTCTCTGCTTTAGTTTTTGCACCTCTTGACGCAAAGTTAGTTGCAGATTTCAGGAAAACATGTTGATAATCATTTTTTCTTCCTTTTCCGACATATTAACTTTCGAACCACGTTCTGATAGATCATCAATATCTTTTAACTAGGAGTATCATTTCACCCACTTGCTAACGGGTACCCTCAACTTATGCTTAGCAGCCACTGTAGGCGTCATTTTCAAACCTTTTGGATGACTACATAAAAACATAGGCTCGGTAATCTCCGACATGAAAAATAAAAATAAATTCATAACTACCAAAACTGGACACAATCCATAGTTCGGTAATTATCATCCTTATTACTCTTCACCAACAGATTTAAATTAAAGGATTCGATTAAGTCTATGTCAGATATATATTTATGTATAAGTATGATTTAAGGCTGCTCTCCCCTATCATCTTGTTTTATTCGATTTTGTTGTCCATAAGTTTAGACGTCTCTCCTATTTCATCAGTCATTGCGACAACAGAAACTTATATATCTAGCGAAACTGGAACTAACAAAACGATTTTCTAGTGGCGCACAGAAGAGCTATGTAAATTTGTAAGTTGAACGTTTCATATCCTAAAATATGACACATACATGTCACTTGCATTATATAAAGTTTATATTAAATGAATTTGAAGTGTAACTGTGCCTTACGTAGCACAGCGGATGTTAAAAATATGTTTATGAAATACCACAAAACATTAAACGGTTTATTATAATTTTGTAACGTTCCATAATTTGATGCTTAATTTACTTCTCTATTTAAAAAGTTCTTAATAGTTCCAAAGATTAGAATTTTATTTCAGTCGTTATTTTGTAGCATATTTAATTTAGAAATGCACATTACTTACATGAAGTGAAAAGTCTCGAAACTTTCCGAGAAATGGGAGCACAAACAATAAAAAATAATATGATTTTCAATTAATGTCAACTCTCAGAAGAATGGCGGAAAATTGTCATGACATTTTCTCTATTAATTTGAGAGTTACAGCTGTTTCAGTGACACTACTTTTGATTTTTGCAAAACGGTGAAACAAAAAGAGTTTCGTGTGTTGATGAAACATTGCTTTTTGATGGGAAAAAATTTGACCAAAACCCAAGAATGACTTAAGAAGTGTTATGGTACATCTACGCTGTCGAGAGCAACTGTATGTCGATGGTAGTAAACTTAGACGCGGTCGTACAAGCACCGATGATGTTCTTCGTTCCGGATGTCTCTCCGCAAAAAAAATCCACCATATTGTTCCGAATGATCGCAAAGGGAAAGTGAAAGAGATAGCTGACATCGTAAAGATATTAACAGAATGCGTGAGACATATTTTGCATGAATATTTGCATATGAAAAACTTATATGCCCGCTGGATGCTACGCATTCTCACAATTGATCAAAAACAGCAACGTGTGGAAGATTAGAACGCTGGTTGGCACTGTTTCGGCGTAATCCAAAGGAGTTCTTGAATCGATTCGTAACAATGGACGAAACATGGATCCATCCCTACACGCCTGAGTTCAACAGGCAGTCCCTAGAGTGGCTAAAATCGCATGAAAGCAGACTGAAGCGTCCAAAAACACAAACATTAGCTGGAAAGGTCTTGACAAGTATTTTTTGGAATACAGAGGGAATAATACTGATCAACTATCACGGCAGACTATTACGTTAGCTTATTGGACCATTTGAATGATGAAATCAAGAAAAAAAAAGTTACATTTAGCGAAAAAAGAAGTGTTGTTTCGCTAGCTCACAGCTCCGTAAACTCGATGGGGAAATTAGGCCAACTGGGCTATAAATTGTTTCTTCATCTGCTGGGTTCACCAGATCTGCCCCTCAGCGATTATTACCTCTTTCTAAATTTGAGAAGGTGGCTCCAGGGGAAAAGATTTGGCTAAAATGAAAAAGTCAAATGGGAAACTGAGACTTTTATAATGAAACAAGTTTATCTCTTTTGAAGGAAATTGTGTTGAAGAATAAAATCGACTTTTGGCAAAAACAATGTTTTTTCTTCACAAGACTCGGGACTTTCCCATCCATGTATAGCAATATTTTGCACTGTTTATAGTTTACTGGAAGGTGGTTGCTTCAACGTATTCGGATTCTATTCAACTTTGTTCTTTCTACCGGTAATTCTAACCATTCCATCTTCTGTAAGTCTATTTATATGTTTCTTCTATCCTACCGTTCTACTTAGTACCCGGCCACTGAGATTATCTATTTTAAATGTATGTCTAATGTTTTCACTACGTTTACTTTTGCTATTCTCAGCACTATTTTCATTTCTTCTACTTTAAGTGTGTTTTGTTTTTAATACATTGGTCGGGTTTCCGCCGTGGATATTTATGGAAACCTTCCATTTTATGAGTTTATGATACTGTCTAATTATTTAATTCTTCATTATATCAAAAAGTAATAAGCTCAAGGAGTCTTGTCGGAACATTCCTTTGTTTACCTCCATTGGGTCTGAGTTCGCCTTTTACTTTAGCTCAAATTTCATTTTTTAGGGTTAATTAATGTTGTAAGCACATGTATTTCTTAAAAGAAGAGTACTACGTTCTCTAATTGTACTCGATTGAATGTTTTTTTAGATCACTGAAACATAAGAATACTGGCATCCGCATTACATATTCCTAGTCTAAACCCCTGTTATTTCTATGCTACTGAAACGTGCTTGTCGATTTTATTTCTTATTATCTTTGTTGTTACTTTAAGAGATGTAGTAAGGAGGTTAATTCCTCTGTAGTTTGAAGGTATCTTGTTTTCTCCTTTTTTGAACAGCAATATTGTAAGTCTAATTCTCCATTCTACTGGTTTTTTAATATCGTTAAAAGTTATGTTGATTTCAGTTATTAGTTGTGTTATTTTTTTTTCGTCGTCTCTAAATAGCTTATTGGCAGTTTTGTCCCCAAAATTGTTCTATTTTTAAATTTTTGTAGCGTTATATCTTTTTTTTATTAAAATCTTCTCGTTGATTGCACTCTCTGGTATTTTAATTCCTCTTCTTTCTTAGAAGTACTTATTTACCTTAAAATACTTGGTGTTCACCATGAAAAATAATCAGGCAAGTTAGAGAGGCTTAATACTAATAACAATAATAGCTTTTTAGTGTTTCGTACTTATAAGATCATTTCGGTGTCCGTCTGTCTGTCTGTCACACCCGATTTTCTCCTAAATTATATGACATAGAAAGTTGAAATTTGGCAATAATATAGGAACTGATGGCCTCATCAGAGCCGTAGAGCTGTGAAAGTTAAATTTTGAGTTTTGGGGGATGAAATCGGAAGTGAAATTTTTTTTACCAGGTCATCGAGTGGGGTGTCAAATGAAAGCTTGTAAAAAGACGAGTTCAAAAATATGTACAATGTAATATTTGCGCACAATTCTTTTTGTATTATTTTTCAAAAAAGTGAGAAAAATCTTTGTCCCCTACCTTATCTCGAAAAGTACTGATCAAAACATTTTGAAAAAATTCTGGAATATTCTCTGCAGGGTGTAGATTAAACGAAAGTTATCACGTTTATCTGGTATATATAAAAATATTCAAGGTCATCAGTTTTCACTAAAGATCGGAAAAAAACTTTGTTGAAAACTCATTGGGGATGTGTTTTGTGAAGTCACTGATCATTTTATACTTCCGTAACGAAAATTTTTATTTTAAAAAAATCAACGTACGGAATCCTGATTGCGCAAGTCCAACTTGCACTTGACCGGTTATTTAAAGCTAATCAGAAGTAAAAAGTTTCAAGTATTATACGAGGTTTTATTTAGAAAATCGCAAGAGAACTGTATAACTATCTATTATATTTTTTACGACTTTACGAAACCCACTAAAAATAAAAAGGAAAAATAAAATTATAATTTGTTTTCGGAAAGTTGGAGCAGCTCCATCTCAGTTTAATAGATTCTGTATTTTTCAGGATTTTCGGGATTGAGAAGCTTATCTATAAATTTGTAACCTCCTGTAAGTTTTGCCATCAAAAACTGATTGGAAGTTACTTACATTCCTATTTTGGTTTTAATATTCTTGTACAAACACAAAACAGAGTGATTTACTCAGTTCTCTTATTGCATGCATACAGTTCTAAAATAAATATAGAATTGGACTGAAAAAAGTATATATCTAACTAGTAATTTTATTTTTAGTAAACAGCGTCCTGAATAAAATCCTACCTTATTTAAGAAAAAAGGTCAAACTGTCAATGTCAGCTAGATCCTAATAATAATAATATTTTAAGAAGCTGAATCGTGAATAAAAAATTTCATTATTTTGATAATATGCAAAAAGGTTTTTATTGCGGATCCCTTTGGCGGTCAACTAAGTTTTTCCTTATGAAGATATACTATAAAATGCTCCTTCATTTACGATATTTTTATCTGCTCTACGTTTACGAGTCGAGAGCTGTTTTACTAGCGAAAAATCTTTCGGAACCCTTTTTACAGTTTTAGGAAAATCACACGAGTCCCTCGTTTATTTTTACGGTATTTTACAGTTTGCTTATGCATACTCCTCGACGATCTGTTTACTTTTACACTTATTCGTTTAGACCACATTATTATTTATTTTAAAACGTATCCGTTTTTTAAATTCTACTTTCATGTAGTTTTCTCAAATATTATTTAAAAAAAAAACACTTTTTTTTTGTGTAATGATGAGCATAATGGGAACCGATAAGAGGTAGTACCCCATAATATTTTCTAAAACAAAAGCATTGTAATATTGAAAATTTACATGACAAAACCAATTATCGTGGTCCTCTCAGTAGTGGATGCGCAAGCTGACATTGGTGAGTAAATATGAAATTTACCGAACTAAGTAACTAGGAATATAAAGTTGGTAACTTTGCGCTTCCTAGAAGCATTGTTGTTCTACATTAGTTGCCTAAATAACGTCATATTAATTAATATATAAGTTATACAATATTTTACTAAAAGCAAATGACTCAGAGAGGAGGAGAAAAGTACTAAGTACGAACTTCGCGATATATTTCTAGCCATTAAACCTTTAAAAGAAATTAGAAACACATCCTTACAGAACTTGAAAAAGATACCAGCTTTCTGTACATTATCCGATCTATTCACAGCTAAGATGCGAAGAGCAGGTATCCTTGAATGTTTCGGATTTCTCAGGCAGTGAGTATATATATATATATATATATATATATATATATATATATATATATATATATATATATATACATATATATATATATATATATATATATATATATATATATATATATATATATATATATATATATATATATATACCGGGTGACACAGCCAACATATAACTCCCTGTAATTTTTTTTATTTTGAAAGTTACATATTTGCATTTTTAGATACCAGAATGGGACATTATTATGCTTTTTTATCACTTAAGAAATATTTTTAACTACTTCCGGAAGTGACTGCAACTTTCTTTCTCCTGTATATTTTTTTATCAATTTTAATTCGCTTTGAAATTCTCTCTCCAACGATGTATCACATGTTGACATTTGTTTGACAGGTGACCCGCAAAAACTGATTTAAACTCTTAGACTTAGGTGACCATGGCGGATATACTAGCAATTGATTTTGTTCGTTTTATCTCCTTTGGAAAGAATTTAAGACTATTCATTTATCGTGCCATTTTCGCAAATCTAAGTGACTCTTACAAAATTTTATGCTTTACATTCAGTTACAGAATTTTCTCTTTAAATAATGCTCAATATCACCGAAATTAAGATAGGAACACATATTTTTTATTTAACCTAGTTACACATTACAGGTTTTTTTGCCAACATACATCTAACAGAACTATCTAACTAACATCAATACTGGATTTATTATTATTTTCAGAAAATAAGAAACCTCTTTATTAAATAAATATTGAAATGCAAAAAATGTAACTTTCAAAATTAAAAAATTACAGGCTATTACATGTTGGCTCTGTCACCCGGTATATATATATATATATATATATATATATATATATATATAATATATATATATATATATATATATATATATATGGATCGATTGGATAAAAATCGTATTTTGACAGTTTTTGACCAATAAAAATATAATTACAACGATATTTTTTTTTGAATTTGAAATTTATTCTTTAGATTTAGATTTCTTTGCTGATTCCAAGTCGTGTCGTACTTGTTTCACATGGGAATTTAAAAATTACGATTTTCGTAAAACGTCAACTATCGCACGGATAATTATCCAATATTTTCACCCTATAGCAACCTGTAGTTCTAGTTTTATTTAAGGACAATCTAGCGTCACAATTTTATTGCGAAAAATGGAAAAAACTAGTGAATTAATATTTACTAACGGTAACAAAGACATTGATTATATATACTATTCTTGCGACAGTTGCGGTTTTACGAAAAACATACTTTTTTTTTAGCCTTGTTTAAAAAACAAGTTAAACATATCTTGAAACCAGAAAAATAAAGAGATAAATAAATCTTTTACTCTTTCACCAATCCAACAAATATATTTCAAATTCAAAAAATAAAAATTTCCTTCTGATTATATTTGTATTGGTACAAAACTGATAAAATACGATTTTTGTCCTGCCTATACGAAATTTTGTACACTTTTTTTTTTTTTTTTTTTTTATTGGTCTAGCACACGTGCTGCAGGGAAGTCCCTAAAGCGCTCCAGGAGCGGCACGAGTGCGGAAAAAGCGATTCACGTTGTTCTTGAATCGCTGTAAATTGTACTCGGTGGGAAACACAGCGCTGGGCAAATTATTTCAAAGGGATGACGTTCTCCATATAAAAGATTGCTTGAAAAGCGTTGTACGCGGAGTAACAAGCTGAACCTCATACGGATGCGAAGCACCAGCGCGACGTGTATTTCTAACATGCACCGCTTTGGGAGGAATTAAGCGGGCTACATCCTTCGAACACTTTCCATGAAAATACTTGTAGAACAGACTCAAGTCGCCAACAGTTCTTCGATGTTCCAGCGAATCAAGGCCGCCGGTCAATTCCGGGTCCCCAATTAGACGGACCGCTCTTCTCTGAACAGAATCCAACAAATGCAGTGTATGTTTGGGAGCGGAGCCCCAAACGTGGGAGCAGTATTCCATAGTTGGTCGAATTTGGGCTTTGTAAAGAATTAACAGTTGCTGTGGGGTGTAAAGCTTTCTGGTTCTAAATAATATTCCCAACTTTTGAGAAGCTCTCCTTGCTATGCCTGCAACATGTTCATGCCAAGACATATTTGCTCCCAAACTAACGCCCAACAAATTGAGCGACGATGCTAGGGGAATGGAGTGCCCCGACATAACTATGTCGGGTTCAGCAACGTTAACTTTTTTAGAAAAAACTGCCGCTTGGGTTTTTGTAGCGTTAAATTCCACTTGGTTACTGTCGCCCCAAGATAGAATTTCTTCCAGGTCTTTGTTAAGTTGAACGACCTCCTGCTGTCTGCGGATATTCGCCTGAGCAGCCGATGTCCGAGCGTTCAAGGTGAATGAAGAGACAAGCGTACTGACATCTGCAAAGCTATAGATTGGATTCCCGGTCTTTTCCAGCAGATCGTTAATGTAAATGAGAAAGAGAGTAGGAGATAGTATGGAGACCTGGGGCACACCAGCGTTGATAGTGAGGGTGTTAGAAAGAAATCCGTCGACCGCCACTCGTAAAGAACGCTCTCTGAGGAAACATGAGAGCCACAAACAGAACCTTTCAGACATACCATAAGAGCGCAACTTAGCCAACAGTCTATCGTGCCAAACACGGTCGAATGCCTTGGATATGTCAAGAGCAACCGCTCGAGATTCTCCAAAGTGTTCAATTGCGTTGTTCCAAACATATGTTACATAAGTCAGAAGATCTCCTGTTGATCTATGTTTACGAAAACCATATTGGTGATCGCTAATAATATTGAATCGTTCAAGATATTTTAGAAGATGCTCATTGATAACCTTTTCCATGACTTTCGATATTATTGAAAGCAATGCAACTGGTCGGTAGTTATTTGGCAAGGTCTTCTTACCTTTTTTAGGTATCGGCTGAACCGTGGCACATTTCCAGCAGGACGGAAATATTCCCTTTCTGTAGGATAGGTTAAAAAGTCTACAGAAAACTGGTGTTAGTTCCCTTGCACAGTTTTTGAGAACTATGGCAGGTATTCCGTCAGCGCCAGAAGCCTTCTTGGTGTCTAGCTTCATTAAAATACGCTTTATGATGCGCTGTCTAAAGACAACATCGGGCATCCTTGACTGCAATATGGGAATAGTAGGTGGTGTTTTTCCTTGGAAATCGACAGTATAATGTGAAGCAAAGAGTTCAGCTAACAAGTTCGCTCTCTCAAACAGGTGTGGTTGCAATGGAATTATCTGGCCGTGTGAGTGGTGGTATGGTGGATTTGGTAAAATTTTGACTAACTGCCTTAGCGACTGCTCAAAAGGACCTGGAATTGCTGGAACAAGCGAGAAGTTTGTTTCTAATTCGTTGATTGTGTGCCTCCTTGGTTTCGTCGATAATTCCCTTGCATCTGTTCCGGGCATGAACAAAGATGTTTCGATTTACGGTGTTAGGATTTTCACGCCATTGTCGGTAGGCAATATGTTTAGAAGCAACAGCTTCTTTGCATTTTCGGTCGAACCAAGGCTTGCCGTTGGAGGAGCATTTCTTCGAAAAAGGGATGTAAGCTTCCATACCAGCCAAAATAACATCGGAGACCTCCCTGGCGCAGTCAGATGGGTTATCGGATCGAAAACAAACGTCCATCCAAGGGAAAGTTCGAAAGTATTCCATGAGATCTTCCCATTTAGCAGATTTGTAGTGCCAAATCTTGCGCGGCCTAGGCGCCTCTCTGTCACTGATTGGCAGGATACTCGATGTCGAAAGCAGTTTATGGTCGGAAGAACCTAACGGCGGATTTATGGTGTTAAAAACAGATCAAGAAGACTGGCGAACTCCCCGTCTCGATCAGGGATTCGTGTTGGTTCGTCAATAAGCTGAATTAAGCCACAACTGATTGAGAATGATTCAGCTTCACGACCTTGTTCGTCGGTAGTATTTGAATATTTGAGCCAGTTGATATTGTGGACATTAAAGTCGCCCAGGATGGCAATTTCGGCACTTGGATAGTTACTTTGTAAATGATCGATGGTGTCTGCAGGAGAAGCGAAAAGTGTTCGAAAATTGGTATCACTTGGTGGTCGATACAGGATACAAATAAACCTTGTGGTTTGTTGAGTCGTTATTTTTAACCACATAACATCAAAGTTTGGGGGCTCCAGAGCTTCTTCTCGTTGACAAGAGAGGTCGCTTCTGACAAAAAGACAGATTCCAAAGTTACGCCTAAATCGGGAATAGAAGTCGTACCCAGGATAAAGTAATTGACCGTGCTGGTCGATGGACTGATCTTGGTTTCACATAGAGCGAGTACATGAGGTTTATCTGATTGCAGGTGTTGATGCACTGAATTTATGTTCGAGTTTATACCTCGTATGTTGCAAAAATCTATCT
This sequence comes from Pachyrhynchus sulphureomaculatus, assembly GCA_019049505.1. Taxonomy (NCBI): domain Eukaryota; kingdom Metazoa; phylum Arthropoda; class Insecta; order Coleoptera; family Curculionidae; genus Pachyrhynchus; species Pachyrhynchus sulphureomaculatus. The sequence goes on from CM032450.1 coordinate 35,427,348, forward strand.
TAAAATTATGATGTCTGCACTGCTATAAAATAAAATTCCAAACACTTTCTTTTAAAAAATATTTTCAGTAATTTATAAAAACAAAGTGATTTTTGAACCTTAAACTTTAAAAAATGCTAGTGTCTCGCTGGTGCTACCTATACAATCACTTTTTTCTAAATTTAATAATAAAAGAAAATCCCACACGCACACTTTATGTCAGTCACTGTATAGTAGAAACACAGAATTATGCTAAATATGATCTTTTATTTCATTATTATACATTTACTGATTAGCTCAAAGAAGAATGTTTACTATGGTAAAAGTTCTTTTATTAAAGAATTAAAAGTTTTCCTCAAGTTTTATTACAACGCAGGCTAAATTTCAAGACGGTATTTCCTTAAATCAGAAAGAAAATATCTTCAATATGGGGGATCTAGTTACGAATTCTTAATAAGAATGAGTGGATTCTAGAAGATTGTTTTGATTAAACAAGTTCAACTTTATAAAGTTTTAACTTTTTATAAGAAGTCATTATGGTGATTTTATTACGAGTAACAAGATAGCCTTCCGAACCTATTACAAAGTTGCTGGATACTTTATTCCAGCTTTAAATAGACATAATTATCCCATAAAGTTTTAGATAAAATTAGTTTTGTTTCCACCACCAAAATTTTAATGGGATATTCATGTTATAAATATTTAGTCATTAAAACTTTTCAAACATAAAAAAAATAATATTCACTAGATGTATCTGTACTCAATAGTCCAAAAAGTAAGCAACAAATCAGAAAGGTTTTTTTTGTAATTCCTAAGAACTGGTTTGCAATAAGAGTTGGTCAATCAAGACCAATCTTCCATTTAAAAAAATCTTTGAGATAAGCATAAACCACGATCAAATAGTAAATTAAATGTATTTTCGAGACTTGTTAGCTGAAGTCTTTGCTTCACATTCTATTGTCGAATTTGCAAGGAAAACACCACCAACTATTCCCATAGTGCAATCAAAAATACCCGATATTATCTTCAAACAGCGCGTTATAAAACATATTTTAATGAATCAAACACCAAAAAAGCTTTTAGTGCTTACGGAATACCTGCCATAGTACTTAAAAAATATGAAAGTGAACTAACACCAGTTTTCTGTGGACTTTTCAACCTATCCTACAGAAAGAGAATATTTTCTTCCTGCTGAAAGTACGCTACAGTTCAGCAGATACCCAAAAAAAGACGAAAACACCTTGCCAAGCCACTGTCGACCAGCCATAGTGCTTTCAAGAATATCGAAAATTATGGGAAAGGAAATCAATCAGCATCCTCCAGGATATCTAGAAGGATATCCATTAATATAGCTTTCGTAAGCAAGAAGCAACAGAAGATCTCCTAACATGTAATGCATGTTTGGAACAATGCAATTAAATATTTTGAACAATTTCGAGCTGTTGCTTCGAGAAGCTTATGGGGAACATGCTCCATCGCAAAATACGTGTGAACGATGGTTTCGGCGTTTCAAAAGTGGTGACTTTGATGTTGCAGACAAGGAACGTGGAAAATCGCCAAAAATTACGAAAATGTGGAATTGCAAGCATTGTTGGACGAAGACACATAAACCACTCGCCGAGCAATTGTGCGTTAGTCAACAAGCTGTTTCCAATCGGCTACGAGATGTGTACCATATGAGTTGAACGACAGGCAAATGGAAAAGCGCAAAAACACATGTGACATTTGGCTCGCTCGGTACAAAAGGAAGTCGTTTTTGCATCGTATAGTGCAGGGTATGAAAAGTGGATTTATTTTGAGAATCCCAAGCGCAAAAAATTATGGGTAGACCCAGGCGCACCATCCACATCGACCTCAAGACCGAATCGCTTTGGCAGAAAGACGATGCTCTCTGTTTGGTGGAACCAGTGGGGCGTGGTCTATTATGAGCTGTTAAAACCTGGGGAAACGGTTAATACTAAACGTTACCAACAAGAATTGACCGATTTGAACGGTTCGCTGCTTGAAAAAAGGCCAGAATACCGAAAGAGGCAACACAAAATCATTTTTCTTCATGACAATGCTCCATCACGTACGGGAAAACCAGTTCGCGACACGTTGGAAGCACTCAGCTGGGAAGTTCTACCCCATGCGGCTTACTCACTAGACTTGGCCCCTTCCGATTACCACTTGTTTGCATCGATGTGTCACGCACTTGCTGAGCAGCGCTTTGGTTCGTACGAAGATGTGAAAAAAATGGCTCGATGAATGGTTCGCAGCAAAAGGGGAAGATTTTTACTGGCGTGGTATTCACAAATTGCCCGAAAGATGGGAAAAATGTATTACAAGCGATGGAGCATACTTTGAATAAAGCATTTTTTATCATTCTTCCGAATTTAAAATATATTTTTAGAAAAAAAATCCGCATTTCATACTTGTACACTTGGTATATATATGAGCGCGTTATTTAAATAAGTACCGTCCATGCACACGGCATTTATTGGCTAGCCACAGACGCCATTACGGAAGTATTCGTCAGATTTAATATGCGCTTGTGTGTGTTTAGAATGCCTTAAAGCAGGGGTGCTCAAATTTGAACTGCTGGCGATCTACCTCAATATTGTTAGACTACGATCGATCGACTCTGAGAGGCTGCAAGTAAGTGTGATGCAGGATTGTCGTCTAGGTAGGGTGTATCGTGGCATAGATATTAGTTTTCCGCACAATATGCATTTTTTTAGTCAAGGTAAGTGTAGGTCTGCTCTAAAATGTCAATGAAAAAACTCATAATTATTCAAAATTGCGAGTTAATTGGTTCTTACAAAACAAACGAGTTCTAGTGTCTAAACTTAACTAAAGAGTGACTTTGGATGTTGAAGCGTGGCACTGCATGGCCTCAGCATACTTTTCATAAGATGGTACGTAATTACCGAGTGCTAATCGCAAGCATGATGGCATATGTTCGTCAGTTAGTCGATTGTGATATTTTGACTTAATTATCTTCATTTCAGAAAATGCAGACTCGCACAAGTAAGTTGACCCAAACATTGCCGCCAGTTAAAGGGCGATTTGCCTTAGATTCGGATATTTATCTTCAGATATAAAACACCAGAATTTTGTATCAGATGCTGTGGCTTTGAGATGTATATCTGATATAATCTGCACTAACTCATTTTCAACAGAACATGAGTCCATGTTAAACTGACTTGCTATTTCAGTAGCTAATTCCTCAATGTTTTTACACGAAAAATGATAACTCATAAATGATGCGATATTTGCCAATTTACTGAAATCATAAAAACGTATTTCGAATTGGTCCAAAATATTTGATAATTCTGCCTCATAAATATCATAATTCAACTGAGGAATCCTTGCTTTCAAAGACGAAAAATTTTTCAGATCCTTTCTTTTCAGTCGATCTATCATAAGCAATTTACTTTTGAATGCGTTTATTGCGCTAATCATCTCAATAATAGTTTTTCCTTTACCTTGAAGCTCCAAATTAATGGTGTTTAAATGCATTGTGATGTCTGTCAAAAATGCCAAATCAGTCAGCCATTTTCCGTTTTTCAGCATCTGAGTGTCATCACCTCTTTCGTCCAGAAAAGCTGTTATTTCGGGCAATAATTCTTGAAACCTTTCTAGGAATTTTCCGCGACTCAACCACCTGACGTCCGTGCGAAGTACTAAATCAGTATGTTCAGCTGACTCACTAGCTTCCAACTGCAATTTAAAGAGCCGTCGTTGCAAGCTACGTGCACGGATAGAATTCACAATTTTTATTGCAATGCCCATAATCTCCTCCATGTTTAGAACTTTTGAACACAAAACTTGTTGATGTATAAAATGGAAGGAGAAAAATGAAGGGAAATCATCATTAGCTCGACACAATACCACAAAACCGTTTTTGTTTCCAGTCATTGCTGGTGCTCCATCGGTTGTAATGCACACTAGTTTATATATTGGTAGCTTGTAGTTTGTTACAAAATTGAAGAAAACGTCATATTTATCTTCGCCAGGGGTCTTTCCTTTCAGAGGAATCATTGTCAAAAACTCTTCCTTAGCCGACATGTCACTGAATACCATTCGAATAAAAATACACAGCCGGGCAGTGTCTGTCATATCGGTGGATTCGTCGAACTGTAAAGAAAAGTATGTACATTCCATGATATCATGTTTTAGTTTATCTGCCATGTCCTGACTCATGACTTCAACACGCCTTGTGACAGTCGGACGAGATAACTGAAGTTCTCTAATATCAGACATAATCTCTGTTTTATTTTTAAAATATCCAAATAAAGTCTCACCCGCTTCAGTAAATGATTCCTTCACAACCAATCCATCATCAAATGGTTTCTTGTGTTTCGCCAATATATGAGATATTTTAAATGACGCGATCGTTGCAGCTTTTGATTGTTTGGCTGGTCTTGTGAACATGGTTTGTTCTTTTTTCAAACAAGTTATCAAATCACGTACTTTTCGTTTTCTTAATTCACTCTGTGACGGAAAATCCTTTTCATAGTTTTTATTAACTGTTTTATGATGCCTCTCTAAATTCCCACGCTTAGGTATTGCAACTGACGCACGGCAAATGAGACAAAAGCACTTATCCTTTACCATACAAAAGAAAAATTCTTCCTCCCAATCGTTATTAAAATGATAAGTTTTACTTTTCTTCGCCGCACTCATTTTGGACTATTTATTAATAAACTTTGTATCGATGTATCGCCTTCAAGTTACAACTCAGACTGACTCCTATTCCTGCAGGCGCAACATTTATTTCGGCGCGAACGAAGTCTCGAATGTTCCCGTCAAACACGCCGCCCGAAGTTTCTAGGCAAGTACCGCGCGTTCCTTTGATAAAGCCGCCTTTTGCCGCTAGCAGGGGGTTATTACGATAAAAGAAAGTGATGAGGGGGTTATTCTGGCCTAATTGTGGATCGAATAAATTTTAGTAGTTTATTCATTACATTTTGTTTTAGTTACCTAAAACAAAATCTGTGAATAGTTCTATATCGGAATTTTTTTCTCGAGATCGACTCAAAAAGCACTCGCGATCGACTTATCGATCGCGATCGACCGTTTGAGCACCCCTGCCTTAAAGCATTGAAAACTTCACAGATTGTGATATACACGGTGAAATTCGTTTCTTAAATGCAAGAGACGTGAAAGCGGCCGAAATTTATCGGTAAATTAGTGAAGTGTATCGCTAAAAACGCGTGATGGAATGGTAAGAAAGAGTATTTAAAGATGATCGTGTAAATGTGCACTATAAGGAACAAATTGGGCGACCGACATTAATTATGATCTGGTGCAAAAAATGGATGAAGGAGTTCAAGAAAACAGACGCTTTACGATTTCATCTTTATTTAATGTGTTTCCTTAAGATTTAAGAAGATGATGATGATCATATATCGACGAAGCATACGAAAGGAAGGCTTCTTACAATCGAGAAAATCCAGAAGTCTACTGCACCTTTTCCAAAGAGCACGGGATCAATAGCACCAACAGCCGCTTCTCCTCGTGCACCCTTTCTTGGAGGTGCATTTGGTCTGTCGAGGCTGCTGACTTCCTACTAGGTCTGGGACTGCCCAGCGGCCTCCTGGCAAATATTACTACCAGGGTGTCACAAGGCAGCTCCACCAACTGGGCCGGTGGAATAAGATCGCCACTTATGTCCTTGCTGACCGCAATCAAAATAGCCAAGTCACCAACTGTGCTGGGGTTGAGTGATCGGTCGCAGGATTCGCCAGGACAATGGACTACTCGCCTCAAAATACCGCAGCGAGAAATCAAGCAGTCCTTGAAATTATGGCAAAACAGGTGACAGATTACTATTAGGATGGATACAGAAGCTAGTCTTACTATACCATAAGTGCCTTAATACAGGTGGAAATTATCTTGAGGAGTAGATTAAAGTCTGCGCTCATGTAAAATATAACTGTTAAAAACAATGGCCTTGCGGTTTTTTTTTTAATATCAAAACCGTACTTACCCTAAGAACGAGCCTATATACAGGTTAGCATTAGCAAACATGTTTATTTTACTGACAACTAGATTTCTTTTTTACATTTTCTGGCACTTTGGAGCTAAATTCATATTAATATAAAGAAATATACCTTTAAAATAACAAAAACAATCCTAAAAGCCTTCTGTCATATCAGTTAAAATATAAGCAAAATGTAATATGCATCACAACAAGGGTGCCATATCATTTGGCGTAGGTATTATTTATTTCAAGACGACTTGGAACTGTACAGCCGAATATTCAAACATGTGGGTTTATCATTCCATCTCTCCATTTAGCAAACAAATCTTGAGTGATAAATTTTCCTGTATTACAAATGCCAAAAATATAAGATATGTAAATATAAAGGAGTCATTTTTACGGCTCCCGCAGGATTAGAAAAACCCTAAATCAATTTTTCATATTTCGAAAAGTCTTTAGATAAAAAATAAAAAATTACTATTCAGTTAAAAGCTTTTTAATGGTGTCGGTCTCATTCGAATTAAAATATTTATGGGATTGAAACATATTACATTAAAAAATTTACACCAACAAAAATATTTTGCACAATAACCTTTAGATTATTAACATGTGGCGACCCGTGGCTCCGTGACGTGGTAACTTGCTTACAATGCAGAAGGTCTCGGGTTCAATCCCGGCAGGTCGGTATACTTTATTAATTTATTTAAGTATATTTTGCCTGGCCACGTACATCAGTAGTAGTTGTTTGCAGAAAGGCAATAACGTCCGTAGTAGCATTACCGCGTTGTCTAAAAGGTGCTATGAAATACAAAAATGTATATATTCGGCACTTAGACAACGTTAACAGGTATTACGACATCCCCGCCGATATCTATTCAGGAGATGAAAAAGGATAAAATCTAGGAGAGTAATTTAATATGTAGAAAAATCGAGAAAAGTCAACAAAACATGTATTGGTTACTTTATAAAATAGAAATTAGTAATGTATTTTGCCCAATACTTCCCTTGCCGAAAAGTAGTTTTTAAACTAAAACGAATTTTGAACACAGGAAGGTTTGAGGCAAGGAGGAAGTTTGAGCCCAACATTGTTCACTGTATACTTGGATGAAATAATCAAGAAACGCGAAATAAAGTGAAAAGAATGACAATAGGATACTGGAAGGCTGAAATGAATAGAAGTATCTGAAGCGGCTTTTGCTGATGATATTGTGCTGGTGGCGGAAAATGAGAGACAATTACAAGGAATCCTCAATATTTGGAATAAAGCGTTTAAGGAAGAAGGTATGAAAATTAATATAGATAAAACAAAAGTAATGACAATGGAAAACCAACAAACAAACATTTACATAGAAGGGAATAAAATACAAGAAGTGGAACAATATAAGTAGCTGGGAGTGATAATGGATGAAACTGGAAAACAAGACAAGATGAAAGAATCGAAAAAACGAACAAACTTTACTATGCAATAAATAATAAATTCATTAGGAAGAAAGAGGTGACGAAACAAACAAAAATAAAAGTATTCAAGGCAATTTTTAGGATAATCCTGACATATGGATGTGAGTCAAGGACCCTAACAGACAGGCAGAAAAACAAGATACAAGCCGACGAAATGAAATACCTGAGAGCAGTACAAGGAGTTACACGGAAGGACAGAATAAGGAATTCAGAAATAAGGAGAAGGGTGTGAGTACAAGCAATTATGGAATATATACAACAAAGACAGCTGGGATGGTGGGGACATGTACAGAGAATGAAGGATGATAGACAGGTGAAACAAGTGTATGAAGCCCGAATACAGGGAAAACAGAAGCGAGGAAGACCTAGACAAACCTGGAATGGGAATATTGGAAGTATACTTGAGGAGAAGGGAAAATCCTGGAAAGAAGCAGTGAAAATGGCAAAGAATAGAGACAGATGGAAGAAGTTTATATGTGGAGATTGAGAGGGGAAAAAAGGAGAATGTATAACTGCCCTACACCATATGGTAGAAGGGATATACGATTATATATATATATATATATATATATATATATATATATATATATATATATATATATATATATATATATATATATACATTATACCTTAATATTTTAAATGATATATATTTCAAAGTGAAATATTAATTTCAAGAAAAAATTGAGCAGCTTAAAGATTTTAATTATTTAAAACTGAAGCTGACATTGCCCTCTACGCTATTTCTTTGAAAAATTGAAAATAATGAGAAAATAACATAATTTTCTGATTCACTTACTGAAAGAAGCGTGAAGTTAATGTATAACATAATGTATTTAAAGCAACTCCCTGCCTAATTTCTTTTACATCTTTTATATTCAACTATAAATAATTATGCTTCAAATGTATTCGTTATTGCAACCAAAAACCAAAAAAGTCTTATAATATAATTAAAATTACACGATAATCGACTATCATCACTTTCATCCTCTAATTTTAAGCGATATTTTTTAAAAACTAGGTTTGTTTTCCATTATAACTATTATGTGTGTACTAAATTTGTTTAAGAAGTATGGAAATTACAAACAAATTCAGAATCTAGGGACCTTGAATCGCCAAAATAGTGAAAATTATAAAGCATATTTTAAAAATCCAATAGATATAATTCTTACGGATTTGTCCTGTATGGATTAAAAAAATGATGCTGACGTTTCGCAAATCATTCTGTCGACTGCTAGTTTCCCAGAACTGATTTCTTCGGGATCTAGCAGGAACCTTCTAGTTTCGTGATGGATTCTGACGATGTCAGTTCACACAACAAGCTCTGAAGAAGCCGACAGGAGGATAGGTCAAAAGTCAGCATTAATTTTTCAATCAGTACAGAGGCAATCCAAAAGAACTGTATCTATAAGACCTGTGACATGTCTAAATTAAAATTAATTCTTCATTCTTTCTAAGACGAAATTATTTTATTATAGTATAGAAAATTTGCAAACCCGAAATAAAAATTTACTATCTCGTTAAAAGCTTTTTAATGATGACGAGTACCATTTTGAGATATGTTCGCTGCAGCAGTACGGTTGCTGTTTCGCGTATGCGCGCTGAGTACCTGCATCTATTAGCTAGCCACAGATGCCATTATGGAAGTATTTGTCCGAGTTTACGTTTGTCTGTGTGTGTTAAAATTTATTTTAGACCATTGAAAATTCCGCTGATTGTAAATTTCGCGCTGCAGTTTTTTTCTTAAATGCAAGAGATTTGAAAGCGGCTGAAATTCATCGGCAAATTGGTAAAGAGTGATGGAATAAAATAAGTTACAGCGTTTAAAGATGGCCGTAGAAAAGTGCACGATGAGGGACGAATTGGGTGACGGTCCATCATTAACCTGTCTATGAAAAAGTTCGAGAAAAGAGCTTACGATTTCATCTTTATCTAATATGTTTCCTCAAGCTTCAAGAAGGGTTTTCTATGAAATTGTGGCAAACCAAGCAGCAGATTTCTATGACGATGGAATACAGCAGCTAGTACCTTAATATAGATGGAAATTATGTTGAAAAGTAGATTAGAGTCCAGGAGTTCATGTAAAATAAAATTGTTAAAAAAAGACGACTGAATGTTAAACCACCAACTAGAGCAATGGAGTGAAAATTATAAGCACTCTCATCCCTCCCTAAAAAGATGCATGTGTAATTATGAAGCTGCCATTTTATGACAGTAGAAACTAATACCTTCTAAAGCATTTTATTATATAATAGAAAATCTTCAAATATAAAATAAAAATTTACTGTATCAGTAAAAGCTTTTTTTATCATGACTGCCCCTGCAAATTAAAATATTCATGACATTAAAATTTAATACATTTAGAAATTTTATCTTGATATAAATGTTTTGTGTAAACGCGTTATGCTAATGCAGTATATACATTTCGGGCCATTAGTAAGTGGGCATGAGACATCTCGAAATGTACAGAAGATAAAGAATAAGATTCTGTGCTTGAAAGAAGGTACTTTTATTATTCACAAGTAGCCTTAAACTAGAACTTAACATTAATTCTTTTTTAATTCTACAGCCGAAATAATATAGTATTTTTTTTATTGAATGCATACCAAGTATTCACTTAATGGTTACGGAGGTATTATCTTCCTTATTTTAGCAGGATGTGTGTTGAATAGTAAAGCTTAGGGGACCCACAGATTTCGATTTTAACTTTTTATATTTTGTACAAATATTAATTTTCGATTCTGGCAGCAGAAGAGTCAGTTGGTACCTAAGGCACTTAAACTGAGGATTTTAAATCATATTAATACCCTACTCAGTATATATCACCACTACACCAAACACTTTATTTTTGCACTCAAAAATTTTTGCACGCAAAAATAAAGTGTTTGGTGTAGTGGTGGTATATACTGAGTAGTATCATTGTGCCAAAGATTCCACATTCCCAACTTAATATTAATACCCATACATTTCGAATAAACCAACCTGGCTAATATTTAAAATACTCTACTCTGCTAATATTAAATAAAAAAATAACCGGTCAAGTGCAAGTTGATCTTGCAAAATTAGGGTCCGTATGTTCATTGCTTCTGAAATAAAAAATTTTGTTACAGAGGCATAAAATGATCAGTGACTTCACAAAACACACTCTAAATGAGTTTTCAACAAAGTTTGTTTCCGATCTTTACTGAAAACTGATTACCTTGAAATATTTGTTTTTTTTATATACCAGATAAATTATTACAGATAAGGCACTCGTGATAATTTTCGTTCAATCTACGCCTCGTGAAGAATGTTCAAGAATTTTTTTCAAAATTTTTGGATCAATGCTTTTGGAGATAGAGGGGGGGACAGCGATTTTTAACGATTTTTGTGTGATAAGCGCACTAACGGACAGACAGACAGAGAGACGTTGCATTTTATATATATTATATTCTTTGCAACATGATATTGTTCCATATTTAATGGTTTAGGCAGTATATTGTAAGAGAATGCGCAAACGGTAGCCTTTTTTCCGACTTGATTCACTATTATCGTCACTGCTTATTCTTTATGTTACCTAACGCAATAAAATATATCCTATAACCTGGCCAGAGAACATATGTATGTTTTAAAAAAAAAGTACGTAACGCACTAACGGACAGACAGACAGACAGAGAGACGTTGCATTTTATATATATTATAGATAGATAACCTGGCCTGGAGAACATATGAATGTTTTAAAAAAAAAGCACGTAAATCGGATAAGTGGTTCTCCAGTGATAAGCGCACTAACGGACAGACAGACAGAGAGAAGCTGCATTTTATATATATATATAGATATAGATTATTATTATTATTATATAACCTGGCCAAAGGATATATGTATGAATTTAAAAAAGACACGTAAATTGTATATATATATATATATATATATATATATATATATATATATATATATATATATATATATATATATATATATATATATATATATATATATATATATATATATATATATATATATATATATATATATATATATATATATATATATATATATATATATATATATATAATATATATATATATATATATATATATATATATATATATATATATATATATATAAATATGTATATATATATATTTTATTTTTTTAAAAACATACATATGTTCTCTGGCCAGGTTATAGGCTAACATAAGAAATAAGCAGTGACGAAAATAGTGAATCAAGTCGGAAAAAAGTTTGCCGGTAGCGCGTTCTCTTGCAAAATACTAACTAAGAATATCTATATTTATAATATATATAAAATGCAACGGCTCTTTGTCTGTCTGTCTGTCAGTTAATGTGCTTATCACTCGAGAATCACTTATCCGATTTACGTGTTTTTTTTAAATGGATACATTTGTTCTCTGGCCAGGTTATCTATATTCTTTTATAATATATAAAATGCAATGTCTCTCTCTCTGTCTGTCAGTTAATGCACTTATCACTCGAGAGGCACCAATTTACGTGTTTTCTTTTTAATACTTAACTTAATATTTATCAAAAAAAATCTCTAATTTGTAAAACGCAACGTCTCTCTTTCTGTCTCTCCGTTAGTGTGCTCAAGCACCACGTATCCGATTTACGCGTTTTTTTTTATAAAATACATATGGTCTCTGGCCGGGTTATAGGATATATTTTATTACGTTGGGTGACATAAGAAATAAGCAGTGACGATAATAGTGAATCAAGTCTATATATATATATATATATATACAATATATATATATATATATATATATATATATATATATATATATATATATATATATATATATATATATATATATATATATATATATATATATATATACATATATATATATATATATATATATATATATATATATATATATATATATATATATATATATATATATATATATATACATATATATATAATATATATATATATATATATATATATATATATATATAAATATATATATATATATATATATATATATATATATATATATATATATATATATATATATATATATATATATATATATATATATATATATATATATATATATATATATATTATATATATATATATATATATATATATATATATATATATATATATATATATATAACTATATATAAATATATATATATATATAATATATAATAATATATATATATATATATATATATATATATATATATATATATATATATATATATATATATATATATATATATATATATATATATATATATATATATATATATATAAATATATATATATATATATATATATATATATATATATATATATATATATATATATATATATATGTATATAATATATATATATATATATATATATGTATATATATATATATATATATATATATATATATATATATATATATATATATATATATATATATATATATATATTCTATGTATATATATATAAATATATATATATATATATAATATATATATATATATATATATATATATATATAAATATATATATATATATATATATATATATATATATATATATATATATATATATATATATATATATATATATATATATATATATATATATATATATATATATATATATATATATATATATATATATATATATATATAAATATGTAAATATTTTATAAAGTATAATATTAAATATTCATAATGTCTCATTCTGATAGATATATTTAGAGCAATAAAATTCCTAAAAAGATTTGTCTATGATCTTAAAAGCTTTTACCTTCTTCCATGGCAGTTGTAAAGAAGTGTTGTAAATCTTAGATCGTTAAAAATCACATTTATGATAAGAACTTTAATAGAAAAAAAAAACAAAATTCCAGTAAATACAGAAAGAGGAATTTGTAGCAAAAGATTCTAGGATAATTATTTAAACCAGTGCCCAAAATTTCATTCCGAAATTGAATGATATTTTCTAATTTTCAACTTCGAGAAACAATTTATCAACCAATGTTTATACACAAATTTCGGTAGAGATCGAAAATAACTTATTCCGATTCTGCTGCTTGAAGGAATACTACTCGTGAAAACGAGTTGCCTAATGAAATTCCAGCTAATAATTCAATAGTCAAAATAGAAACCAGTTATTTCTTGGAAACACTATATTGAACAAAGGAACATACAGAAACCAATGTTTATATATATATATATATATATATATATATATATATATATATATATATATATATATATATATATATATATATCTATATATAATATTTATAGCTAGGTGATTATATTCAATATTTTATCCTGATATGTATGTTTGGCATAATAAATTTCCCCTACTTTTGTGTGTTCGGCATATATTTTTTATAATGATGTATTTTACAGTATACTCGACTTATATGTTTCCTCGTGATTTTACAATTACTATTTGTTTATGCATATGTGAGCCTAAAATCCAACCATCAAAATATTATTTAGAGATAATTTTAATATGGCATTATTTTGAATGAAATGAAATCTAAGAGCAATTTTAACAATGTTATGTTGTATATTGACAACTACAAAGAAGCTTTATTGATCTTAGTTAGCTACCATAATATTGCATTAATGAAAATAGCTGTTCTATAAAAGAAACCAGCAAATATATACCGAATAGGGAATTTGTAATAGCAAATTTCAGTCAGGGTAATTAAACAATTTAAGCCAGTACCCAAACTTTTATTATAAAATTGAATATAGAGAACTTATTTACAACTTTCAACTTCCCTAAACAATTTATTTTCCAATGTTTATTCATAAATCTCGACAGAGATAGAAAATAACACATTCTAATTCCACTATTTGTAGCATTAGTATTCTTTTAAAAGGGGTTGCCTAATCAAATTCTTGTTTATAAGTTCATTGCTAAAATAGAAACTACTTATACCCTAAAGAAATATATATATATATATATATATATATATATATATATATATATATATATATATATATATATATGTATATATATTTTCAATTTTCTTGGATTTGGAGGTCAATTATAGAATGAAACTTTCTAAATTTTACTGTGACCCTTTCCTTTAATTGACGTTTCGGCCCAGTTTGCCTTTCTCAAAATTTTAATTTTTTTTTGTCGTGTTTGGCTGTTGCATGTATTTTCGAATAGCATTTTACGGATAAAATATGTACAATTTTAGCCAAACCCGACAAAAAAAATAAATAAAAAATTTTGAGAAAGGCAAACTGAACCGAAACGTCAATAAAAAGAAAGGATCACAATAAAATTTAGGAAGTTTCATTCTATAATTGACCTCCAAACCCAAGAAAATTGAAAAATAAAAAAAATACATACAGGGTCAAAGAAAAATAATAAAATCATACATATATATATATATATATATATATATATATATATACATATATGTATATATATATATATATATATATATATATATATATATATATATATATACATATACATATATGTATATATATATATATATATATATATATATATATATATATATATACATATATATATATATATATATATATATATATATATATATATATATATATATATATATATATACATACTAAGTTATGAAACTAGTTGGGGAACTCGGCAAAACAAAAAGGACATCAACAGATGTTCATACTGTATTCTTTAGCCAATATTTCGGTCCTAGGTTGGGACCTTCATCAGGGCACAAACGGAAAAAGAGATAACGAAGTAACCAATAACGAAAATCAGGCATAAAGAACTGGTATTGTTGAGTCTAATTTTTTTTATATTATAATTACTAATTTCTAATTTGTAATTTTTAATTTTTAATTTCAATCTTATATTTATTGATAAAAATTGACAAAAAACTATTGCAATTTAAAAGCATTATTGTTCTAAAAAATGATAAAATATTATTATTATTATTATTATGGAGAAATGTCAAAAACAAAATGGAAGTAACTCACAAGTAGTATGCAATATAATCTACTTGTGAGTTACTTCCATTTTGTTTTTGACATTTCTCCATAATAATAATAATAATAATATTTTATCATTTTTTAGAACAATAATGCTTTTAAATTGCAATATTTTTTTTGTCAATTTTTATCAATAAATATAAGATTGAAATTAAAAATTACAAATTAGAAATTAGTAATTATAATATAAAAAAAATTAGACTCAACAATACCAGTTCTTCATGCCTGATTTTCGTTATTGGTTGCTTCGTTATCTCTTTTTCAGTTTGTGCCCTGATGAAGGTCCCAACCTAGGACCGAAATATTGGCTAAAGAATACAGTATGAACATCTGTTGATGCCCTTTTTGCCGAGTTCCCCAACTAGTTTCATAACTTAGGATTTTGTTAGATACGGCAACTTTTGCTTTCTCTTTCTTTATTTGTTATATATATATATATATATATATATATATATATATATTTATATATATATATATATATATATATATATATATATATATATATATTTATATATATATATATATATATATATATATATATATATATATATATATATATGTATATATATATATATATATATATATATATATATATATATATATATATATATATATATATATATATATGTATATATATTTATTTATTCAACAACGGATATTCCATTACATAGAGAAAACAAGAACTCAATACAAATACATTACAAACTAGAATAATTAAATAACATGTAACATTATACGATAAGAAGCTAAAAAAAAACCTTTCTCAGTCAGGTTCGAGCGGCAGCAGCAGCAAGATCACAGTATCGAGTAGCAGCAGCAGCGGAAATGCTAAATGAGATTTTGGCGAAACGTCGTGCAAATTAAAACCCTGAATTTTAATATATATATATATATATATATATATATATATATATATATATATATATTTATATATATATATATATATATATATATATATATATATATATATATTTATATATATATATATATATATATATATATATATATATATATATATATATATATATATATATATATTTCTCAGTGATATACGTTATTTTAGAAATAGAAATGCTCAAAGATACACACTGAATGAATGAGCAACCTATTTTTTCCTTCGTTTACTGCGCCAGATGAATCTTTAGGGGACTTTAAAAAAGATATAAAATTAGACATTCACTGCAACGTGTCACAATGTGCTAGAAATTTCATCCTGACAGATAAGTGTGGCATAATCAAATTTCCCTTAAAACTTTTATGTGAGCTCAAAATACCCGCATTAAAAGCTTATTTAAGGTTAATTTTTTTTAATTGCAAATACGGCGTTATCTTCTCTAAAATGCTACTAGCGATTTGAAAATTTTTACCTTCTTTAATGGCAACTATAAAGATGCTTTATAGCTTTTAGATCGTTAAAATCACATTAATGACAATGGCTTTTCTAGAAACAAAACAAAACTTAAATAAATGCAGAAAGGAAAATTTGTAACAGAATATTCTAGTCAGGATAATTTAACTGTGTAAGCCAGTACCTAAAAGTTTACTTCTAAATTGCATGTTGATAAATTATTTACTAGCATTTAACTTCGAGAAACAATTTATTACCCAATCTTAATTGTTTGTAGCAATGTTAATTATTAAAGAAGGTTACTTAAGCGAGTTTTTCTTAATAATTCAATAATCACAACAGGAACTAGTTGTTACCTAGAAACATTATTCTTGCTTAAATTAAAATATCGAACCACGAATCAAATATATAGGTATACAATAGATGTGTATGTTGTAAAAGTACAGATTATGTATAAAAAACCTATCGTTTTATTTAATTCATTACGTCAGTTCACTAGAAAGTTGCGGCAACTTCGAAGAGATATACAAATATATATTAACTAGCCGTGCCCGCGGCTCCGCTCGCGTGAATTTGATTCACCTTTATCGTCACTGCTTATTCGTTATGTTTATATTATTATATAGCTCAAGGGGCCTTAGAGGCCTATGACTTGGTTCCATACTTGTCTCCAATTCTTTTTGTTTCCTGTTAGCTTTTCCCCCAGTGCAGGATTCCCATTAATTCCGGAACTTGCTTCACTGCCTGAATCCATGTAGATCGAGGTCTACCCTTGCCTCTTCTTCCAACCACTCCTCTTATTAGGGCTTGCTTTGCCTGTCTTTCTTCCTTCATCCTTGCCACGTGTCCCAACCATCCTAATCGCTGGCTTCTTATGATTTGGCTTATAAGGGGTTTCGTATATAGGCATTTTAATTCGTGGTTTGTTCTTTTTCTCCGTAATCCCTCTTCTTTCCTTCTTTCGTAGATTCTTCTCAAAGCTTTCCTTTCCCACACCTCCAACGTCTCTTTTTCTCTTGCATTCAGTTTCCACGTTTCGCATCCATATATCACCGTGGGTCTGACAACTGTTCTTTCTTTTGCTTTTCTTGATACATTCTTTGATTTCAATATTGGTTTCATATCCCCCAAACATCTCTGTCCTTTCGCCATTCTTTCTTGTATCTCCGTCCTTTCTTGTCCACTCTCTGTTATTCTTACTCCCATGTAATTAAATTTATCTACTTTTTCAAACATATATCTTTTCCCTAAGTTGTTTATTATATCTAAACTTTTGTTGTTTTTATCATCCTTCTTCTTTGTAATTTCCATGTATTTTGTTTATTTCTAATTTATGTTTAGTCCTCTCATCCTTCCCCTTTCTTCTGTCCTACTTATGGCTTTTTTGACGCTCTCTTTTGCAATCACATCATCCGCATAGGCCAAGCATTGGCAGGTTTGTTGGTATATCGTTCCATTTGTTTTTATTTCTGACTCCCGGAATATCTTCTCTAATACCAAATTAAATAGATATGTCGACACTGGATCCCCCTGTCTTAATCCTCTTTTCACCTTAAACTTGTCTGATACTTTGCCCTCAACCAACACTCTATTTTCTGTGCCATTCAGGGTCATTCTCACCATGCGAATCAATTTACTTGGAATTTCTAGTTTTTCTATTATCTTGTAGAGTCCTTCTCTATTTACAGAGTCATATGCTTCTTTGAAATCCAAGTGTAGTGCCAAATTTTGTTCTAAGCTATTATCTTGGATTTGCTTAATCGAAATATCTGGCCTGTAACCGATCTATTTTTCCTGAATCCACATTGGTACTCTCCCAGAATAGACTCGGCTTTCTCTTCTAGTCTCTTTTTGATAGTCGCCACTACTATCTTGTACACGATATCCAGTAAGGCTATTGGTCTATAATTAGCACATATAGTTTTTTTTTCTCCTTTTTTGTATATTGGACAAATGAGCGATTCTCTCCAGTTCACTGGCATCTTTTCTGATTCCCATATTTCTTGCACCACCCGGCATATTTCATTTTCCAGATCTACTCCTCCAGCTTTTATCACTTCTGCTGTTATACAATTTCCACCCGGGGCCTTATTTTTTTTTGGGTTCTAAGTATTTATCTTATTTCTTCTTTGCACGGTTTGTTTGTTCCCTCCTGCCCTTCAGTTAATTTTGCTTCCTATTTCTCATTCAACTCCTCATTTTCATCTCCATTTAATGTTTCTTTAAAGTATTTCGCCCATCTATTCAGTCTTTCTGCCAAGCTTGCTGCTAAACTTCCATCTTTTTTCCTACATATTAGCATTTTGTCTCTGTTTATTCCCTTTGTATTTTATAAAAAAAAACGCGTAAATCGGATAAGTGGTTCTGGAGTGCTGAGCGCACTAATGGACAGACAGACAGACAGACAGACAGAGAGATTTTACGTTTTATATATATGATAGATTTTTTTTGATATATACAAATATTAAATTAAGAATTAAAAAAAAAACACGTAAATCGGATGAGTAGTTCCGAATGATAAGCACACTAACGGACAGACAGAGAGACAGAGATAGGTTGCATTTTATATTTATTATAGATGTAACAAAATATATATCTATAACCTGGTCAGAGAACATACGTATGAATTTAAAAAATCACGTAAATCGAATAAGTGGTTTTCCAGTGATAGGCGCACTAACGGACAGACAGATAGAGAGACAGACAGAGATACGTTGCATTTTATATATATTATAGATGTAATAAAATATATCTATAATCTGGTCAGAGAACATATGTATGAATTTAAAAAATCACGTAAATCGGATAAGTGGTTCTCGAGGGATAAGCGCACTAACGGACAAACAGACAGATAGAGAGACGTTGCATTTTATATATGTTATAGATATAGATTATTATTATTATTATATAACCTGGTCAAAGAATATATGTATGAATTTAAAAAAAGACACGTAAATCGGATAAGTGTTTCTCGCGTGATAAACACACTAATGGACAGACAGACAGACAGAGAGACATCGCATTTTATATATATTATAGATTATAGATTATAGATATTCTCTACTACATAATATTGTTCCATATTTAATGGTTTAGGCTGTGTATTGCAAGGGAATGCGCTAGCGGCAAACTTTTTTCCGACTTCATTCACTATTATCGTCACTGCTCATTCCTTATGCTACCTATCGGAATAAAATATGGCCTATAACCTGGCCAGAGAACATATGTATGTTTAAAAAAAAAAGTACGTAAATCGGATAAGTGGTTCTCCAGTGATAAGCCCACTAACGGACAGACAGACAGACAGAGAGACGTTGCATTTTATATATATTATAGATGAATATTCCTAGCAGCATACCATAATCTTATATTAGAAAACTGAGACTTATTTTAAGGCAAAGACAAGTCCTTCTACAAGAAAGATATAAAAATATTAGAAAAGCATTGGACTGAGTGTATCGCTCTTGAAGGAGACTATATTGATGAATAAAGTAGAATTTTGCAAAAAAAATGTGTTTTAAGTAGCTAAACCAAAAACTTTATATGTATATATATATATATATATATATATATATATATATATATATATATATATATATATGTATATATATATATATATATATATATATATATATATGTATATATATATATATATATATATATATATATATATATATATATATATATATATATGTGGTATTGGCACAACTTCAGTTTGATGTTCCATTCATTTATAAATACGTGGACGATATCATTTGTTCGGTACCTGCGGATTGTGCTAAAAAATGTTATATACTCTTAACTCTTTTAACAGTCATTTGCAATTTACCATGTTTTAATTTTGAATTGGTATCAGAAACCAACAGCTTCCAACAGGTTTATTAATTATTTTTCAAATCACCCTATGAACCAAAAATATAATAGCGTGATAGCAATGAAGAACAGAATAACACATATTAGCCACGAGAGTTACCTGTCTGCCAATCTGACCAAATTATATAATATTTTTTTCCGACAATGGGTATCCAAAACACATTTTGAAAAAAACTCATTTACAATTCTAATAATTTTGATGGCCCTACAGGGGAAACCCACACTGTTCTCACATATAAGAAGTTGCCGTTTGTGCGCGGATTGACAGATTCAGTGGTTTCCATCTTCAAAGATTTCCCACACATTAAAATAGTTAAATATAACAGTCTCAGTAGCCGTACTTTGTTTACCCAACTCAAACAGAAACCCCCTCTACTTTATAACACCAATGTAGTTTACAAGTTGTCCTGTTTGGGTTGTGTTTCATGTTTTATCGGACAGACATCGCAGTGGATAAAACAAAGAATAACACAACACAAAAGCGATTGTCGAATAAATAAGAGGTCATGTGCCTTAGTTGACCATGTTTTAAAAACGGGATATCAGTTCGATTTTACCAATGTGGAGGTTTTGGAGAGAGTAAATGATTACATTATGTGTCACATAAACAAACATAACGGCTGTCTTAATTATAAGGCAGATACCAGTAAATTAAGTGTAATATATTGTAATATTTTAAACTTAAATAAAAAAAAAATTTACCAGGCAATATATGAACCACCTTCTAAATAACTAAACCACTGTATTTAATAAATAGTTTTTTCCATTCCGGTCCGATTTCGGCTTTATAGTCTAGAATAGTTCATTTTTAACTTTCTGTCACTGTATATAAGTATTTTGCTTGTTTCTGCTCATGTTATGTGTCTAATATATTCGATGTTCTTTTGTTTTTACAAATGTTGTGCCATCCCTTAGCTGGTAAGTTTTAAAATAACTATTTATATAAAAAAATTTCGTGACACACTGTTTTTTTCTAAAAATTATAGTTTCTCCCGATGAAGGTGTGAAGTTCATCGAAATATAGAGAGTTTAACAGCAATCGATTGTTGTCACAGACCGCAAACCTGAAAAAAACTCCTTTTTTGCCATATGTATATATGTATATATATATATATATATATATATATATATATATATATATATATATATATATATATATATATGAGTGAGAACAACTGAAAACGGACGAAAGCCCTTATCTCAGCAGGCTACCACCACCACCTACGAGGTAGGCCTTATGTCTTACCATATATGTATATGTATATATATATGTATATATATATATATATATATATATATATATATATATATATATATATATATATATGTATATATATATATATATATATGTATATATATATATATATATATATATATATATATATATATATATATATATATATATATATATATATATATATATATATATATATAATGTTTGGCATAAGACAATTTCTCTAGGGATTCTGTGAGGTGAAAACATTAGTTAGAAATAATTGTGTTTTATTTGTTACTTGTACATATAGTTTATCTTCTTCAAAATACTAATAGCAATTTTACATTTTTTTAATGAGCAGTATAACGCTTTATTGCTCTTACATCATTAAAGTGATAATAATGACAATAAGTTTTCTAGGAAAGAAACATGAATCAAATAAATACGGAATAGAGAATTTTTAACAGCAGATTTCCTTTAGGATAATTTAACTAGTTAAACTAGTACCTAAAACTTCACCCCAGAATTGCATGTTGATAACTTATTTGCTAACTTTCAACTTCGAGGAACAATTTATTAACCAATGTTTATTCATAAATCTTGACAGAGATAGAAAATAACACATTCTAATTCCGTTACTTGTAGCGAAGCATTAAAAACGCTTGCGTAATGAAATTCGTGGTTTTAATTTAATTGCCCAAACAGAAACTAGTTATTTCTTAGAAACAGCTAAAGGCAAAAGTTATAAAAAAGATATGTAATATATACATGCATAGTTGCACTTTTCAGTGTTATAAGTTATAATAACAAGGTAACTACAGGTTACAATTGAACCGGTCATTTTTGAAAGGAGGCATCTTACAAAACTCATATTTTGGGTAAATTGAAAAAATATCACATGTGAATTACCATACATGTCCTCTTCCATCACTGAACTAAATTTTTCGTACCAAATACTCCCGTTGCCGTCTTCAGCACATGCCCTGGTTCAATTCTGAGTGCTGCCTTTAAGTCAGTTATATGTAGAAGAGCAACAAAAAATTTCACCTCAGCAACACATATCCCTTTTCAAAAACGACCGGTTCAATGGAATATATTTTTTATCTGGGTGGCATTCACCGAATAGAATTTACCGCTATATAAACGCGGGAAGCCCTATTTTCTATTATAAGTTCTATTTTAACAAATTTGAGGTAGTAATCACAAGATATGATTTAATGTAAAACTGCTAAAAACAAGACGAAGTCCATATTTTAGCGGTCTACCCACAATTCTTGCCATTAGGTTCCGTAAGTACCTGGATAAGGACTAGTAAATTCTTTTCTCTTGTTTGTTTATTGTAGCTCGTCTCGGAATGAATTGACAAATAAGAGAACAGTAGGTAGACTGCAGAAATATGGACTTTGTCTGTTCGCAGTAGTTTTACATTAAACTACATATGCCTGAGGAGGATCCCTCTAAAACCGCTCCGCCTACATTGAAGTGTTGACTTTGTCAACCACTCTGTCGGCCTAAGGCTGCTGTGTCAGCCTACGATGGAATATTAGGCGTGCGTACTTGGTACAATTCGTTGTATCTTACCATTAAATCTTAAGATATTCAACGTTACTAACTTGAAAATAAGTATGTCTTATCATAAATCAAGGAGTACTCTTCACCAGTTTGGTTTCAAAGCTGTACGAATTATAAACTTGATAATCATTTGAATCCTGCTCCTCTAATTCAGGTTCTGTTTTTAAATTTATTTTGATAGTGGCCAAATTTCATTTCTGTTTTTTGAAAATGCCCAAAACCAGGGGCGCAACGTCAAAATAATAAAAAAAATTCAGAAGAACTCAAAGATATTCATTTAATGAACCAAAACCCAAGATACATCAAGAAGATTTATTTACATAAAGATTCAAGAAATCAAATCTATATATATATATATATATATATATATATATATATATATATATTTATATATTAAATATATTATATATGTTATATATATTATATATGTTATATATATAAGATATATAACCTAACTAACCTGAACTAAGTGAAGTAAATGTAGTACTAACTTGACGTGTCAAGTCCTTTCCAGTATTTTCCCGTATTTTACCAAGTCGTGACGTCAAAAGGAATAAAATAGGGCGGTATCCACCAACAATTGGAGTGTGAAACCTCTTAATAAAAAAAAAAAAGTAAAAACAAGGCTCTTTTGCACTGAAACTCTAAAAGTTTAGACACTTTCCAATACAGTAAACTAAAAACCTACTACCAGAAGGATTTTTCATAAAAAAAAATCCTTGCTTGCAATGAAATTCCTAAATTTCAACACTCAATTTAAAAATATTTTTCGTGAATGACAACTCAATAAAAATAATTTGGTTTCTATGACCATATTTTCTGCATCCATAGAGGCAGGAGAGCATATATCCCCCGACCACCTCTTGGCTATGCCATAGGGTCGGAGGTATTGTTACATATGGCAGGTAGTGATTTACGTTGATTTGGGAACGTTACAAGTTGTGCTCCGTGGGAAAACCCAGTCCTGGGCAGTTTATTCTAAACGAAAAAAAAATTCCATATAAGGTCTCAATATATTAGAGCGAAAAACTAATTTCCATGACATTATTTCATATAACTCTATCTAGTTCCAATCGAAAATATAGTTTACATTTAGTTACTCCACTGAATTTCATTCAAAATAATTTAACTACAACCAATAACTAAAACATTGCCTCGGGGTTGCATGTTCATAACTTATTTACTAACTTTCAACTTTGGGAAACAATGGATTATCCAAATGTTTATTCATAAATTCGGGTGGAGATAGAAAATAACATATGCTAAAATTAAATATGTAGGAACACTATTAGTAGTTCTTTACCGTATTTTTACTTATTTCAGCAAGTTGGGGCGCCTAAAGTTATTTTTGGTTATTAATCATAGTGATGGGTGAAGAATATTTAAGTGCGCTATATCACGCTATTTGCCAACTTAGATATGAAGCGTTATTTTCTGTGAACGCAGTGACGTAGATTTCTCTGCATTTGACTATCGGTATTTGCAATATAAATTTAATTATGATGGTAAATATTCATACAGCGAGTATGAAAGGAAAAATAAGATCCATTTTTTGTATACTCATTTTATATACGGCTTTGTAAGGCCTGCCTATACGTATTACTCTTAATGCATTTCTTTTAAAAATATGTTATAAATCTCTTGAAAATATTATAAAGTTGTTTACGTTTTAAGAGGAAACTGTATTTTTATAAATAGATATACGTATATTTTTTTATAACATATATACTGAAGATTGAATTCTAATGCGTCGATCCGACATATAAAATTCTCTGCTACGTTTTAAATTTATTTAATTTGAAAATGTTTAATTTGAAAATATCATAAATACGAGGATGGATTGAAAACCTCGCGGCCTAGTCAAGAAAACAAAATAAAATACGTACAAACATATTTTTATTTTTCGATGTAATCTCCACCTAGCTCTATGCTAAGATTCAAGGTCTTCAAAATACTGGTGAACTGTGACTTCTTCATTTGATAAAAGTTTCTAGCCACCGAGGTGTTTTTTAGGTTTGGAAACAGATGGAAATTCGAAGATGCTAAATCAAGAGAATAAGCCAAATTTTTTCCACCGCTAGGATTGTTGTTTTGACTCTGGAGTATAGCGGTAAATCCAGGTTTCGTCCATTGTCACAAACCTGTTAAGAAAATCTTGCGGATCAGCCTCAAACATCTCCAAACAGTCGCGAGAAATCGTGAGTCGAATTCGTTTTTGTTCAACCGAAAGTAATCTGGGGACTCACCTAGCGGAAACCTTAGAAAATTAGAGTTTGTTGCCAATGATGTTTTGTGTTCATTCAGACGAGATGCCTATAGTGTCTGCAATCTCCCTGATAGTTGATCTACGGTCCTTCAATATAAGATCACACACTTTTCCAACGTTTTCTTCAGTCGTAGACGTTGTGGGCCGGCCGGAGCGAGGGTCATCTTCGATGCTCTCTCGTCCACGTTTAAATTCTGCAACTTATTTTTTCACAGTGGTATATAACGGAGCAGATTTCCCTAGTGTTGTTTTTATATCATCGTGGATCTTCTTTGGGGTTAATCTTTTTTTAAACAGGTACTTGTCATCAAGTGTGTGGTCATCCGCACGTTGTTCAATTTTTTCCATTTTTCAAAAAACGCTGCACTTGGTCTCACTAAACTCGTTCTAACCTAAAAACCACAAATTCTACAGCAACCAAATTTTACGCTGTGACGCTGTGACAACAAAGTATGAACTTATTGAGGGTACTATAATAAAAATATTATAATTATTTTTTGGTGAGGCCGCGAACTTCTCAATCCATCCTCGTACAAACTTTGAAAATATGTGAAACACCACAAGTTAAAAGTAGTTATTTAACTAAACTGAATATCAAAAAAAATCTATTGAGTACTTGTACTTTTCTGTCCTAAAATAACACCATTCTAACATAAGTACTGAATACTTTATTAATTATACCTCTTGTAGATGCTCGTGTTATTTCTATCTGACTGCAACTTAAAATAAAAGAAAAAATATATGAAATATACAGTGACTCACAGCTTAAATGATGCAGTTGCTATAAGAAAAGACTAACTGGTCTCAGTGCCTCTTTATTTTTATTTGGAAAAAACAACTTATTGAAATTAAATTAGTAAAGAGTCTTCTAAAAAAGTATGAATTACTTTTTGTCTTAAATATGCCTTACTTAATTACCAATAAATAATTAATTAAATTATATGCGATTTTAACGTCACAGCTTAAATGATGCAAAATTCAATATACCAAAATTATTAGAGAAAACAAACTGTAGAATTTGAAATAAGCCTGCTAATATTTGGTTGGGCCTCCCTCATTATCAATAACGGCTTGTAATCTTCTGGACATTGATTCAACTAACTTTCTAGTATACTCCGGGGAAATAGTGTTCCATGCTTCAGTAATTTTTACTTTTTTAATTCAGTTTTATTTGATATTGGGGCACTATTTATTTTATTTTTTAATGTCAGCCACAAATTTTCAATTACATTTAAGTCTGGTGACTGGGCTGGTGTTTTTAAATAACATTTGGACAGTTATAAAGCAACCAACTGCGGACTCGAAATGACGTGTGCGTTGGATCATTGTCGTGATAGAACCGATAATTGTTTTCAATATCTAATTTTTGGGCACTAGTGACGAGATGCTGCCTTAGTATATCCAAGTATACATGTTGGTTCATATTCCCTTCGACGAAATGCATGTTACCTACTCCTGCAGATGACATACAGCCCCATAACATCACTCCACCTCCACCGTACTTTACCGTAACTTTCATATTTTTTAATTTTAATTCTGCGTTAGGCTTTCTCCACACTGATATTTTTCCATCGAACCCAAATAAGTTTATTTTGGTCTCATCAGCAAATATTACTGAATTCCAGAAGTTCAAGTCTTTATTGATATGCTCTCTGGCAAATTCCAATCTCACGCGTCTATTTCTTTGGCTGATGAACGGCTTATTTCTAGCAGTTCGACCATGTAAATTATTATTTCGTAAGATCCGTCGAACTGTTTCGGGGTTACACCTTTTTTTCTTTTCAAACTATCTTTCCACCTCGGCGCACAACTTTGGCGCACTTTTTTTTTGGATTATTTGATACCTCTCTTAAAATCCATCTTTCTTCATGTTCACTGAAGATCTTATTTGGAGCCAACCTTGACTTATTCTCGACTCTATTTTCATTCCGGTAACGTTCAATGATATGCTGAACAGTTGACGGACATTTATTTACCATTTTTGGCTGTCTCTTTGGCTGTATCCATTCCTGTAATGAGTAATAATTAAATTTCTCTCAGAAATTGTAGTTCGACGACCCATTCTTAAACAATTTCGTTTTTATTGAATGAAAAAATATCAAATTAAACAAAAAACAATTGCACTAAGAAATCAAAGCAATGCCGCCTTCGTAAATTTCAAAATGCGATAAGTTTTGACCCCTGTTGTTATTTTGCATCATTTAAGCTGTGACGTTATTAATTGCATATGATTTGATTAATTATTTATTGTTAATTAAGTAAGGCATATTTAAGACAAAAAGTAATTCATACTTTTTTAGAAGACTCTTTACTAATTTAATTTCAATAAGTTGTTTTTTTTCCAAATAAATAAAGAGGCACTGAGACCAGTTTGTCTTTTCTTATAGCGACTGCATCATTTAAGCTGTGAGTCACTGTATATGTACCATGACAACAAATATAATTCCGTTTATTTTTAGGGCAACCTTGTTATTACCCAAAACAACAGTCAAAACACTTGATTAAATCCCAGGTAGTCATCCTACGAATGTGATTTATTCTCGGTTATTATTTATAAAGCATAGAGTAAAAAAATTGACGTAAAATGGGCGTTATAACGATATTTCTGTATGCATTTAAATTTCGACTATTAAACTAACCATGAAAACATGCCTAAACGATTATCCCTATATAATTTCACATTTTTAAAATTCAAATTATCTCTACAACACATTAGCCTTGGTAAATATGAAAGTTTAATGGTTACAGTGGAAAATCTTGCTTTAAAGTACTGGTAAATAGCCTACTGTTGAAATTTTACGGAAAACACATTTATTTTGCTTAGCATGCAGTGGAAAATGATATAACTGTGAATGTGTGCACCAACCACAACTAATTTCAGTTGTTTTTCCGACTTTTAATAATTTAATTTCATTAATATTCATTTTCATGGACTGTGCTATTATTATTTGTAGGTTGAAACCTGCATGTGATGCACTGTTATTAGAGATTTAAAACGTAATTAATATATTTGTTTTAAATACATTTATATAAAGTTTTTATTTAATTTGCCAATTTCAGGTTTTTGCCATTACCAACTTATTTAATAATTAAAATGTGTGAAGCTGTTATATTAACAGTTATTATATTAATTTTCAAGTCCCTATTTATTCTCCAAAATTAAAAACCTGTTTTATTTTTCACATGTACCATAAGATCAGTCACTTGCTAAATACAAACTACATTATATTACTTTCAGTAGTTATTATATGTCATTATTGTACCTGATTGGTCCATTATTATGATCTACAGACAAAGAAAATGTCAAAGGAGTAAAAACTGTTTGGCTCACCTCGCCCCAATAAATTCCGCTTATAGAAATGAGCAGGAAAAGTTGTAGCTTCTTCTTTTAGGACACGGATGGGATTCTTCTTACAGTTTCTTAGAACAAGGCCAAACAATGGGTGCAGAATATAATTCTTCATTAATTATTAAACTTTGCCAACAAATTTTGGAAAAAAGCCTAGGAAGGGTACTTTAAGGAGTACTATTTTTACAAGATAATGCGCCAGCTCACAGACTGCTGTTAGTTTTGCAAGAAATTAACAAATTATGCTTTAAATTGATTAGTCATTGCCCACATTCGCCTAATTTAGCTCCCTCGAACTAGTCCCTATTCCCAAAATTGAAAAAACAACATTTAAAAGGAAACAAGTTTCATTCAAATGAAGAAGTAATAAATGCTGTCGAAGTCTGGTTTTTGAGGATATTTGCGTGAGTAGCGGATGCTCGAGCGTTCAAAGTGAATGAACGCTGTCGTCTGTAAAGCTGTAGAGTGGGTTTCTGGTCCTTTCTAGTAGGTTGGACAGTATGGAGTCTTGGGGCACACCGACGTTGATATTGAGGGTATTAGAAAGAAATCCGTCTAAATTACTAGAGCCACTAGCACAACCTTTCAGATAGTGCTTAGCTTAGCCAACAATCCGTCATGCCAAACACGCTCAAATACCTTAGATATATTAGATGCAACTACTTGAGATTCTCCAAAATGTTCAATTGCGTTCTTTCAAACATGTTTTTCCGCACACGTGTCGCTCCTGTAGCGCTTTAGGGACTTCCCTGCAGCACGTGTGCTAGACCCATAAAAAAAATGCATCACGTAAGTTAGAAGATCTGTTGATCTTTGCTTACGAAAACAATACTGATGATCGCTAATAATATTAAATTTTTTTAGATATTTTAGAAAATGCTTATTGATAGCCTTTTTCATAACTTTCGATATTATTGAAAGCGGTACTACTTTTTGGTAACTGTTTGGCAAGGTTTCCTTGCCTTTTTTGGTTATCGGCTGACGTGTAGCACATTTTCAGCAGGAAGTAAATATTTCCTTTCTGTAGAATAAGTTGAAAAGTCTACAAAAAACTGGTGTTAGTTGGCTTGCGCCTTTTATAAGTATTATGGCAGATATTGCATCAGCACCAGAAGCTTTTTTTGGTGTCTAGCTGCATTAAAATAAGTTTTATGGTACACTATCCCAAAGTAATATCATGTATATATATATATATATATATATATATATATATATATATATATATATATATATATATATATATATATGTTTATATATATATATATATATATATATATATATATATATATATATATATATATATATTATATATATTCTTTCCCAGCCGGACCACCTACCTTCTCTAAGATTAGAAAAGACATCTAAAGTTATGAATGGTTTCAAATAAGTTTCATGTAACTACTTCTAGCAAAAATAAACATTTTAAGATGGCGGCTAGGAATGGCATTGATAGTTGTAAAATTCACTTAAAAATTTTGTGTAATTCGCAAACATGATACGATTGGTTACTAAGATTTTCTGTACAAGCGATCATGATATCCTTACATCTTTTCAACTCTGAAACCGACTCTGAGGCCAAAATTACCTTATCTCGTCAGGATTTGTCCCTAACATCAAAAAATACCTAAAAAATGAAAAGATCTCTTTAAGTTAGCAAAGTAAAGGTGGAAACTTCATATATCCATCCTGACGAGACTGGGTAATTTGGACCTCAAATTCGGTTTCGGCATCGAAAAATACATACGGATATCATGATCCAATCGCTTGTACAGAAAATTTTACTAAGAAATCGCATCATGGTTGCGAATTAAATAGTACTATCAATGCCGTTTCTCGCCGTCATTTTAAAATTTCTATTTCTGCCACTGAAAATCAAAAGTAGGTACATGAGGCTTTCATTTGAAACCATCCGTAACTTTAGATGTCTCTGCTAATTTTGGAGAAGGTGGGGGTCCGGCTGAGACATTGTATGAAAGACCGCAGTCCTGACACGGAATTTCATATTTCAAACAGGAAAATTAACGCCAGAAGAGACGAGCACAAAAACGCCGTAAAACAAAAATCCACCACCTCTTCTCTAGCACAACATACACACAATACCGGCCACAAAATCGATTTTGACAAAACCAGAACCCTATAAAAAAGTGATAACCTATCCACTAGGGTAATCAAAGAAGCCATAGAAATAGAAAAGAGGCCCAACAACTTAAATAACC
>CM032450.1:35458661-35636161 GCA_019049505.1 Pachyrhynchus sulphureomaculatus
ACATATAATACTTAAGATTGTAAGAAAACCTATAGTTTTTGAGCGATGTAGCTGCATCACAGGGAGGTAAATAAGTATTTTTCAGTTGGTGAACGTACTAAACTACATATTTTGTTGAATATGAAAATCAATAAATTCTCCATATTCTTTAAATAAATAAAATATTTTTTGCCTTTTCCTATTTCTTTATGAATGCTTACAATAAATAAATGATTGTGTTCTGGAAATTAAATAAATATGCCAGAATATTCATTTATTGTATTATTTATTGAAATCTTCTTTTCGCATAATAAATCAAAAGACAGATTAGACTTTATCTATTTAATCGTCTCAGACCCGCCGTAAGGGGCTGTGCAGGGAGGGCGGCACATCCAGGGGGGTGGCAAATACAGTCTTTTGTATAAATTACAGTTGGGGAAAATAGAATGGGGGAGGCCACAGGAAAATGCTGGGGGGACACAGTAGGTTTTGCACGCGGGCGTTCTGGCGGATAGCGGCGGGCCTGTGTTTTATCATTTTCCATATTATACTTTAAACGAAAAATTATCTGACCCTATTGTCTCAAATTTGCTTTAATAAATGCCTATGATTTAATTTGCCAATTCCCTTTAAATTGAATTGTAAATTAGCAGTTTCGAAATCGCAAGGTACTTGCAGATTAAGCCATCCTGCATATTGTAAATTACATTTGCAGTTTTTAAATCACACGTTACCTTCAAACTGAATGCTGCAGATTGGAAAAAAAAAAAACTGGCAGTTTTTAAATGGTATACAGTATATAGTCAGGTTATCCGGACTATTTTACTAAATATGAATTCAGTTGCACACATATCAATTAAACTACGAGTAGTTTTTAAACCTATATAACAGACTCTAGCAAGTTAATTATGATATCGTCGATAAAAACATTACATTACGCGTAAATTTTGGTATGAATTACTTCTTGAATTTAGTGCTACATATCTTATATTAACAAACAAACAATTAGTATTTCAAAATTTGCGATGTCTAGTGAAAATGTTAATAATGTAATAGGAGTTAACTTAATCTGTGAACATCAGTGCAGTATATCAGAAGATTTTAAAAATACGTCAGTTTGTTTGTTGTTAAAAGGTATGTAGCAATAGAATTGACGCCAATAATGGCTTCATCGACACTATATCTATTTTTTTTTCCTTTTTTTTTCAGACATACCTCCCAAGACTGAGTATTACAAGACATATGCCAAAAACAACTTCACATTTAGATGTCCTGGTGCCAACGAGAATACATTAGTAGAATACTTAGAATGGCATTCCGAATCCAAGCACAAGAAAGTTTTAGAATTTCAGAAAGATGCAGGCATTACTTACTATAATGAATGGAAAGATCGTGTGTCCATGGACAAAGATTATGGTCTTATATTTCATAACGTTACTTCTGCAGATAGTGGCGATTATATTTGTTTAATCAACCATAGGCTTTTACCTGATGTAATGCTTCGATTTACTGTTATTGGTGAGTTTATTGATAATATCTTTCCCTAACTTAATATGATGATCATTTTTTTTTTATTAGTTCATAAGCACTACCCGTAATATTGGTTTAAAAAGTAATATACAATAAAGTTATTATTTTGAAAAGGAATCCCTATGGCTTTATTAATTTCAAATTCCAGAGAATATTTTCCGAAGGTAAATATTTACATTACTTTGTTTTTTTTATCTTATATCATGGTGTAAATATTTGACAAGATGAAATTAATTTGTATTTTTTTTGCTTTAGTCAAACCATATCTTGTATATGTCTCGTATATATCTTGCTAAAATGTGGCCCTACTCAAGCTACATATGAAAAAATAAATTAAACTAAAGAATATATGTTTATTTACAGTAAAAGATACTTTGTGTATTTTCCCGACAATATTATCTTGTATTTGATGAGAAGAAGGTTTTTTAGTGCCGTTTTTGCGCTAGACAGAGAGATGTCTTTTTTACTTCCTTGCCAAAGGGAATTATTGTATTCATATTAAAATTATCCCCCGAGTCTTTCACTTTTTTTCACGTTTCAAGGTCCCCAGGTCACCAAAAATATAGTCTCTTTAGTTTTTAAACGATGTTGTTAAGGAAAGGGGGAATTCTCTTGATTTGTAATTTAGATAATGAACAAATATTAAGGGTAATTATTTATACATCACGTTAGAAAAGGTTACTTCCTAATGAGCATGTAATCTTTCGCGGTTCTTGAAGCCCAGGAATCTGAAAATTGTATATATTTTTGACTACTTTCAATTTCATGATCAATACAAGGGATAGTGGGGTAGAAGAGGGTTTCAGTCAACACAAGCAGTATGTTACATTATGTTTGGTGCAAGAAAGTCAAATTTAGTACTTATTGTAGAACTAAGTTTTTGTAACGGACGTACTGGATAAATCACTTTACTGATTTTTTCTATGACTGCCATAAATATAGAAGGGTTTTTAGATTTTCACGAAGATTGTACTATTTCTTTTTGTTCACTAATGAAATATACAAACACTGAAAATTTAACCAAATATTTATATCAATTAGAGTAAACAATACATCAAATTTATTTTGCCTATAATAAGCCAAACGCTCAATACTAATAAAAAAGGTCAATTCCACAGTTTGATTATAATCAAGTTTAGCTTCCGAGTTAAACCTATATGAAAGCTTTCACAAATATTGGACGATCTCTAAAAACAAAAACGTTTGAGAAAAGTAGCCAAAGCAACCCTTTTTTGAATTATTTGGAGTATTGTGTCAGTTAATTATTTAAATTTGAGGACGTTCGGCTTTCCTTAATATGTTATTTTATGTTCGGGATGCTCAAGCTTTATAGAGCAATACATACAAAATTCTGGTCGGATTGTGTAAATAGTGGGGTACCTGTGGAGAAAAAAATTCGCCTATAAGGTATACGAACCGTTGACCAACACCGTTTATACAAAAGCCTTTCTCAGGTACTCGCAGTATGTAACTGATACACCAGCAGCTGTAATAACATTATCTATATATATATATATATATATATATATATATATATATATATATATATATATATATATATATATATATATATATATATATATATATATATATATATATATATATATATATATATATATATATATATATATACATATATATATATATATATATATATATATATATATATATATATATATATATATATATATATATATATATATATATACATATATATATATATATATATATATATATATATATATATATATATACGAGGCTGGTTTGAAAAGTCCGTGCAAAGTCCGAGAGATGGCACCACCGGCGCGTATCGAGGTCATGTTTAGTTTAGTAGCATCTCTTGAATGAACGCACACCAAGTTTCAGCCATATTGGTCTATTTCTTTGTGTTTGGCATTCGTGTGAATCAAGGAAGTCGAGTAATTTTCAAGAAATGGACGAAAAAGAATTTCGTGTGGTGATTAAAAATTACTTTATGAAAGGCAAAACGGCTCAGGAGACTAAAGAGAAGCTTGATAAACATTATGGTGACTCTGCACCTTCGATTAGAACAGTTTATAAGTGGTTTCAAAATTTTCGGACTGGCCATTTGGGCACAAGTGACGCTGAACGTTCTGGACGGCCTGTGGAGGTTACGACTCCAGAAATCATTGATCAAATTCATGATATGGTGATGGATGACAGAAGAGTTAAGGTGCGTGAGATTGCTAGTGCTGTGGGCATCTCGACTGAACGGCTACATAATATTTTGCATAAACATTTGGACATGAGAAAGCTATCCGCAAGATGGGTGCCGCGATTGCTCACGCTTGACCAAAAACGGAATCGTGTGAAGTGTTGCAAGGATGGTTTGCAGCTGTTCCAGAAGAATCCTGAGGACTTTAAGCGTCGTTTCGTCACTGTGGATGAAACATGGATACATTACTATACTCCTGAGACCAAACAACAATCTAAACAATGGGTTACCAAGGGGGAATCTGCACCAAAAAAGGCGAAGACCGTTCCTTCGGCCGGAAAGGTTATGGCGACTGTCTTTTGGGATTCGCAAGGGATAATCCTCATCGACTATCTGGAAAAGGGTTAAAACTATTACAGGTGAATATTATTCATCGTTATTGGACCGTTTGAAAACCGAGCTGCGAGAAAAAACGCCCGCGATTGGCCCACAAGAAAGTCCTTTTCCATCACGACAACGCACCAGCACACACCTCAGCAGTTGTGGTCGCAAAATTAATGGAAATAGGATTCCAACTCGTTTCACATTCCCCCCTATTCTCCAGACTTGGCTCTCTCGGACTACTATTTGTTCCCCAATTTGACGAAATGGCTGGCGGGACAAAGATTTTATTTAAACGAGGAGGTGATTGCAGACACTAATGGATATTTTGCAGACTTGGACAAATCCTATTATTCGGAAGGGATCAACAAACTAGAACATCGTTGGACGAAGTGTATAAGCCTAAAAGGAGACTATGTCGAAAAATAAAAAAGGTTTACCCCAAACACATAAGTAGTTTTTATTTTTGCACGGACTTTTCAAACCAGCCTCGTATATACTACCGTCAGAAAGTATTTGCCCACCTAGAAATTTCAATGTAACTGCCAAAATTGAATACCTAATTAAACTCTTATATTATATTTATTTAATTGTTCTTAACAAGTGCCCATAACAAAATTTTTTAGATAAGCCTTTTTGGTGAAATTAGAAATTAAAAACCAATTAGACCAAATTTTCAAGTTTTGCATGACAATCGTTTGGAGGCGATTTCTGAGAATTCCAGTTGAATAACTCATTCTATCGGGTCTTCCATTAAGGACTTGACAACTTTTTTTTGAAATAAAACGCAACCCATTTGAGACATTTCGAAAATTTTACTATCGGCTTGAAGTACAATCAAAACATTTATGTGTGGAATTCGACTTCATTTCTATGTCCACCACGGGCACGTTTGCAGCGGTCGATTCGTTGAACCCAATTTTCGATGACTCGGCCACACATTTCGACGGAAACGGCCGCTATCTCTCTTTTAATATTGGCTCTGAGCTCCTCTAACGACGCAGGCTTGTTAGCATAGACCAATGATTGAAGAAGTCTAGAGGTGTTAAATCACACGGTCTAGGCGGCCATTCGACGGGACCATTTCTCGATATAACACGTTCACCAAATTTAGATTGCAGTAAGTCGATTATTACACCCGCTGTGTGGCTTGTGGCGCCGTCTTGTTGAAACCACATATCATTAATGTCTAGCTCATGCAATTGATCAAAGAAATAACGTTGCAACATGCCTCTGTAGCGATCTCCATTGACTGTAACGTGACGGTTATTTTCATTAACGAAAAAGAACGGCCCAATGACACCACCAGCATGAAAACCGCACCAAACAGTAATTTTTTTGTGGATGAAGTGATGTTTCTTCAAGCACATGAGGGTTTTCACCTGACCAATAACGCATATTCTGTTTGTTGACGAAGCCGTTTATCCAAAAAATGTGCTGCATCACTAAAGATGATTTTGCGATGAAATTGGTCATCTTCTTCCAACATTTCTACAGCCCAATTCGAGAACGTACGTCGCTTCATATGATCGAGTGGCTTTAGTTCTTGAGTTAACTTTAACTTATAAGGATGCAGGCCAAGATCCTTTCGCAAAATTCTCCATAGTGTGGTCTGAGCGATGCCCAATTCTTGAGAACGCCGTGAAATCGACTGTTTTGGTTCGTTTGAGATGGACGCTTGAACGGCAGCAATATTCTGGCCACTTCGACCAACCCGTTGTCTCACGGGCACGGGAACATCCAGCAGCGAATATGTTAACTCAAATTTTTTCACTAGACTATGAATTGCTTGTCTACTGGGACGAGAATTACGACCAAAAATTGGCGTTAATTTTGGTAGTAAATTTTAATTATTTGTAAACGTTGTTCGTTCGTGTACTTCACCATGATGAAAATGTTGACTTTACTGAATGTTTTGACGTTGACAGTTCGGTGATTGGCTTAAGGGTGCGTTCACAGTGAAATTTCAAAGTTGTCAAGTCCCAAATGGAAGACACTTTAGTTTCTAGGGATTATGGAAATTCCTAGTGACATTTTATGATAAAAACTATGCTATAAATACCATTGCCCTTTTGGAAATTAACCATTCGCAAACAGTACTTTGTCACTGATACAAGCTCAATTGTTTTGTGAAAATTCCAAAAACGAAAGACCAATGACGTCCTGGAAGTGATGACTTGGCCTCCACAATCACCCAACTTGGACTCCATTGAATTGTTGTGGGACCATTTGAACAGGTGTGTTCAAAAACTCAATCCAACATCAGAAAATCACTTGTGGAAACTTTTATAAGCAGAATGGGTTAAAATAACCGAAGAAACTCTGGGGAAAACTACTGGACAGAATGCCGAAACTCTGTAAAAGCGGTAATTAAAAACGAAGGAGGTCACATAGATGAGAAAAATCCTGGAAAATCATGAATATTTTTCTGATTTTTTAGACTGTAAATAATGTGAAAATAAATAATAATTCATTAAAATAAAAAAATATATATTATCTGGGTTTCTGTTATCTTAGGACTGAAATAACTAGGTGGACAAGTACTTTCCGACGGTTGTATATGTATGTATATATATATATATATATATATATATATATATATATATATATATATATATATATATATATCTATATATATCTATATATATCTATATATATATATATATATATATATATATATATATATATATATATATATATATATTTGAAAAATAATACGTACATAATAAATAGATTTACCCAAGATTCATTTAAACCAAATTACAATCTCTTATGGCGAAAAATTGAAATTTTGACATCAATTAGTATCAAATATTTTAAAAAATAAGATGCACCTTGAGAGTTCAATATATAATGTTCATTTTATTTTAAGTCTGGAGGATTCCCTATTGCTATTGGTGTTAACATTTAAATTTCATGCCATAAACAATTGTAACTTGGTTTAAATGTATCCAAATCCATTCATCATATACGTATTGGTTTTCAGATGTAACAGACATTTTGAAGATGTTCTGAATTAAGGACGAAACGTTAACATATCCTTTTTAAGTAAATATGTGAACCTAAACCTTAGAAAAAGCTGAGAAAAGAAATTGTAAACAATTGGTGCAAGAACAAAAGAATGAATACGTATATATATATATATATATATATATATATATATATATATATATATATATATATATACATATATAAATATATATACATGTGTGTGTGTGTGTTATGAAACTAGTTTATCTATAATATATATAAAATGCAACGTCTCTCTGCCTGTCTGTCCGTTAGTGCGCTTATCACTCGAGAACCACTTATCCGTTTTATGTGTTTTTTTTTTAAACATACATATGTTCTCTGGAAAGGTTGTAGGATATATTTTATTACGTTAGATAACATAAGGAATAAACAGTAACGCTAATAGTGAATCAAGTCGGAAAAAAGTTTGCCGCTAGCACGTTCTCTTGCAATACACTGCCTAAACTATTAAATATGGAACAAAATCATGTGGCAAAGAACATAATATATATATAAAATGCAACGTCTCTCTGTCTTTCTGTCGGTTCGTTAGTGCGCTTATGACTTCAGAGCCACTTATCCGATTTACATGTTTTTTTTTTTTAATTCATACATTTCTTCTCTGGCCAGGTTATTTATAATCTTCTATATATATAAAATGCAATGCCTCTCTGTTTGTCCGTTACTGCGCTTGCCAATCGAGAACCACTTATCCGATTTACGTGTTTTTAATTCATACATGTGTTCTCTGGCCAGGTTATAGGATATATTTTATTACGTTAGGTAACATAAGGAATAAGCAGTGACGATAATAGTGAATCAAGTACATGCGAGCGGCGGCTAGTCTTTATTATCACAATCACAGGAACAGATAAATTCTAAAAGTATTGCGCCACCACTGCACTGGTATCACTGAGATGAACCTTGTAATGTCTGAATCAGAAAAGGAGAAAGTTTTAAAAAACAACTTAAAAAGGAACCTACATATTTTTAAGAATTAATGTATAGAAATGGCACAATTTTTTTTATTGTTTTATATGCAAAGCGAATAGCGCAGTATTTTAAGCAATATTGTTTTTTCATAAAGACGTAATCTGTTAAAAGAGTAAGGGTAGGTTAGCGTATATCATGTAAGTTCTTTTCAAGGTTCTTCGACACAAACAATTTTTAAATTGTGGTATTTTTGTATTATTTTAAATTATTTATAGTAAAACATATGATGACTAGAACAGGTAGGAAATTAAGTTGGAGGGATTGTCCCATATGTATCGTGCCAGCGACCTTTTTGCGGTTCTTGTTGAGGAATCTAAAAATTTTTTCTTTTCCTATTTCAATATTTCATTTTATTTACAGTCAAATATAAAGCGTATTAAAGAGACGCAGAAGCTAGTTAGAGGGGTTGCTCCATAAACATCGTGGTATATATGTTTTTGGGTTGCTGGAGTCGAGGAATATAGAAATCGTGGTAGTTTTCTATATATAATAATAGGTAGACAAAGCTGAGATGTAATTACTATTCAAAAAATCATTAGACTCTTATTACTTTTTACTTATTTTTGGTTAAGAAAAAAGCTAATATTAAATGTAATTATTTCACAATAAGATATGATTTCCTTCTTTTAAAAACAGGTAGCAATGATAATACTTTGAGTGAGAAAGTTAAATTACGTCTTTATTTTGCAAGAGCTGGATAAATAACTTTTTTAGCTAGATGAAGTTTCAAGCTGTTTTATTCAGTTTAACTTTCAACTGTATGAAATAGTGGATTAAACAAGCAGTTCTTTTTTGCTTGTTTGTTGCAATAGTACTGGTTATTGTCTGAGAATGAAATGATTTGAATCATGAAGATAAAGAAAACTAAACTTATGATTTACCATAGTAAGAAGTAGCCATCCGAAGTAAGTAAAATGATCATGTCATTATCCATAGTTTGTCAAATATTATATTTAACTGGCTCTAACATATTGATTTGAGAAGAAATCAGGTCTCACAAATGACAAATAATAAATATAGTGGTTGCTACTCCGGTAAAACGACAATAATATTGAGGAGATAAAATCAATGGCATGTCGTCAAATTATATTGGCAATCTACCTTGCTATTGCAAAAGATTTCAGACTGAATAAATAAAATATCCCGTGTGCTATTTTATTTCCCTAATATTATTTCTTATATGTGAATAGTAACCAGTGTTTTTATCATCGATATGTTTTTATAAGAAATTAGAGAAAAGGCGGATAGAAAAATGTA
This sequence comes from Pachyrhynchus sulphureomaculatus, assembly GCA_019049505.1. Classification (NCBI taxonomy): domain Eukaryota; kingdom Metazoa; phylum Arthropoda; class Insecta; order Coleoptera; family Curculionidae; genus Pachyrhynchus; species Pachyrhynchus sulphureomaculatus. The sequence goes on from CM032450.1 coordinate 35,467,990, forward strand.
AAGATAGAGTAAACTAGGCTTTGTCCGCGGCCCCGCTCGGGTAGGTTATATCACATAAACATTTATATATATATATATATATATATATATAAATATATATATATATATATATATATATATATATATATATATACAAATATATATATATATATATATATATATATATATATATATATATATAATATATATATATATATATATATATATATATATATATATATATATATATATATATATATATATACGAGGCTGGTTTGAAAAGTCCGTGCAAAAATAAAAAACTACTTATGTGTTTGGGGTAAACCTTTTTTATTTTTCGACATAGTCTCCTTTTAGGCTTATACACTTCGTCCAACGATGTTCTAGTTTGTTGATCCCTTCCGAATAATAGGATTTGTCCAAGTCTGTAAAATATCCATTAGTGTCTGCAATCACCTCCTCGTTTGAATAAAATCTTTGTCCCGCCAGCCATTTCTTCAAATTGGGGAACAAATAGTAGTCCGAGGGAGCCAAGTCTGGAGAATAGGGGGGATGTGAAACGAGTTGGAATCCTATTTCCATTAATTTTGCGACCACAACTGCTGAGGTGTGTGCTGGTGCGTTTGTCGTGATGGAAAAGGACTTTCTTGTGGGCCAATCGCGGGCGTTTTTCTTGCAGCTCGGTTTTCAAACGGTCCAATAACGATGAATAAATATTCACCTGTAATAGTTTTACCCTTTTCCAGATAGTCGATGAGGATTATCCCTTGCGAATCCCTAAAGACAGTCGCCATAACCTTTCCGGCCGAAGGAACGGTCTTCGCCTTTTTTGGTGCAGATTCCCCTTGGTAACCCATTGTTTAGATTGTTATTTTGGTCTCAGGAGTATAGTAATGTATCCATGTTTCATCCACAGTGACGAAATGACGCTTAAAGTCCTCCGGATTCTTCTGGAACAGCTGCAAACCATCCTTGCAACACTTCACACGATTCCGTTTTTGGTCAAGCGTGAGCAATCGCGGCACCCATCTTGCGGATAGCTTTCTCATGTCCAAATGTTTATGCAAAATATTATGTACCCGTTCAGTCGAGATGCCCACAGCACTAGCAATCTCACGCACCTTAACTCTTCTGTCATCCATCACCATATCATGGATTTGATCAATGATTTCTGGAGTCGTAACCTCCACAGGCCGTCCAGAACGTTCAGCGTCACTTGTGCCCATATGGCCAGTCCGAAAATTTTGAAACCACTTATAAACTGTTCTAATCGAAGGTGCAGAGTCACCATAATGTTTATCAAGCTTCTCTTTAGTCTCTGAGGCGTTTTGCCTTTCATAAAGTAATGTTTAATCACCACACGAAATTCTTTTTCGTCCATTTCTTGAAAATCACTCGACTTCCTTGATTCACACGAATGCCAAACACAAAAAAATAGACCAATATGGCTGAAACTTGGTGTGCGTTCATTCAAGAGATGCTACTGACTAAACATGACGTCGATACGCGCCGGTGGTGCCATCTCTCGGACTTTGCACGGACTTTTCAAACCAGCCTCGTATATATATATATATATTATATATATATATATATATATATATATATATGTATATATATATGTATATATATATGTATATATATATATATATATATATATATATATATATATATATATATATATATATATATATATATATACTAGGTGTACAAGTATGAAATGTGGATTTCAGACAACAGATGGTGCACCAATGCAGTTTGTGTTATAAAGATTTGACACTGCGCCATTTTGTTGTGTCATTAACAAGTGTCAGACGCGCACGAGTGATCAAGTGGGAAAAGTGTTTGCATAGTGTTGTGTTGTTGTGTTCAGTATGTCGAAATTTATACCGAACAAAGAGCACTCGTGGATAGCACTAATTTTTTGTTTTCATTTAAAGAAAAGCTCTTAAATCATACCGATTACTTCGAGAAGCTTATGGTGAACATGCTCCATCGCAAGATACGTGTGAACGATGGTTTCGGCGTTTCAAAAGTGGTTACTTCGATGTTGCAGACAAGGAATATGAAAAACCGCCAAAAAAATACGAAAATGTGGAATTGCAAACACAAAAACAACTCGCCGAGCAATTGGGCGTTAGTCAACAAGCTGTTTCCAATCGGTTACGAGAGATGGGAAAGATTTAGAAGACTGGTAGATGGGTACCACATGAGCTGAACGACAGACAAATGGAAAAGCGCAAAAACACGTTTTCTCTGTGATGTTATGTTTTTCGACCACAGAGCAGAGTTTAGGCCAAAAATCTTCTTCTCATGCCTTCTCCTAATGGAGGTTGGAGACCACTTCTTTAAATGTTTCTCTGTCTCTCGCAACATGAAACAACTATACCATGTTTATGCCGGTCCATTCTCTGATGTTTCTCAGCCAAGATTTTTTCTTCTTGGCTGAGACACCCTTTCTACCGTCAACCCTTCCCTGCATAATACTTTGCAATAGTGAATATATATATATATATATATATATATATATATATATATATACCCACATATATATATATATATATATATATATATATATATATATATATATATATATATATATATATATATATATGGAACGTTTCGCGTCAACGGAGCCACCCCAATACCCAAAAAATAGAATTGACGAAAAAAAAATTCAAAGGTGTCAATTTTTCATTGAAACGTAAGCTTCTGAATGCATCTTGACCCTTTTGAAAAAAAAACAAGATGGCGGCTCAATATGGCGGCTAGAAACAAAAAATCATGATTTTTAAGCTAAGTTAACTGAACTTCAAAATTGAGACAAAATGCAATATTGATGTAATAGTTAGAATAATTAACATAATTTTATGTAATACCAACATGGCAGATCCAATATGGCCCCTAAAACCGAATGAAGGGAAGAAGAATGAAAGCGATTAGAACAGAAATGTCTAAATAAATGTAAATAATTTCGCTACAATGTACCTGACCATATCAAGCTGGGTTTTCTAACGTTTTTCCCAGTGAACAACAATTTAAGAATCACATCAAATATAAACAACTAACAGTAAAAACACCTTTTTATCACAAAATAAATAAAGAAGATATCATCACCTTGTCGAAAATGATAATTTCACAAACAGGCACACAAGGATCAAATAACAATGGCAGAACACCAGCCGTCGTTAGGCACTCTACGAATGAGGATACTGTTAAAGCATCCTGTATTCGTAGAACTCATCGAATATAAGAGAAAATGTATTTAGAATCTTGTAAGGACATTCGAATAATAAAGAAATTGTTAAATTTGAATCTTTTTCAAATATGTACGGGCTCGAAAAGATGATTTTTATAAACATTATCCAGTCCTCATCGTTTTCTTAAAAAAGCTGAAGTAGATAATTTTCTACTTAAGCAATCCTGTATTTCGCAATTCAATATTAATTTTCCTCCAGAGATGCTAATTTTATCAGCGAATCACGTGTTGAGGATTTACCCAAAGAGTTTAAACCAAAAACCGTAGAAATGGAGGTTGCTAAGAAACAACCAATTTACTGTTCCGGTAGGCCGATTTTATAACTACCTTTAAAAACAAAGTGTCAGCATCAAAACGATGAACTTTAACGCAGTATTATTTAAGAGATTTGTAGGTATATATTTTAAGTATATTCTTGAAAGTCGTACAAACAAAAGTAGTTTTTTTTTTTATTTTGTAACTAAAAGAAAGATATAAGGAAACGTATTTACTTGTATTCTTGGCTTTATATTTAATAAATAAATGGATAATTTTTACTTAAGCACCATGTAAACCCTTAACTCGGTGTCAGTAATGTTGTGGTGATACCAATCGCCTGATATGCGATGTCCCACAGTGGTCTAAACAAACAAAAACAGGCAATTTGCTTTGAGAAAAACTCGAGAACACGTTGGTTCATTTTTGTGTAGTTTGTACAGTTCCGGAAATCTGTTCTCTGGGTACTGTTGAAGGGTCCTTTTAACGATCTCCTAACCTAGCGTAGATATGGAAATCCCGTTGCTTTCTCATATTATAAATAGAAAGGTACGAAAATCGCTTCATATTTTTAAACTCATGAACCGTAGTATTAAGAAGAACTATGGGAAAATAGTGACGCGTCGCTCTAACTAATGAGATAAATTCACCATTAAATATAAGTTTTCAACATGTACAATTTTTGTACATGTTGAAAACTTATATTTAAAGACAATTCTGGCAATAAGCTGAATTGTTAGAACATTGCCTTAAAATTGTTTGTTATTTTATTTTAAATCAAGTTCAATTTAAAAAGCAGTTGATGCTGAAGAAATAAACTAGGTCTGAAGCCCAGTGTTTTAAAACCAATTATTCGCGAACATAAATAAGATGAACTCAGATTTTTCTATCTAAAGCTGATATTTTTAAATCCATTAATCAATTACTCTGTTAAAAAACATCATTTAGATTTTATTAGAGCCTAATAACGACGCAGTATAGAACGATACAAAATTTTTTTATCACTACAATTGAAAGTGGCCATTTTATAAGGTCCTGTCCCACTTTTGAATGCTTTTCTTGCAATTTAAGAACTCGTACTAACCTGAACTGCTGTTAACTATTTACGTTGCGATGGCATTTGCAATAATGCATACGCTGCTAATAATTTAAAGCAAAATATTATTAATATCGTCATAATCTGGCTGGAGGCTCCGTTTCGAATGCTTTCAAGGACCTAAAGACAATTATGTTTTGAACGTTTATTTCTTCAACATTTTGACTAGAGAACAATTATTTAAGTCTGAAAAATACACAAATGTAGAGGCAGATTGTTTACTAGTTTCAAATGCGGGGTTTCGTGTTTGTTATTAAAATTGATTTCAATTGTAGTTTATTGTAACATGATATTATTCAGTGGTAATAATATCATTCAGTAGTACAATCCGGAAATAATGGAGGAATTTATAAATTAGATTTTGTTTTAAGTTTAACTTTTTTATAGAAAATATTTACAACAATACCTATAAAAAAATATTTTTGCTATAATTTTGTTCCTTTTTACTTGAAAATTCGATTATTTTAAGAAAATATTTTTTAACTAAAATTAAATTTAAAAAAAAAAACGTTCGGAAATTAACTGGCGTCCTGAAGGAATGGTAAATGGAATTTGAATATTTTAAGGTACCTGAATTGAAGATTAACCGGTCAAGTCAACTTGCGCAATTAGTGTTCCGTACGTTGATAACTTTTAAAATAAAAATTTTTGTTACGGAGCTATAAAATGATTAGTGACATCACAAAACACACCTCAATTGAGTTTTCAACAAAGTCTGTTTCCGATATTTATTGAAAACTGATGACCTTGACATTTTACTTTTTTTTATATACCAGATAAATTATTAAAAGCAATGCACTCGTGATAATTTTCTTTCAATGTACACCCTCTCGAGAATATTCCAGAATTTTTTCAAAATTCCTTGATCAATACTTTTCAAAATAAAAGAGGGGGCAGCAATTTTTCGCGATTTTTAAAAAATAATACAAAGAAAAGTGTCCGCAAGTATTACATTATATATATTTTTGAACGCGTGTTTTTACAAGCTTTCATTTGACAGCCCACTCGACCTAGTATTTTTTTTTTCACATCCGCTTTCATCCCCCAAAACTAACCCCTTAAATTAAAATTTAACGTTCAAAATTACACGGCTCTCATAAGGCTACCAATTCCTATATTAGTGCCAAATTTCAACTTTCTATGTCAAATAGTTTATTTATTTATTTATTTATTTATTTACGGGCAGACCCATTTTACACATAGTTTCTACAGAAATTATAATAATACAATACAACAAGAACAACAAATATCCTCACATAACAGTTCTTTTTTATAAGTTTTAAAGAGAAATTAAAAAAATCAAGTTCTGTTTCACCAGCGCCATTAGCGATCAAAGGTACATCCATGGTACTTCGGGGCGAAGAATGAGTGGTCCCTTATTGATCTTGGTGGAACCTAGAAATTTATCAAACACAGAAGATCGGAGCAGTCTATATGACCATTTACAAGTCGAAATAAGAAATAAATATCAGCAACTTTCCTACGTCTTGAAGGCGATTGCAGCTGGTCCCCATAGGCAGTGATGTTCCACTTAAATTTGTAAAAAACATATCTACCATACTTCTTCTGAACCCTCTCAATACTTTCAATATGTATAGCATATGAAGGCGACCATACACATGACAGATACTCCACAGAAGATCTTACCAAGGCCTTATATAAAGTATTCATGCTATCTACAGTCTGGAAATCCCTAGTATTCCTACAGACGAAGCCAAGGAGTTTTAAACATTTGTTAGCAATAAAGTCATAGTAAATATGAAAATCGAGCTTAGTGTCCTAAGTCACATAATGAAGCGACGTTTTCCAGAAGACAATTATTGATACTGTAGTCATTTGAAAGCGGAATTTTCACCCAAAAAAAAGGACATTAACTGGCATTTTTTAATATTAAGATTCATTTTGTTTCTTCTGCACCACTCATTCACCCTATCCAAGTCTCCCTGTAGTCTCACAGCTTCATCAACAGAATGAATTACCATAAACAAGTTCAAATCATCTGCAAAAAAATTTCGAAGGAAATCGGGGGTGAGAGACGGACGGACGAACGGATGGACAGACGGCCGGACAGACACCGAAGTTATCTATAAGTGTTCCGTACGGAACACTAGAAAGGTACTTAATGTTTTATTACTGCACACATTTAAATGTTATAAAATGATATTCATAATTACATATTAAAGAAATACATACTCTTAGCTCTTTAAGATAATAACAGTTTATATGTAATAAAACTAAATTGTCATTATACAGTGTTTGCATTAGAAACTTTGTTATGTATGTTTTAGAAGTATTTTGGAGTTTGTGTTATAAGTTGAAGCTATAAATCCTCTAAACTTTAACAATTTATATGACTTTTTATACGTAAATTAAGCGTTTACATGATATGAATAAACTTTAACCAAGATTGAACTAAACGAGCGAAACTAATACAACTAGACAATTTATTTGGCTATTCTCTTGAAATTTTAATCTCCTTCACTACATGTGATGTTTTGCGTTCAAAATTAAATTTTCGGAATATATTGAACCTAACCTTGCTTATAAAGTTTTTCGAGGAGATATTATATTAAGTTTCTTTTGGGATAAAGCTGCTCTTCTTGATATTTTTATTTTGTTCTAAACATATACAAGACAATTTTGTTCACTTGTATTGGGGGACATTCAATTATTAACGAGAAAACCAGAAATGGTAGGAAACCTGCGAAATATTTTTAAATGAAATTTTTTGAGGGTTAAATTGGCAACTTTCGAGATGGATTCAATTATCTTTTTGAAAAAAAGTCTAGTAAAAATAATCTAAATTGTTAATTTCAAAATATCAGCTCTGATCTAAACGCGTACGCCGAACGAGCAAGATTTTGCCGTAAAACCGGCCGAACTTTACTCGAGAATGTTGAAACAGTATAGCGAAAAGTATTTTGAGCGGCGAAGGCGTGTATGAGTAGATTAAACAGTTTAATTCAGGCACAACACGTGTCACCAATTTTCGTCGCTTGGGAAGACCTTTTTTTTGTGGGTCTAGCACACGTGCTGCAGGGAAGTCCCTAAAGCGCTCCAGGAGCGGCATGTGTGCGGAAAAAGCGATTCACGTTGGTCTTGAATCTTTATAAATTGTACTTGGTGGGAAACACAGCCCTGGGCAAATTATTCCAAAGGGATGATGTTCTCCATGTAAAAGACTGTTTGAAAAGCCTTGTACGCGGAGTAACAAGCTGAACCTCATACGGATGTGCAGTATTAGCGCGACGTGTATTTTTAACATGCACCACTCTGGGAGGAAGTAAGCGCACTACATCCTTCAAACAATTTCCATGAAAATACTTGTAGAACAGACTCAAGTCGCCAACCGTTCTTCGATGTTCCAGCGAAACAAGGCCGTCGGTGAGTTCCGGGTCTCCAATCATACGAACAGCTCTTCTCTGAACAAAATCCAACAAATGCAGTGTGTGTTTGGGAGCGGAGCCCCAAACATGGGAGCAGTATTCCATAGTAGGTCGAATTTGAGCTTTATAAAGAATTAACAGTTGTTGTGGAGTATAAAGCTTTCTGGTTCGAAATAATATTCCCAACCTTTGAGAAGCTCTCCTTGCTATGCCTGCAACATGTTCATGCCAGGACATATTTGCTCCCAAATTAATGCCTAACAAATTAAGTAACGATGCTAGGGGAATAGAGTGCCCCGACATGACTATGTCGGGTTCAGCAAGGTTAACTGTTTTAGAAAAAACTGCCGCCTGAGCTTTTATAGCGTTAAATTCCACTTGGTTACGGTCACCTCAAGATAGAATTTCTTCCAGGTCTTTGTTAAGTTGAACGACTTCCCACTGTCTACGGAATTCGTCTGAGTAGCCGATGTCCGAGCGTTCAAAGTGAATGAAGAGATAACCGTACTGTCATCTGCAAAGCTGTAGATTGGGTTTCCGGTCTTTTCCCAGTTGAAATTTCGGCCGACACGCTGCAAACTCGCATAAATGAGAGACGTATAAAAATTACGACAGTTGCTGAAATGTGTGATGTCAGTACTGAAACTGTGCACTCTTGCTGCCAAACTGAATTCTCGTTCGAGATGGGTTCCAAGACTCAACTCAGGACCATAAAGATAACCGAATTTGTTCTAAACTCAAACAACGATTTTTAACAGAGCGTAATGACTTTCTAGATCGTATAATAACCTGCGATGAAACGTGGATTCATCATTTTAAACCTGAGTTCAAACGACCAAGTCTTGAATGAAAACATCCGAATTGTCCCGCAAAGAAAAAAATTCAAAACCTACGCGTCTGCTGATAAAGTGATGTTAACGGAGATCTGGGGCTCTTAAGGCCCACATTATTGTGTTTATTTAGAAGATCATCATATTGTGAATAGTGAGTACTATTCAAACATGCTCAATAGAAAGTAAAACCAGGGGGGAAGAAAGTACTAAGGTTATCTCTCAATAGGTGTGATTCTGTTGCATGATAATGCCCGCTCTCATACCACATAGAAAATGCGAGAGACCATTCGAAAAGTTGAGTGATAAGCATCATCCGATTTTTATCTATTCGGCCATCTCAAAGACTTTTTACGTAGTCCAAAAACAACGAAACAGCTCTCTACGACTAGCTCAGACATCAAGGTAAACAATGCTAGACTACAGGAATTCAGAAGCTCACAGAACCATGGGAAAAGTACCTTAATGTTGACCGAGACTTCGTTCTAAAGCGGTGTAGATTTAGTTCTCAATGAATAAGCAGTTTTTTGTTCACATCCATTTGTCTCTCTAATTATTGAACGTAGTACAGGGTGTAGCTAATTTTGGAAAGTGGCCATGATAGCTAACTAGCTAGTTAGATGCCATAGCCACTTTCCTAAGCTCGACTGGGATATTTTCGCCAAATTATCTTTTCACACACACACACACACACACACACATATATACATATATATATATATATATATATATATATATATATATATATATATATATGTATAATATATATATATATATATATATATATATATATATATATATATGTATAATATATATATATATATATATATATATATATATATATATATATATATATATATATATATATATATATATATATATATATATAGAATAAAGAAAGAAAGCAAAAGATTGCCGTATCTACCAAAATTCTTAAAAATAAAATCTTAGTTGGGGAACTCGGCAAAAAGGGGGCGTGATAAGAGATCACACAATTTTCATTAAGCGAATATTTCGGTCCTAGATTGGGACCTTCTTCAGGGCAAGAACTGAAAAGAAGAACAAAACATATTCACTGATCGTCTTTGGGACAAATTTAAATTAATGATATCATTAAGTTGTTATAATAAATAAAATTAGTGTAGAACAAGAATAAAATAGTCATAATAAAGTCAAAAAACTCACATGAGAAGTGTGAAGTTGCGTTAGCCTGAATGGCCGTAGGTAGCTTATACATAAAAAAGTTGGTTAATCCATAAAATATATAAAATACACACAATATAACACTGTAGACAAAATTATAAAAACCAAATTTAAAACATGGATGTAATTGAGAACCTTGGATGTTGAAAACATTGTTAATTATTTCACCTGTGACCACCACACATGGCCACCGCCATATAGGAAAGATGACAAGGACGACAGGAGACAGCTGACCGACAGAGATAAGGGGTTTAGTTAAGAAAACTCAATTAACCAGAATACGGGGTCGACACCCGGAAGGAACCGATCAAAATTGGGAAGTGCATGTATTGAATCTTTAAGCAAGAAAGAGATAGTCAATTGAGCGACCAAAAACCGGTATGGAGCCGAGGAAGGATAAATCATAACCTAATTATAGGTAAAGGGTGAGCGAGGGAGCGAGAGAGAGAGAAAATAATGGGAGCAACAAAGAGGAAGATTGTCTATTATATTAATTATTAGTTTATTAATTTCTTGTTGAAATATGATTGGAGGAAGAGATTGTTTGCAGAAACAAGTGAAGATTGAAAGCAACAGGAGGTAATGAAGGGGTGACGCTAGATACTGTCAATGGAAGGAAGACAGTAATCAATAAGTGCACAAGATTGCCCAGATAAAGTGGAAGGAATCTGTGGAACCCAGGATCACCGAGACCCGTAAACAAAGAGAGGAAGGAGGAAAGAAAACTCTGGAAGTTACACAGCTAAGAGAGAGAAGACTACTATTTCAATTCAGATGGATCATAAAACACTTGAAGACAGACAGAATTATCGTGTGGAGTTGATTTATCACAAGAGAGGAGGAAACTATATATGTTACTGAGACCATCTAGGTCGGTTCTTTTATTGATATTAAGGTGATTCTCCTTGATGCAACACATTTCAAGGAATTCTCTCTTGGAAAGATTTTTACAGAAATGAAAAATTTTGGGTTCCCTGAAATTAAAAGAATGACCATTGTCAACAGAACGAGTCGCCAAAGCACATCATGGCGGTGGCCATGTGTGGTGGTGACAGGTGAAATAATTAACAATGTTTTCAACATCCAAGGTTCTCAATTACATCCATGTTTTAAATTTGGTTTTTATAATTTTGTCTACAGTGTTATAGTGTGTATTTTATATATTTCATGGATTAACCAACTTTTTTATGTATAAGCTACCTACGGCCATTCAGGCTAACGCAACTTCGCACTTCTCATGTGAGTTTTTTGACTTTATTATGAGTAATATTTTATTCTTGTTCTACACTAATTTTATTTATTTTAACAACTTAATGATAACATCATTAATTTAAATTTGTCCCAAACACGATCAGTGAATATGTTTTGTTCTTCTTTTCAGTTCTTGCCCTGAGGAAGGTCCCAATCTAGGACCGAAATATTGGCTTAATGAAAATTGTGTGATCTCTTATCACGTCCCCTTTTTGCCGAGTTCCCCAACTAAGATTATATATATATATATATATATATTATATATATATATATATATATATATATATATATATATATATATATATATATATATACGAAATGCAGTTTTTGTCAGTGGAGTCTTGTCTTTGTAGACAACTTATAATGATATGATGAAAAGTTTTCGAAAATCAGTAAAATGTAATAGGTATACAGAGTTGTTCATTTGTTTAGGACATTATAAATAAAAATACAATAAACTAAAATAAAGAAAATAATAGAAATATTATTTTCTTATAAGTCCCTTTTTTTCTAATTTAAAAGAAATTTAAAATTACTTTTATACTCAATAATTATATTTTTAACTGTAGTGAACCTAAGTGGGGTTGGCGAATAAGGACATATAGCTTTTTTCTTCCCCTATGAACCTGAAACCTTCTTAATGCTAATTAAAAAAACTACCTAAATTACTCCACCTAGGTTTTCTTCTTTCCATCCTAAAAAATATCCCTCTAAAGCAACACCCAAGCCTTTTGAAGTTAACTACGCCACGGATTTTTATGAGCATGTCTTGAATTCATAAATAACAGACCTGTTGAGCAACAATATATGTTTATGGGAGTAGCAAACAATTCTAAACACTAATTTCCGTCAGCTAGCCGTTAATTCCGCACGTCCCCAGATTGCAACAGTCCCCTCACAAATATACGTTTTAAAATAAATATTACTTTATCTTACACTAAAGAATAATCTACACACTACTATTCTACATTTTGAAGGCGGAAAGAATACCTTTTGATGAGATATTAATTACAAAATATTTCTACCTCTCTCCATGTCTCAAATTCGTCTCTCACTCTAGCTCAGTCCAAAACAAATCCTAATTCCCTTGACGTCACACGCATTCGGCAACATAAGTTCAACCTCGCAGTCACCAATTTTACGGTTTCGTCTATACGTGGGTCTTTATAATACACGCTAAGGAGTACGTAAATCACATAAATAAATTTTAATGAAAGAAAATGATGTCAGTTAAGGGTACAGAGACCATGCACGCTCAGGAAAATTCTTGAAGGTAAAGACACAACAATCAGAAACTTAAAAAAGTTTTCTCAATGCAGGTGGGATACGAACCCAGGAGTAAGTCAGCTCAATCTCGGAATCAACTACCAACAGCTCTAAAAATTTATAAACTAGTTTACCTTCGAAACATGCAGTTTTAAAATAAATACTAAATTGGACCATCCCAAACTTAAGAGAAACTTAATATATTCACTTTAGGGTGAAATAGTTAAAAAAAGAGAAGCAATAAAAAGAACTCTGAAAAAAGACATATAAGATGATATGTACAAAGCAACCCCGCTAACTTCCTCCCCATCCCTTTAATCCCCTACAAGTTTAACTACAAATAATAACAATGCATAAACTTTATATTATCAGTAAGATAAAAATGTGCAACTTTACTCTAATAAATAACTTTAAAAACATTTTTTTTGAAGTGCACTGTATGGAATATATAATTATATGAATCAAAGCTAATGATTTAATTCAAAGAAAAATTAGCAAGGATTTAGAAACTTACCTTCCCAAGTTTGTAAATGTGTATATATGTTTGAAAATATTTTCTGACACCACTATCCATTAGCTTTGAATAGCACCAACAAGACTAAGAATCGCCGACGGCCTAAAATAACAACTCTAAAAGGATAAAGAGCTTTATTTAATGTTATTAAACTTTAAGTAACGATATGTAAATACATGTAACTTTGTGGCTTAAATTCATTTTTCTTTTACTTTCCTCGGTAAAAATACCAAACATATTTTACGTAGTTTTAAAAACATTTCTTACTGTTTTACAATTATACCAACCAAGTTAAAATAGAGATCCTTCATCATCAGACGATAAGTGACGTAACAGAATGGGAGCACGGCCACTATAGAGATCGATCTCCTTTTTATTAATTGGCAGATGCTAATAACCTTTGTTTTTAGTATTGGTGGGATTATTCCTATTGTTGTTCCTTCTTTCCTTCACAGGAAAAAAGAATGATATAGTAATATTTGATTGGACATGGCATACTGAAGACATCTATCTTGTCTTGAGGATAGAAGGTTATCAAATAATAATAGGTGGGATGAAACATGTTACAGCGTTAACTGAACAAAAATAATTATTGTAAATATTGGCTCATAAATACGGCAAATAAAGTTTTTACATTGCCGGCGAAGATTTTTATTTACTACAATTTATCTTACACATCGTTCTTGCGGTATTTATCATTTTCTTATAAACAAAAAATATTTGGCTACATGAGAATTGACCATCGATAATACATCAAATAATTTCTTAAATGGAAAAATACTTCTAAATACACGATTTCTTTATTCGAAAAAGGTTTTTGTAAATAGTTTGGTAATACATAGGACGTAGTAAGAAATTGTATTGCTACGCTTCAGTGCCTAGTAATAAGAAAGTGGTCTGTCAAGTGAAAAAAATTTTTTTCTTTGGAAATATACAAACATTTTTGTATTCAATGAGTAACCTATAAATAAATCTAAAAGTGCTACAGAAGCGATGCGCGAACGGAAAAAGCGACACACGTCGGTCTTGAATCGCTGTAAGTTGTACTCCTGGGCAAATCATTCCAAAGGTTTGATGTTCTTCATACAAAAGATTGCTTAAAAAGTATTGTACGAGAAGTAACAAGCTGAACCTCATACGGATGTGATGACTCTTTCTTGAACATACCGGTCAGGAGGCGATTTACACAGAGTAAATGAAATCTGGAGTGTTCAACTAATTAACAAAGGAGTACAGAAGTATATATATATATATATATATATATATATATATATATATATATATATATATATATATATATATATATATAATACATTAAAATTCCGGGTTTCAATCCGTTCGTCTAATAATGAATTTGCACGACGTTTCATCAAAAGCTCATTTCGGCATTTTCAAGTGCTCTTGCTGCTGCTGCTACTCGATATTGTGATAGAACGAATTGAAAAACCCGGAATTTTAACATATTACATTCCACCATTTGTGAAAACCCCTATTGTAACATATTATAGGATATATTTTATTACGTTAGATAACATACCGGCGGCCTTGATTCGCTGGAACATCGAAGAAAGGTTTTTTTTTTATGGGTCTAGCACACGTGCTGCAGGGAAGTCCCTAAAGCACCACAGGAACGACACGTGTGCGGAAAAAGCGATTCACGTTGTTCTTGAATCGCTGTAAATTGTACTCGTTGGGAAACACAGTCCTGGGAAATTATTCCAAAAGAATGATGTTCTCCATATAAAAGACTGCTTGAAAAGCGTTGTACGAGGACTAACAAGCTGAACCTCATACGGATGTGAAGTATGCGTGACATGTACTTCTAACATGCACCGCTCTGAGAGGAATTAAGCGAGCTACATCCTTCGAACACTTTCCATGAAAATACTTGTAGAATAAGCTCAAGTCGCCAACCGTTCTTCGATGTTCCAACGAATCAAGGCCCCCGGTCAGTTCCGGGTCTCCAATCAGACGAATAGCTCTCTTCTGAACAGAATCCAACAAATGCAGTGTATGTTTGGGAGCGGATCCCCAAACATAGGAACAGTATTCCACAGTTAGTCGAATTTGAGCTTTGTAAAAAACTAACAGTTGTTGTGAACTGTAAAGCTTTCTGGTTCGAAATAAATTTCCCAACTTTTGAGAAGCTCTCCTTGCTATGCCTGCAACATGTTCATGCCATCTCTCTCTCTCTATTCGTTTCCTCAGTCTTGAGGGTCGTGATCTCTATGGAATGACTTCACTGTTCTGTTCACTATTTCTCTCCATTTCTCTCGATCTTCTGCCAAGTGCAACGATACATGGAGTGGTTGATCCATAACTTGTTTTGATTTGATCTGACCATCTTGTTGGCGAACGGCCTCTCCTCCTCCTTTTACCCTGGACCTCTCCTATTATTATTAGCCGGTCTACATTATTACCTGGCCTTCTAGCTACATGTCCAAACTACTGAAGAATTCTTTTCATGCATAGTGATGATAACCTTACAGTTATATTTAGTTCATTCAGTATAGATCGATTAGTTCTTCTGGCGGTCCAGGATATTCTCAACATCCTCCTATAACACCACATTTCAAAGGAATCAATAGATTTACGTTCCTTTACTCTAAATATCCAGGATTCTACACCATACGAAAATATTGGAAATACTAAGGTCTGTACGAGATTTAATTTCGTTCATGCCATCTATCAAACTAAAATGAGGAAATAAAATTAAGAGATTTAATTAAGAGGCATGGTCATAAAAAATACTTAATTTTCGATTTGCGTCGGTCTGTCACTCTGTTTGCCTTTAGCGATTCTAAATTTTGTACACATGTAGTAGCTGACGTCAGGAAAGAATCTATTATTTTTTTGAGCGATCCCTCTCTTGATCTGGCTTGCTGGAAATAAGTGGAAGGGATAGAGGTCAAAAGTTTTGAGCATAGATATCTACAGGTAAATATATGAAGGACGGAGTTGGTTTGTATGTTAAGAGAGTATTACAACCAGACAAATACACCAGAGATATCCCGCTTCCCTAGATGGAGCCTACTGTTTAAAGTAGGAACCAAATCAAATGACAGGTAGATGATACTCTCAGTCTTCCTTTTTATAGCCTTGTTTTACTCTTCTTGCGTACCAGCTTACAGCGCGTAAATATTTTCATGGTATTTTAATATAGTTTTGTTCTTGTTGGCAAGACCTTCGATCCATTTAGGCCGACTTCAGATACTCATCCCACTCGAGATCAAAAAGGACACTATTTTCATCGTCAGACTTTTATGGTTCCAGTGGTGGTCTATACGTAGGCAGTTTCAAAAGGGGTCGGTTCTCAATTTATCCAAGTCCAACATCAGATATAGTATGTTCCATCCGAGAGCAGCGGGAGCAGTCTTTATTGTCAGGCCTTTTTTGAGGCACCAATTTTCAGAAATACCGGCATTGAGGGTTTGCAAATGTCTGCTACATGGCGGTATGATGTGATTTATGGTCTAGCTAAATATTCTTAAAACAACCGAACCAATGACTTCATGCATGTTAAGCCAGAACCATACCGTATCTTGTTTTCTATGGTTACGGGAAGAGAATTTTTAGTTATTTGGTAAAATATCAAATGAAATATATAATTCTATATTTTTACAAACGACCCACAGTGATTCGGCAAGAACATGCTAGCGGGACAATATTCATGACGAATTTCCAGGAACCACTGATAACGACTTGTAAACAACCCCCCTCCCCATTTAACGAATTCCAAGAATTAATTTGTTTATCACCTCATAAAGGTATCTTATCAGGGGGTCAAAGTAACCCTTATAAGAGAGGTCATTTTCATTTGCAAATCAGTTGCATTTTATGCACACTTGTGATAACATATTTTAAAATTGGTAGCAAAGTGAAACGAGTTTTTTTGTGATGGAATATTCTGTTGAAGGTATGTACTCTATTATGACTTATATTTTTTATAAAAAATATGTATACTTTTGGTGTAATATCAATTTGTAAATGTATAGATAAATCCAGCAAATTTTACATTAATTGTAAACTTTAAAAGTAGCAACTTTTTTTATCCACATATATCCACCTAGATTTTTCTATATGTAATACCTACAACATTCAGGCACAGATTCATATATATTATAGACTGCTTGATGGCGAAACTGTGATCTGGCAAAATCCAAGACCTTCCTCTACTTTATATTGCCGTCCTATTAAGTTTATTTTTTTGCCAAGGAGACAAAAGAGTTTACGAAAGAAGAAACTTCTAAAATTTTAGATGAAGTAAGTCAGCTTCTTCCAACATTATGTAACGTTGCTGGATCTCAAATCTCTGTTAAACACGATTTGTTGTTGACAATAACTGATGGCAAAGTGTGCAATGCCTTAACAGACACAAGTTCAACACAAAAGTGTTATATTTGCGGTGCCACCCCGTCTACTATGAACGAGGAGTCAAAGAAGTATCCCAGCAACGAAGAACGCCTTGCATTTGGTTTATCTACTTTACATGCATGGATCCGCACGTTTGAATGTTTGCTTCACATCAGCTATCGTTTAGAAATAAAAAAGTGGCAAGTCAGGGGAGATAACGACAAAGCTATTGTGAAGCAACGCTCACAAGAGATACAAAAAGTGTTTAAAGATCGTATGGGTCTCATTGTAGATAAACCAAAACCTGGGTATGGTAACACAAACGATGGAAACACAGCACGTAGATTTTTTTCCAAAGCTGAATTGAGCAGCGAAATTACAGGATTAGACGTAAACCTTATTCGTAGATTTCATGTAATTTTAAGAACTTTATCATCGGGATATGACATAAATTATATAGAATTCGAAAAGTTTTGTGTTGATACTAGAAAATTATACCTTGATCTGTATTCGTGGTATTCCATGCCCGTTACTGTGCATAAAATTCTTGTACACAGCGCGGAAGTTATAAAGTCTTTTATTCTTCCCATTGGACAACTCTCCGAAGAAGCCCAGGTGGCAAGAAATAAAGACTGTCGTAGATTCCGTGAACGGCACACCAGGAAGCGGTCACGTATTGCCACAAATACAGATCTTTTGAGAATGCTTTTAATTACGTCTGATCCTGTTATCACTTCGTATAGAGAATTACCGCGAAGAAAATTTACTTCTTTGCCATCGGAGGTTCTGCAGTTGATTATCCCACCTTCATTGCCATCCGAAACACCATCAGTAAGTCATCATCACGAATTAAATGAGGAGGATTATTTACTCTCTGAATATTCTACTGAATGGGAGAGCGGTGATGACGACTCATCTGATGGTGATTAGTAGGTTTAAGTATTTTTTTATTGTAATTATTATTCTTATTTTATTGTGTGTTGTAGTTGCTTATAATTCATGCCTTAGTATATAAGTTATTTAATATTATATTTCTTTTACTTATACACCTTGTTATTGTAAATAATTGATATATAGATACTGTTATTGTACTAATTTATTTTAAAAGAAATAATATTTTGTAAATTAATAAATGTGGGTACTATCATTATGATTTTTATTTTTTTCCTAGAAATTTCTTTGTAAACAAACATGATTGTGCTTTTCACACATAATGAGTAGGTAGACGTATGTAGCTAATTAAAGAACAATTAGCGACAATAGTGAACAAATGAGACACATTAGTAAACCACTTCCGTCTTGCAGCTACATATTTCGATTAATACACATACAGTACACATTTTTCAACTTTTTTTTTCTTAAAATAGCTTAAGATACCTGGAATATACATAAACAATTGAAATAAATGAAGAAATAATATTGTCCCGCTAGCTTGTACTAGTCGAGACACTGTGCGACCACTAGATGGCGCTATTGAGGTGTGACTTTACTATTGTTAAATGATCACTTGTTTCTTTAGTTATACTGGACATGTTGCAACCATTGCTTCATCGAATTAATGTCTCATTGCCCGTATTCATATGATTTATCGTCCAACGACTTTACCTCAAGAAGCTATTGAATCCTTCCAAAACCAAGTCGTTAAGGTACCAACTTCAGAGTGGAAAAAATGTTTCGAGAATTGGTTCGAACGCATGCAAAAGTGTAAAAATCTTAAAAGCGAATATTCTGAGAAACAATACAATGATTTGTACCAAAAAAATTTTTTTCTTTGATGGTTCCTGTAAAAACTTAAAAGATAGCCCTCGTAAATCTTATAATATCTAATTTAATTATGATTATTATCATTATCTTTATGCTGTAAATAAATGGAATGACAGCAGTCCAGGAATAATGCCTGTTGCAAACAGAAAATAAAGTAATATATTTTTATATTTTATGGGTCTAGATTTCACCTGTTCTATCTTTTTAATTTCCAAGAAGGGTTATATTTTAAAAACCTTCTATAGTTCTTAGCGTAGTATTAAGGAAACGTGATAGGTGAAAATTTAGATCTTTCGCTCGAGTAATATATCGTTGCTTTGTTTTTTTAGCTCCACAAATCCCATGTCGGCAGTGTTGCTGACTTTTGTCTTGAGGGAAATAAAATTTTGACCTCCATTCTAAAGATATAACATTATGGCTGCTTGTTTTAAAATACTCTTTTACTTTGGGTCTGTATCACAACTTCTTTATGTGTTTTATTGAAGTTACTTTATATAAAACGACATTTTCTTTTGCTGATACGCATCTTTCTTTCCTGTGGATAGGTATCAATGGTCCCTTTTTATAGGGTGATTCAAAAATAAAAGCGAATAAAAGAATGCTGAACTGGGGAGAATTATACAGATCGATGCCTTCAAATATTATTAGCACAGAATAAATTTTATAGCTACAACATTCTTACGGATACCTTTGGGATTTGGAGAACCCTTTTTTATCACATCGAATATATCTTTTTTATATAAGGGAGTTTATTAAATAAATAAAGGCAATATTTATATACAAAGTCGTAATCAATATACATATGATAATACTGAATAAATCGCACTGATTTACCAATTGAAATTTTTTGGGGAGAACAGTAACCATAAAGCATCTCTATGTTGTGCTAATTCTTATAATTTTTCTTTTTTAATATCTACTAAGCAGGTATTAAAAAAGATGAAGTGTGGAAATAGTACAAAACAAGCAGAGACGTGAAGTATAAACAGTATATCCTTCTCAAACACATAGTTCTAAAATTCATACTAAATTTAGCTTTTTACTACTAAAAACCTAATCCAAGCACTACAAATCGATTTTTTAAAATGATAGGTGGTGAGGACAAGGAAGCAGATTAGAGGGAGGGCTGCGGAGATATTTACAACTGGAACTTTATATTTTCCATAAATATTACATATTTTTAGTGTTCCGTACGGAACACTTATAAGATCACTTCGGTGTCTGTCCGTCTGTCTGTCCGTCTGTCCGTCTGTCCGTCTGTCACACCCGATTTTCTCCGAAACTATTTGTCATAGAAAGTTGAAATTTGGCAGTAATATAGGAATTGATGGCCTCATCAGAGCCATGTAGTTTTGAAAGTTAAATTTTGACTTAAGGGGTTAGTTTTGGGGGGTGAAATCGGAAGTGAAAAAAAAATTTTTTACTAGGTAATCGAGTGTGGTGTCAAATGAAAGCTTGTGAAAACACGAGTAAAAAATATATATATAATGTAATAGTTGCACGCACTTTTCTTTGTATTATTTTTAAAAAATCGCGGAAAATCGCTGTCCACCCGCCTTATCTCGGAAAGTACTTATCAAAAAATTTTGAAAAAATTCTGGAATATTCTCCACGGGGTGTAGATTGAACGAAAATTATCACGAGTGCATTACCTGTAATAATTTATCTGGTATATAAAAAAAACAGAAATTTCAAGGTCATCAATTTTCAGTAAAGGTTGGAAATAAACTTTGTTGAAACTTATTTGCGGTGTATTTTGTGAAGTCACTGATCATTTTAGATCACCGTAATATAAATTTTGACTTATGGGATTCGTTTTGAGGGGTGAAATCGGAAGTGAAAAAAAAATTTTTTTACTAGATCATCGAGTGTGGTGTCAAATGAAAGTTTGTGAAAACACGAGTAAAAAATATATATATAATGTAATAATTGCGCATACTTTTCTTCGTATTACTTTTAAAAAATCGTGAAAAATCGCTATCCCCTACCTTATCTCGAAAAGTACTGATCAAAAAATTTTGAAAAAATCCTGGAATATTCTCCACGGGGTATAGATTGAACGAAAATTATCATTACCTTTAATAATTTATCTGGTATAGAAAAAAAACAAAATTTCAAGGTCACCAGTTTTCAGTAAAGATTGGAAATAAACTTTGTTGAAAACTTATTTGGGGTGTGTTTTGTGAAGTCACTGATCATTTTATATTACCGTAACATAAATTTTGACTTAAGGGATTCGTTTTGAGGGGTGAAATCGGAAGTGAAAAAAAAATTTTTTTACTAGGTCATCGAGTGTGGTATCAAATGAAAGCTTGTGAAAACACAAGTAAATATATATATATATATATATATATATATATATATATATATATATATATATATATATATATATATATATATATATATATTATATAATGTAATACTTGCGCACACTTTTCTTCGTATTACTTTTAAAAAATCGTGAAAAAATCGCTGTCCCCTATCTTATCTCGAAAAGCACTGACCAAAAAATTTTGAAAAAATCCTGGAATATTCTCCACGGTTTATAGATTGAAAGAAAATTATCATTACCTTTAATAATTTATCTGGTATAGAAAAAAAAAACAAAATTTCAAGGTCACCAGTTTTCAGTAAAGATTGGAAACAAACTTTGTTGAAAACTCATTTGGGGTGTGTTTTGTGAAGTCACTGATCATTTTATACCACCCTAACAAAATTTTTTATTTTTTAAAAACAATCAACGTACGGAACACTAATTGTGCAAGTTCAACTTGCACTTGACCGGTTTTTATTTGGATTAAAATTTAAAATATTAAAAAAAACAGAATTTTCAGATGTCTCTTATTGAGGAACGCTGAAAGGAACATACAAATACTTAATCTATACCCTATCCGTTTACAAGGCGAAGTAATGAATCATGTAAAATTATGAAAATTAACTTCAAGGGATAGTATGAGTCTCGGTACCGCACAGTACATTTTACGCAAAGAAGTTACAACAAGATTATTTGTGCCGGTAGTATTAGCTTGGACTAATTTATGGAAAATTATGATAGAATTATGGCATTTTTGCCTTGAAAATCTCGAGAATGACCGAGCAGTGACGTATCGACTGATTTCTTTTGTATTAATTATAGCTATAAAAAAGGTTGGTTATATTAAAAAAATATATTACAAAATATTACAGATATTACAAGAGTAAAACTAGTATTAAACAAAATTAAGGAATTATAGTAAGATGACAGAACGGCGCCCATCAACGCCAGATGACTACCTACTTGCATAATATATGCATACAAAACAATATGATAGTTCAGATCAAATCAAATCAAATTTATTTATCAAAACATATAAATTTTCAAATATATAGGAAATTAATTACATATAAAGTATAATTATAAGTTTTAAAATATACACGCACCTAGGTGCATGCCCCTGTATGTCCCTTTACAAAACACTATTTAAGGTCTAAAATCTAAAAGAAAACAAATACAAATGTCACACAGGGAAGACCCAATAACTGTATGTTGACTGTTTTTTTTATTTTTATTAATATCTATTTAATTATTCATCCACGGAACATGCCCATTTAACACTAAGGGTAACAATTAAAAGTTTATCATTTATAAAATAACACCTTAAACCTAATGACAAAATAAAATTATTATATCTAGCCCTAGTGCTATATTAATCTTAAACACCTTCTTTATCCGACATGTCAGACATATCCGAACTAAAATTTGACATAGTATCATCTGTACCTAATGGTATAACTAGTAGTTCTACAATTTGGTCCATTGATGAATCTAGTGCCCACATTTCATCTCCTTCTTTAATTACGTGTTCAACACATTTTTGCCAGTTTTGTGGTGTGACATTACATATTGCTTTGCAAATAAATTTTTAAGGTCTGTTAATTTGTAGATCACATTGTTTCTAGCTACTTCCCTTTTTACCCACTCTACAGGATTAAGCTCACAGTGGTATGGTGGCAAGCGAAGAACAGTTATATCCCGGGTTTTGGCAATTTCGTCGATAACGGACTTATTATACTTATCTTTGTTTATTAAAACCTCATGTTTGATTAATTGTATTAACTCGAGTTTAACATTGTCATCAAAGAAGAATATATTTCGCTGAGTTAGCCAAGACTGTATATCATGCCATCCCATCGTGGGAACACGTTCAACTTTTTTGGAATGATAACTTGCATTATCCATGATAATTATCGAGCTTCAGGGAATCAAATTTATCATTAACCATTCTTCAAACGCATCAGAATTCATATCCTCGTGGTAATCTCCTATTTTTTTCGATTTACATGCAAGCAGACCGCCATTAACGAAACCGTGGAACGTGTTATAATTAATCGGCGTCCTTTTCCAGATAGTGGACGGAGACCGTTTGACCAACCTTCCATAAAAGCTTGTCTTGAACTCAAAACGTTTTTGTTCTGCCAAAACTTATTTACGCTGTACCCTTCATTTATCCAAGTTTCGTCTAAATAATACATACATTTTCCTTAAGAACGCTCATGTCTAATTTTTCTCAAATAATCTCTTCTCCAGCGTACGATTTCTCCCTTTCAATTAACAAGATTTTCTTTGAAATTTTTCCCAACGAAAATTGAATGATTTTAAAACGTCCCACAACTTGGGTCTGCCCATCGTAGGTATCTGTGGGTTACTTTTAACAGCCTCTAGAATTAAGTCCAAAGTTGGGTTTTTTAATGAAAAACCCATGAATGATTCTTCGCAGGGAATTTTTTACATCTTCTGTCAGCTCCAGTTTTATTTTACCTGGTTTTAGCTTTGGCACAGTAACTTCTCCTGCCCTTTCTTCCTTCAAAATTCGATAGATAGTTGTTTTTCCAATTCCGGTCATTAGAGAACACTTTTGAACACTATCGTTGACACTTACATTAAGGTTTTCATCACTTTTGATGTAATTCAGCACATTCTTAATTATGATCTTTTCATTTAAGCTTAAAGCCGTTGTTTTTTGACGTTTTGGGGAAGACATCTTTGTTGTTCTGAACTGATGCACTACGTGTTACGTGAGAAAATAAACTGAGACTATACCCTCGATATGGTTTATAATCCAAATTAACCCCATCAGGTAAAACAACCCGCCTTTGGTTTATTACCCACTGGGTCACTTTTATTAACAATTTGCATAATTTTACGTGATTTATTACTTCGCCTTGCAAACGGATAGAGTATAATATGTCAATTTCGTTAACCAAGAATCAAGAAAAATTATCATAATACTATGGAAACTATACTCTGATCCCTTTAACTTCCTTTTACAAAGACGATACCGCTCAAAAATATCTTTTAGGTTTACAGGTCTATCAAAATTAAAGTCGATATATTCTATCGTTAAAAAATCATTGTGACAACAGACAGACAGAAAGACCGACGGCTAGATTTCTCGTTATTTAGGATGTGAAGAAATTAAAAACTGTCAGCACGAATATATCATTTCCCTTCAGCAAGCGAACTAAAAATAATATTTCGATTATTAGGAATCTACAGTAACTGTCAATCAAATAATTACTTAAAATTTGTAATTTTCTATTGCAGTTGTATACCACCATTAATAAAATCTTACCCAAAGAGGGCATGCATTTTCATTGGGGATTATTTTGGCCTATGTAACGTAGTCGATTTACAGAGTATATAACCTAAACTGTGCTCGTTTACTTAGGTGTTATGGTTTGTTTACTTTGTGAAATTGTTTTACGTGTTAAATTATTGTGATACTACAACGAATCTCGTTCAGTATATAACAAATTCCAGAACTTATTAAGGGGTGATAAAAGTTTCGTACTATGTACACGTAATTTTAGGTGGATTTGCACTTTAATTCTTCTTTTGTTCCACCCCTGAAAAAAAGTATTGTATTTCCGGAAAAGTCATTTTCCTGAATTGTTGCATTTCTTTACGTTTCTTGGTCCCCGAATCACGAATAACATGGTTTCTAAGTTCCATCTATCTGTGTCTCTGTCTGTCTATTAACTCTCAAAAGAAATGAGATATGGATTTTAAATTTGATACACATATAACCCTTGACAGAGGAATGAAACCCATAGTTTTTAGACAATACAGTTTAAGGGCGAGGGAAAAAAAGCGGTGGTAGTTCACTTTTTTTTAAAATAGATTTTCTATATTGGTGCAAGAAGTTT
Organism: Pachyrhynchus sulphureomaculatus; assembly: GCA_019049505.1. NCBI lineage: Eukaryota > Metazoa > Arthropoda > Insecta > Coleoptera > Curculionidae > Pachyrhynchus > Pachyrhynchus sulphureomaculatus. The sequence goes on from CM032450.1 coordinate 35,493,329, forward strand.
TACAATTGATAATGATGAGATAATGTAAATATTTTAGCATAATTATTTATAATTGAATATATATGGGGCTAAAATGGTGGGGGAGAGTACTGATCCAAAAATTTTGAAAAAATTCTGAAATATGCTCCATGGGGTGTAGATTGAACAAAAATTACACAGCCCCACAAAAAAAAAAGTGGGGTATACTTTTGATGCGATATATCAGATCCGTAGTATCCTGTCTCTGCTATTCCACAGACATTTATAACAGGGATAAAGTGTAAACCCTGACTGTTGGCCAAGTAATATTGTTACAATTTTCAGATCTCCACAAATTTTCCAGTTATGATCAGCATATTTTATTTTTATCAAAAGCTGCTTCATTTTTTCATATTGCTCTTCCATAACTGTGGAATGAGCAATCGGAATGGGAGCGTAAACGTTGGTATTATGCAGCAAAAACTGCCTTAATGCTCCGTTTAGAAGAATCAATGAACAGTCTCCATTCTTCAGGATCGTATGAGTTATTTTGAAATTCATCCATTAGACCTTTTACATCGGTACAATATGAAAGTGACAATTCCTCGTCCATTGTGAAATATTTTCGAAATTCTTCATCTCTGTTTCTATAATAAGAAATCGTAGCTTCTGGCTTAAGTAAATGTCTTTTCTTTAAAAAGGAAGCAAGATGCTCTGAACCATCTTTGGATAAGCCTAAATCTCTGACTAGATCACTAAGTTCTGACTGTGATACGAGTATTGGTTCTGGTTTACGGTTGTATGGTAGAAATTCTTTATCTGTGTCACTAGTATATGATAGGTTGTCACTAGAACATTCATTAGTAACAGTGTTTGAATCTTTTTCGACAGTCTCAATGTTTTCGGCATGAAACTGATAAGGTGAAATCATTTGTTTCCATAACATCAGCATCAAGTGGTTCAGGAGGCGGAATTAGTTTAGTTGGTCTTGTTACTGTCGAAACATCGTTATAAGTAATAGTGCTTTTATTTTTTCGGTTATGCCTAGATACAACATTCATACAAAAGTAGCAATCATTTTCACTGTATGGTCTATTCCATATTGCTGGTCTGGAATATTTAATCGCCTTCTTATTGATGTACAACATTATTTTGCAAGAACTGCAAATGATGTGGGGAACCCAATCTGTATCCTGGTGCTGTATTTCAATGTTAAAACAATCCTTATATAAGGTTTTAATCTTATCCGTTATCGGTCACCCCATTTTACTCAATACGTGTTGACAGCAAATATAACAAAATGAATCACTGTTTTTTATCGCATTTATGAAAAGTCCTTGTACCGTGAGACCGTTTTCTTGTAGCATTATACTCTACATGAGCCAAGTCACCCACACATGAAGAGCTACGGTCGTTGGATGACGACGGCTGCGGGCCCGCTTTCCCACCCTGACCAACCGGCGATACTGGGTTTCCGAGTCCCTGCATCGTAATTCTCTTTCTTCTACCTGCCATAACGGCATCTAAGCCGTTATCCAGGGACTCTGCCGGCTAGTGGAGTAACACCGTTGCCCACCGTCACCACGTGGAGGTGCCCTGGATGGAGGTAGAAGAATAAAAAATCGACCGATGAATTTTCTCGGCGTTCAAAATGGCGCGAAAACATCTGCCATCTTGAATTTTGCAAATCCAACCTCAGATTCGTGATCAGCGACCCAAAAAATCCCCGTGTACCAAATTTGGTAAGGATCGGTTGAATTTTAATTTGAATTCGTTTTTTACATTCGAGAAGCACTATATCTGTCTGATTTATTGAGGTTAGAAAGAAAACAAAACTGTATGGCTCAATCCAACCGATGAATATTAGCTTAGCGTGTCCGAATACATATTAATAGATCTTTGGATTCATGAAAAAGCTTGAATCAATTTTTTAGGAGTATATTTTTGTTAATTTTGACTAATTTTTACCTATTTTTTGAGGTTAGAAAAAAATTGAGATGTGATGGCGATATTCTGACGTCAGATTCGTGATCAGCGGGCAAAAATACTACGGATCTGATATATCGCATTAAAAGTATACCCCACTTTTTTTTTTTTGTGGGGCTGTGTTATCACGAGTGCATTACCTTTAATAATTTATCTGGTATATAAAAAAAACAAAAATTTCAAGGTCATCAGTTTTCAGTAAAGATCGGAAACAAACTTTGTTTGAAAACTGATTTGGGGTATATTTTGTGAAGTCACTGGTCATTTTATACCTCCGTAACAAAAATTTTTATTTCAGAAGCACTAATTGCGCAAGTTCAACTTGCACTTGACCGGTTATTTAATATGAGAAGGTCTATTCGGTTTTTGATTTTAAAACTACGTATTACCACATTACTTCCTTTTAATTAAAAAATACGTACATTAGTAGTAACATTATTGGGTCACCTGGAACTAAATTATGTACTACATTGAACAAAATTATAAAAATAAGGGCACATGAAATTGTTATTAATATCTAAGTCATTTATTTACATTGGGGTATATTTTTATAATAAATATAGCTAGTTAATCATGTTTTAGAAGTAATTATAATACATTATATTAAATGAAATTTTATGTGAATTGAAACAATATAAATTTGAGTTTGGTATAATCACTAAATATTTTCCATTTTCATCAAATTACAAACGTATATATATTTTATCCATATGTGACAATATGTTGAAAATCCAATACCGCTTGTTAATGTAATAAATTCACCTACATTTAACTTATTTGCGCAACGCAACGGAAGGAAGTTATAAACTACAAACTTCCCTAGAGAACAGAAATGTTTTCCTAGCACGCATTTGCCAGTTTATTAATTTTCCAAAATCTATTATCCTACTTGTGACAGGTCGAACAACGGTTTAATAATAATGTGTTATTTAAGTGAATAGTACACACAAGAGAGTTTCTATATACATTAGCGTTTCGAACATCATCTCATTACCTATTGAGAATATCAGTTATAACCGTCTTTACCAATTTGATTAGTTTCTGTTTGAAATTTGACACTTAATGAGTTTCCAGAAAGCATTGCTGGTCGTTACTGAAAAATTTTAGTTTGGTGAATGGATGCATACAACATGGGGTGAAAAGTCCCGAGTCTTTTGAGGAAAAAACAATGTTTTTGCCATAAATCGATTTTATTCTTCAGCATAATTTCCTTCAAGAGCGATATACGTATTCCACTGATCTTCCAATATTTGGGTACCTTTCCTGTAGTACGATTAGTCAAGCTCTCTAAAATAAGCCTTAGTCACCCAGTCGATCTGTACACTTGAGGTCTCATGTAAAATAACTGAAAACAGACCAGGCTCATATTTCAGCAGTTCACCCACTATTCTCTTATTCGTCATCATCATATCACGAAACGCGTTTCAGACTGACGAGCCGTGATACAACGAAACGTGTCTCTGGATGGATTTGACGAATAAGAGAACAGTGGATGAACTGCTGAAATAAAGGCCTTGTCCGTTTTCAGTTATTTTACATTGAACCACGTATGTCTGAGGAGGATCCCTCGAGAAGCGCTCCTTGCATTTAAGAGTTGACCGTATCAACCAGTCTGTCGGCTTGAAAGCTACTATGTCAGCTTTCGATGGAGTATTAGGTATGTGTACTTAATACAATTCGTTATATCCTACCATCGTGTTGTACATTTGAGCCCAATCGCTTTTCCTTTCGTTCGTTTTTAAATCTGGACACAGATAATAGTCGCTAGGGTCCAGATCTGGTGAATACGGTTGATGTGGATGCAATTGATAGCCCAATTGGTCCAATTTCACCATCGATTTTATGGAGTGGTGAGCTTGGCGAAAGAATACTTTCTTCTTCTCTAAATGTCTCCTTTTTTTCTTGATTTCGCCATTCAAATGGCACGTAGTAGTCTCTGATGATTGTCAGTCCCTTCTCAAGATAGTCGATCAGTATTATTCCAGGCGCATCCCAAAAAATACTTGCTAAAATCTTTCCAGCTAATGTGTGTTTTTGGACGCACGCTTCGGTTGACTTTCATGCAGTTCCAACTACTCTGCGGATTGCCTGTTGGACTCAAACATGTAGTGGTGGATCCATGCTTCGCCTATTGTTACAAATCCATGCAAAAACTCTTTTGAATTACGCTGAAACTGTGCCAAACAGTGTTCTGAATCTTCGACATCCTGCTGTTTTTACTTACTCGTGAGAGTGCGCGGCATCTATCGGACACCTACCTTTTTATATACAAATATTTATACAAAATATACCTCACGCATTTTATTGACATCTTTACGATGTCAGCTATCTCCTTCAGTTTCAATTTGCTTTCATTTAGAACAATGTGACCTATTTGGATGTCCGAAACATGGTGCTTGTACGACCGCATTTAAGTTCACACACACACCGACATATAGTTACTTTTGATGGAATAGATGTGCCATAACACTTCTCAAGTCAATCTTAGGTTCTAGCAGTTTTTTTTCCCATCAGAAACCAATATTTAATCAACACATGAAATCTTTTTGTTCCATCGTTTTGCAAAAATTAAAAGTAGTGTCACTCAAACAGCTGTAATTCGCAAACTAATAGACAAAATTTCTTGAAAATTTTACACAAATCTTCTGAGAGTTGACACTCTGAAAATCATATATTTTTTTTTTGTTTATGAAGCTATCTCTCGAAAAGTCTCTGACCTTTTCACCCCATGTAATTAATTATATTGTACTCGATTTTAATTGTCAAAATTATATACTAAATTAAGATTTAGGAAAGAGTATAATCCAAATTAAATGTTGCTTAGTCGAAAGGGGGCCGGGAGGACCAGTAGGCATATGATTTTCAAACGTCCTTATGGGGTATGACCTAACTTATTAATATGTTCTTTTGAAGGACAACAACTTTGATTAAAATCTATATCCTCTAGAGCAACTGCCTGGAACTGCTTCCAAGAGGTTGTTAAAAACATTTCATAAAAAAGAGAACTATAAATATAGATGTAATGGTTCAGTAGTTGGAATTCTTATCTGAAAATCTATATGCCGTTAGTGAAGCACATGGTGAAAGTTTTCAACAATATATTTTCAGCATGCGGAAAGCGGAACTAAAGGAAGCGCAGCCCTAGATTTTTGGCGAGTTGTTGCTAGACTCTTAAAAGGAACCCACCTGCTGCTAATTACTCAAGAAAATTGTAAAATATTAAGTATTTATTGTCTTATATCCTAATTGTTAAGCTGAAATTACATTTTTGACCCTCTTAATGGAATAAAATATGTTTGAATTTATTTTATTGTTATGAACACCTGGCATTATTAAAATATTGCCCAAATTTACGTGGTACGAAAACACAGTTTAAATTCTATAGGCCAGGGTAGTACCTTGTTACCTATTATTAATGTCAGTTGTATTACTATCAGTCTTTCGTAGAGTGGTTAGGTTATCTTTTTGAAAAATATTCTCATATTAAGTAAGACTATTTATTTTTGCGAGTTAATAAATTTTGAAAAATCTCTGAAAACAAAGTTTTATGATTAATTTATGCCAACTCTAATGGAAAACGAAGCTCTCTTAACTCACTCAATAGTCAAAACTTTGAAAGACAGGGTAAAATAACTTTAACTTTAGAGAAACCTAGTTGGTCCAAGAAAACTTTACTATTGTTTAATTGTAAATTAAACCACAAAAGAAAGTCTGCTTAGCTGTAGCGATAAGAAATACTCTATTAATTGAATTTTAAAGCACTAACAGTAATGTTGAAAGAAAACAATTGAACCAGGAACTTTTGTCCCCTTAAAGATGTTCGTTAAAGATTTCGTTAAAATTTTGTATTCTGATTTTAAAATGTGATTTCGGTCCTTTATAGTTGATATTAACTTGGTATTAAAAGTCTTTTAAAATATTGAGAATTGAAATTAATGATAAATTATGACATAACATATTTTGGTGAGACTGAATATTATAACTTGTTAGTTCCATGACCCTAGAAATTTTTGCATTTCTTCATGTCACCTTCTAATGCAGGGGTGCTCAAACTTGAACTGCTGGCGATCTACCTCAATATTGTTAGACTACGATCGATCGACTCTGAGAGGCTGCAAATAAGTGTGATACAGGATTGTCGTCTAGGTAGGGTGTATCGTGGCATAGATATTAGTTTTCCGCACAATATGCTTTTTTTTAGTCAAGGTAAGTGTAGGTCTGCTCTAAAATGTCAATGAAAAAACTCATAATTATTCAAAATTGCGAGTTTATTGGTTCTTACAAAACAAACGAGTTCTAGTGTCTAAACTTAACTAAAGAGTGGCTTTGGATGTTGAAGCGTGGCACTGCATGTCCTCAGCATACTTTTCATAAGATAGTACGTAATTACCGAGTGCTAATCGCACGCATGATGATATATGTTCGTCAGTTAGCCGATTGCGATATTTTGACTTAATTATCTTCATTTCCGAAAATGCAGACTCGCACAAGTAAGTTGACCCAAACATTGCCGTCAGTTGAACGGCGATTTGCCTTAGATTCGAATATTTATCTTCAGATATAAAACACCAGAATTTTGTATTAGATGCTGTGGCGTTGAGATGTATATCTGATATAATCTGCACTAACTCATTTTCAACAGAACATGAGTCCATGTTAAACTGACTTGCTATTTCAGTAGCTAATTCCTCAATGTTTTTACACGAAAAAGGATAACTCATAAATGATGCGATATTTGCCAATTTACTGAAATCATAAAAACGTATTTCGAATTGGCCCAAAATATTTGATAATTCTGCCTCATAAATATCATAATTCAACTGAGGAATCCTTGCTTTCAAAGACGGAAAATTTTTTCAGATCCTTTCTTTTCAGTTGATCTATCATAAGTTGCAATTTACTTTTGAACGCGTTTATTGCGCTAATCATCTCAATAATAATTTTTCCTTTACCTTGAAGCTCCAAATTAATGGTGTTTAAATGCATTGTGATGCATGTCAAAAATGCCAAATCAGTCAGCCATTTTCCGTTTTTCAACATCTGAGTGTCATCACCTCTTTCATCCAGAAAAGCTGTTTTTTCGGGCAATAATTCTTGAAACCTTTCTAGGAATTTTCCGCGACTCAACTACCTGACGTCCGTGTGAAGAACTAAATCAGTGTGTTCAGCTGACTCACTATCTTCCAACTGCAATTTAAAGAGCCGTCGTTGCAAGCTACGTACACGGATAGAATTCACAATTTGTATTGCAATGTCCATAATCTCCTCCATGTTTAGAACTTTTGAACACAAAACTTGTTGATGTATAATGCAATGGAAGAAGAAAAATGAAGGGAAATCATCATTAGCTCGACACAATGCCACAAAACCGTTTTTGTTTCCAGTCATTGCTGGTGCTCCATCGGTTGTAATGCACACTAGTTTATATATTGGTAGCTTGTAGTTTTTTACAAAATTGAAGAAAACGTCATATATATCTTCGCCACGGGTCTTTCCTTTCAGAGGAATCATTGTCAAAAACTCTTCCTTAGCCGACATGTCATCGAATACCATTCGAATAAAAATACACAGCTGGGCAGTGTCTGTCATATCGGTGGATTCGTCGAACTGTAAAGAAAAGTATGTACATTCCATGATAGCATGTTTTAGTTTATCTGCCATGTCCTGACTCATGACTTCAACACGCCTTGTGACAGTCGGACGAGATAACTGAAGTTATCTAACTGAATTTCGCTAATAGCAGAGATTATGTATCTCTGTTTTATTTTTAAAATCTCCAAATAAAGTCTCACCCGCTTCAATAAATGCTTCCTTCACAACCAATCCATCATCAAATGGTTTCTTCTGTTTCGCCAATATATGAGATATTTTAAATGAAGCGATCTTTGCAGCTTTTGAGTGTTTGGCTGGTCTTGTGAACATGGTTTGTTCTTTTTTCAAACAAGTTATCAAATCACGTACTTTTCGTTTTCTTAATTCACTCTTTGACGGAAAATGCCTCTCTAAGTATTGCAACTGACGCACGGCAAATGAGACAAATGCACTTATCCTTTACCATACAAAAGAAAAATTCTTCCTCCCAATCCTTATTAAAATGATAAGTTTTACTTTTCTTCGCCGCACTCATTTTGGACTATTTATTAATAAACTTTGTATCGATGTATCGCCTTCAGGTTACAACTCAGACTGACTCCTATTCGTGCCGCCCGAAGTTTCTAGAAAAGTCTGCGGGAATCAAAAACGCGGCTTTTCTTTGACAAGTACCGCGCGTTCCTTTGATAAACCGCCTTTTGCCGCTAGCAGGGGGTTATTACGATAAAAGAAAGTGATGAGGGGATTATTCTGGCCTAATTGTGGATCGAATAAATTTTAGTAGTTTATTCATTACATTTTGTTTTAGTTACCTAAAACAAAATCTATGAATAGTTCTATATCGGAATTTTTGTCTCGAGATCGACTCAAGAAGCACTCGCGATCGACTTGTCGATCGCGATCGACCGTTTGAGCACCCCTGCTCGAATGTCTGTCGGTCTACCGCATCATCTATTAACATGATAAAATTATTTTTTATATATTGGCTTCTTTGTTAATAAAATTTTTATTACTGCTTGGGATACTAGATACTAGATTTAAATATCGACACACAATATTCTGTTACTAGGTAACATTATATTTGACATCCTCAAAATGATTGATTTAAGGACTTTTACGGGGCGCGTGTGTTCAGTAAGTACCGTTTTAAAATAGGACCGCTGCAGCGTTGCAGTCAGCGTTCCGCGTATACCCGCTGAGTACTTGGCTAGTCACATTCACCATTATGGAAGTATTCGTTCGAGTTAACGTTTGTTTTTGCATGTTAAAAATGCCTCAGACCATTAAAAATCCTGCTAATTTTGAAACACACACTGTAATTCGTTTCTTAAATGCAAGAGATGTGAAAGTGGTCGAAATTCATTGACAAATTAGTGAAGCGAATGGAATACAAACATGCATGATGAGGGCACGAAGGAGACGACCGTTCGTCACAAATGATGACCTGGTGCGGAGAGTTGATAGAAAAATTCGAGAAAACAGACGCTTTACATTTCCATCACTATCTAACGCCTTTCAAGAACTGTTCTCTATAAAGTTGTGACAGAATGCTTAAATTATGCTCACGCTGGGACCAAAAATGCTTACTGAGGTGCACAAAACCAGCCAGTGCTTTGACTATTCTCGAGAGGTACAGTGCCGAAATGATCAGTTTTTAAGCTGAATTGTCACTATCACGTTAGATCGAAATCAAACAGTTCATGAAATGGAGACATTCAAAATTCAAAAATGATGTGCACTGTGTTTGGGATAGACATGGGGTGTTGCTTGTTGAAGGCCACAGTACTGAGACTAATTGTGAGACCTTAAATAAGCTACGTCGTGCAATTCAATAGAACATGCAATTCAAAGTGCAATTCAAAGTGACATGCGTACAGTAGACGGATCGACAATGCTCTGACACGTTGCTAATCGAACCCAGGATTGCATCGCATCATATGGCTAGGAACAATCTTATCACCCCCCCCTTCGTATAACACTGATCTAGCACCCAGTGACTCTCATTTGTTGCTACACTTGAAGAAGTACCTGGGCAGTGAGTGCTACGCCAGAACGATCGTGCTGCAGTGATTAGCAAACCAGGCAGCAGATTCTATAAAGATGGAACACAGAACCTGATCTTACGATACGACAAGTGCCTTATTATAAGTGGAAATTATGTCGAAAATTAGATTCAGGTCCGAGTGTTCATGTAAAAATAAAAATGTTGAAAAAAATTACCTTGTCTTCTTTAATATCAAAACGGTACTCGTATTAAGAATAATTTAAGTTAAAGTTAGAAATTGTTTTTTTTTAGATTTGTAACATTATTAATTCATCTTTATGATAGAGTTTATGTATAAAGTTTCATTTTTTTAACGTGCAAAATCCTCTGCGCTATTGGCGCCATATATTTGGTTTGTCCCTAATATAAGAAGTAATAATTACTAACTACTTTTATATAGTTTCTTTAAAACGCGGGCAGGCGAATAACCTGATATTTACCATTTCTTAAGTCCTGTTTTGCAAATATAGGATACAGATTGCTCCACGTATCAGATTAAAAACTTAAAAACAAACTAGGTAATGGTAATAAAGTAAGTTTATAATAATAGTAGCGTCTTACATATAGTATTGACAAATATTTTCGAAAATATCATGCGCACTAAATTTGAATCAGTTGCCTTTAAAACTGTGTTAAAAAAGAGACGAGAGGTATGTAATAATAAAACTTCAAGACCTTGTAATTCGGCAAAAACTCTCGTGTATTTAGAACAAAAATATTATTTTTCTCAAGGACAAGGATAAACAACCCATTCTACATAAACCAGTGCCATGAGTGTGAAGCTGTTTATGTTGGACAAGAATAAATATTATCTAACGGAAAGCGTATGGATTTTGGAATAAGTTACAAACTTCCTTTTTTATAAATGATTTTTCGTGAAATTTTTGGGTGGGTATTTTTTTTTCAAATGTGCACTATTTTTCGAAATAACGATATGTCCAAATTTCCATGCGTTATTCACTAGTTTTTGACATGAACATTTTTTTTGTTTTTCAATTTTAGGTTGAAATCCCCTGGAGCAGTTGTTTCGCCCGTTTCAAGCCTTGCAAAAAAAAGGTGCCTTGCGTCTTGGAGTCTGAAGGGGCCATTTTGAATTAAGAAGATAAAAAAATATATTTTTGTACCCTTAAATATTAAATATATTGTTTAATAAAGTACTTCAAATAAATTTTCGACTGAGTTTATTGTATTCTTGAAAAAAATTCCCGAAATTAGCCTTTTTTCCTGGGACCTGAAGTGGCCTTACTCCTTAAGAATACGAGTACATCTACACATTGTGTAGTGAACAACCACTTTATACACACAGGTAACGTCACATTATTACATAGTGAAAAGGAATGCCTGCTATTAGACTTTTTAGAACAATTTAGAAATTAAGAACTCTGGAAAAAACCAGATGAAATATTAGTGCATCTATAATATATATAAAATGCAACGTCTGTCCGTTATTGCGCTTATCACCGGAGAACCACTTATCCGATTTACGTACTTTTTTTTTTTTAACATACATATGTTCTCTGGCCAGGTTATAGGCTATATTTTATTACGATAGGTAGCATAAGGAATGAGCAGTGACGATAATAGCGAATGAAGTCGGAAAAAAGTTTACCGCTAGCGCGTTCCCTTGCAATACACAGCCTAAATCATTAAATATGGAACAATATTATGTAGCAGAGAATATCTATAATCTGTAATATATAAAATGCAATGTCTCTCTGTCTGTATGTCTGTCCATTAGTGGGTTTATCATGCGAGAATCACTTATCCGATTTACGTATCTTTTTTTAAATTCATACATATATTCTTTGGCCAGGTTATATAATAATAATAATCTATATCTATAATATATATAAAATGCAACATCTCTCTACCTGTCTGTCCGTTAGTGCGCTTATCCCTCGAGAACCACTTATCCCATTTACGTGATTTTTTAAATTCATACATATATTCTCTGACCAGGTTATAGATATATATTTTATTACATCTATAATATATATAAAATGCAACGTATCTCTATCTGTCTGTCCGTTAGTGAGCTTATCACTGGAGAACCACTTATCCGATTTACGTGTTTTTTTTTTAAACATACATATGATCTCTGGCCAAGTTATAGGATATATTTTATAACGTTAGGTAACATGAGGAATAAGCAGTGACGATAATCGTGAATCAAATCGGAAAAAAGTTTACCACTAGCGCGTTCTCTTGCAATACACTGCCTAAACCACTAAATATGGACCAATATCATGTAGCAAAGGATATCTATAATGTATATAAAATGCAACGTTTCTTTGTCTGTCTGTCCGTTATTGCGCTTATCACTGGAGAACCACTTATCCCATTTACGTGCCAGAGAAGGCCAGGTTATAAGGCCAGGTTATAGAATATATTTTATTACGATAGATAGCATAAGGAATAAGCAGTGACGATAATAGTGAATCAAGTCGGAGAAAAAGTTTGCCGCTAGCGCGTTCTCTTGCAATACTCTGCCTAAAGCATTAAATATCGAACAATATCATGTAGCAAAGAATATAATATATATAAAATGCAACGTCTCTCTGTCTGTCTGTCTGTTCGATAGTGCGCTTATTACTCGAGAACCACTTATCCGATTTACGTGTTTTTATAAATTTATACATATGCCTAGAGATAATGGGAGATAAGGTGAGATAATGGGAGATAAGTATAAATAATGGGAGATAAGGAGCAATAATGGGAGATAAACAGAGATAAGTCTAGATAATGGGAGTTATGGTGAGATAACGGGAGATAAGGAGAAATAATGGGAGATGAGCAGAGATAAGCTTAGATAATGGAAATTATGTAGAGATAATGGGAGATAAGGATAAATAATGGGAGATAAGGGGAAATAATGGCAGATATTTTATTATGTTAGGCAACATAAGGAATAAGCAGTGACGATAGTAGTGAATCAAGTCTACGCGAGCGGAGCCGCGGGCACTGCTAGTTTTAATATATATTCTAATAAGCCGTAACATATAGAGTAATTCTCTAATAAATTTGAAACATTTAAACGCCTAGTATTTTCATAAATGTTTTATAAATAACCAACCGCAGACGCAGTCAGATATATTATTTTTCTCTTTTATCCATGGAATGCGATCGTTTTTTAAACGCTTTTGTAAGACACCCCGTTTACCTCTACATTAAAAAAAAAATAAATTCTTAGCAAACAAAAGTTTAATTCTAAAACTTAGAGAATCTTTTAGCTAAAAGTTCCGAAATTTTCTAAACTTGTATAATTTGATGCTCGACTGTTTTTGGCAAAGACAAATGAAATAATAAAGACGCGTTCAACCTTATAGAGATTTGTGAGACCACTTTGATCTTTTGGGATGACATGGCTTTACGTTTAGGGAGCAGTGTTAGCAGTTTAGGACTACTATCTTGTTTACTAAAAATTAGGTCTAGTTTAATGAATAAAGAATAATTTATGACATAAAACAAATCATATCAATAATCATGCTTTGAAATATTTTACGACAGTCATTAATAATAGCTCAATTAAATTTGATTCTTTCTCGTTTGTAAAATGCCGTAAAGTTAAATGTAATTGTAAATTACCTTTCCTAGTTGGTCTGACATCAAATCTTACTTTATTTTAAATTGTACATTTTTACACTGTATGTTGTTGCGGGGGGGGGGGGCACTTGGACAAGAAGGAACTGACGATGCAGACAGTATCATTTTCGTTCTATAGTACGATACATATTTGAAATCGGATTAGATGGATTGGTATATTTGCCTTCGCAACAACACCATAAAATTGTCGAGTTCTGCGCTATATAATAAACTAGCCGGGCCCGCGGCTCCGCTCGCGTGGACTTGATTCACTACTATCGTCACTGCTTATTCCTTATGTTACCCAACGTAACAAAATACCTCCCATTATTTTCTCCTTATCTCCCAATATTTCTCCTTATTTCCCATTATTTCTCCTTATCTCCCATTATTTCTCCTTATCTCCGATTATCTCACCTTATTTCCCATTATCTAGGCTTATCTCGACTTATCTCCCATTATTTCTCCTTATCTCCCATTATTTCTCTTATCTCACCATAACTCCCATTATCTAGACTTATCTCTGCTTATCTCCCATTATCTCTCCTTATCTCCCATTATTTATACTTATCTCCCATTTTCTCACCTTATCTCCCATTATCGAGGCTTATCTCGACTTATCTCCCATTATTTCTCCTTATCTCCCATTATCTCACCTAATCTCTTATTATCTAGGCTTATATCGAATTATATAGAACATATGTATAAATTTATAAAAACACGTAAATCGGATAAGTAGTCCTCGAGTGATAAGCACACTAACGGACAGACAGACAGACAGAGAGACGTTGCATTTTATATATATTGTATTCTTTGCTACTTGATATTGTTCCATATTTAATGCTTTAGGGAGTGTATTGCAAGAGAACGCGCTAGCGGCAAACTTTTCTCCGACTTGATTCAATATTATCGTCACTGCTTATTCCTTATGTCACCTAATAAAATATATCCTATAACCTGGCCAGAGAACATACGTATGTTTAAAAAAAAAGCACGTAAATCGGATAAGTGGTTCTCCAGTGATAAGCACACTAACGGACGGACAGACAGACAGACAGACGGACAGAGACACATTGCATTTTATATAGATATTCTCTGCTACATAATATTGTTCCATATTTAATGGTTTGGACTGTGTATTGCAAGAGAACGCGCTAGCGGCAAACTTTGTCCGACTTCATTTACTATTATTGTCACTGCTCATTCCTTATGATACCTATCGTAAGAAAATATAGCCGATAACCTGGCCGGAGAACATATGTATGTTTTAAAAAAAAAAAAAGTACGAAAATCGGATAAGTGGTTCTCCAGTGATAAGCGCACTAACGGATGTAATAAAATATATACCTATAACCTGGTCAGAGAACATATGTATGAATTAAAAAAATCACGTAAATCGGATAAGTGGTTCTCGAGGGATAAGCACATTAACGGACAGACAGACAGACAAACATTGCATTTTATATATATTGTAGATATAGATTATTATTGTTATTATTATATAACCTGGCCAAAGAATATATGTATGAATTTAAAAAAAGAGAGGTAAATCGGATAAGTGGTTCCCGCGTGATAAACGCACTAATGGACAGACAGACAGACAGAGAGACATTGCATTTTATATATATTCTAGATTATACATTACAGATATTCTTTGCTATATAATATTGTTCCATATTTAATGGTTTAGGCTGTGTATTGCAAAGGCACGCGCTAGCGGCAAACTTATTTTCGACATCATTCACTATTTTACGTCACTGCTCATTCCTTATGCTACCTATCGTAATAAAACATAGCCTATAACCTGGCCAGAGAACATATGTATGTTTAAGAAAAAAAAGTATGGAAATCGGATAAGTGGTTCTTCAGTGATAGGCGCACTAACGGACAGACAGACAGACAGAGAGACGTTGCATTTCATATAACATATATTATAATATATATTATAGATTATACATTACAGATATTCTGTGCTACATAATATTGTTCCATATTTAATGGTTTAGGCTGTATATTGCAAAGGCACGCGCTAGCGGCAAACTTATTTCCGACATCATTCACTATTTTACGTCACTGCTCATTCCTTATGCTACCTATCGTAATAAAATATAGTCTATAACCTGGCCAGAGAACATATGTATGTTTAAGAAAAAAAAGTATGTAAATCGGATAAGTGGTTCTTCAGTGATAGGCGCACTAACGGACAGACAGACAGACAGAGAGACGTTGCATTTTATATATATTATAGATAGTGCGAATAACATGAAGATAACAGAAAATCACATCAAACGAGACATCCCGTTTTCCTTTTTGTGATCTACCAACTGCGAGGGTCATTCAATGAGTAAGGAGACAATTGGTTTCAACTTAAAAAAAACCATTCAACGAAACCGCTTCATACTTCTAGGAGTGCCCGTATAAAACCTTGTGATGAGTGTTATTCAGCTGTTCGATCATGTAATATAAACATACCCTCAAAATATCCAGTTTACTATGGCGAATTCATTGAAAAACTGCACTTTAGAATAGCAGCGTTCTGTCATCGAATTTTTAGTAGCAGAAGGGATTAAGCCAAGTGAAATACATTCTAGAATGTTATTACAGTATAGACAAAGGTGCGTGAACTGTGCGTTTACAATTAGGTAAATCGGTTCAAAAGTGGTCGAACAAGAGTACGTGACGAGCAACGAAGTGGACGTCCAGTCGAAGTTTCCGGTCCCTCGTTGGGCCTATTCGTGATAACAGAATAATTACTATCGAAATGATAGCTTAGAAGGTTGGGGTAAGCATTGGAACTGTTCACAATATTATTCACAACCATTTACAATGCCCGCTCTCATTGGCTTAGCTTCAAGCACTGGGTTAGGAGATCTTGCCTCATCTCGCATACAGCCCAGACCTAGTTCCAAGTGATTTTTACCTGCTTGGACCTCTCAAAGGTGCCCTACCAGGAAAGAGGTTCACCGATAATGAAGAAGCGAAGGAAAAACTGCAATAGTGGCTTCGACGTCAAACTTTGATGTTATGTGGTTAAAAATAACGACTCAACAAACCACAAGGTTTATCTGTATCCTGTATCGACCACCAAGTGATACCAATTTTCGAACACTTTTCGCTTCTCTTGCAGACACCATCGATCATTTACAAAGTAACTATCCAAGTGCCGAAATTGCCATCCTGGGCGACTTTAATGTCCACAATATCAACTGGCTCAAATATTCAAATACTACCGACGAACAAGGTCGTGAAGCTGAATCATTCTCAATCAGTTGTGGCTTAACTCAGCTTATTGACGAACCAACACGGATCCCTGATCGAGACGGGGAGGTCGCCAGTCTTCTTGATCTGTTTTTAACCACCAATCCGGAGATTTACACGGTCACCGTAAATCCGCCGTTAGGTTCTTCCGACCATAAACTGCTTTCGACATCGAGTATCCTGCCAATCAGTGACGGAGAGGCGCCTAGGCCGCGCAAGATTTGGCACTACAAATCTGCTAAATGGGAAGATCTCATGGAATACTTTCGAACTTTCCCTTGGATGGACGTTTGTTTTCGATTCGATAACCCATCTGACTGCGCCAGGGAGGTCTCCGATGTTATTTTGGCTGGTATGGAAGCTTACATCCCTTTTTCGAAGAAATGCTCCTCCAACGGCAAGCCTTGGTTCGACCGAAAATGCAAAGAAGCTGTTGCTTCTAAACATATTGCCTACCGACAATGGCGTGAAAATCCTAACACCGTAAATCGAAACATCTTTGTTCATGCCCGGAACAGATGCAAGGGAATTATCGACGAAACCAAGGAGGCACACAATCAACGAATTAGAAACAAACTTCTTGCTTGTCCTAACAATTCCAGGACCTTTTGAGCAGTCGCTAAGGCAGTTAGTCAAAATTTTACCAAATCCACCATACCACCACTCACACGGCCAGATAATTCCATTGCAACCACACCTGTTGAGAGAGCGAACTTGTTGGCTGAACTTTTTGCTTCACATTCTACTGTCGATTTCCAAGGAAAAACACCACCTACTATTCCCATATTGCAGTCAAGGATGCCCGATGTTGTCTTCAGACAGCGCATCATAAAGCGTATTTTAATGAAGCTAGACACCAAGAAGGCTTCTGGCGCTGACGGAATACCTGCCATAGTTCTCAAAAACTGTGCAAGGGAACTAACACCAGTTTTCTGTAGACTTTTTAACCTATCCTACAGAAAGGGAATATTTCCGTCCTGCTGGAAATGTGCCACGGTTCAGCCGATACCTAAAAAAGGTAAGAAGACCTTGCCAAATAACTACCGACCAGTTGCACTGCTTTCAATAATATCGAAAGTCATGGAAAAGGTTATCAATGAGCATCTTCTAAAATATCTTGAACGATTCAATATTATTAGCGATCACCAATATGGTTTTCGTAAACATAGATCAACAGGAGATCTTCTGACTTATGTAACACATGTTTGGAACAACGCAATTGAACACTTTGGAGAATCTCGAGCGGTTGCTCTTGACATATCCAAGGCATTCGACCGTGTTTGGCACGATGGACTGTTGGCTAAGTTGCGCTCTTATGGTATGTCTGAAAGGTTCTGTTTGTGGCTCTCATGTTTCCTCAGAGAGCGTTCTTTACGAGTGGCGGTCGACGGATTTCTTTCTAACACCCTCACTATCAACGCTGGTGTGCCCCAGGGCTCCATACTGTCTCCTACTCTCTTTCTCATTTACATTAACGATCTGCTGGAAAAGACCGGGAATCCAATCTATAGCTTTGCAGATGACAGTACGCTTGTCTCTTCATTCACCTTGAACGCTCGGACATCGGCTGCTCAGGCGAATGTCCGCAGACAGCAGGAGATCGTTCAACTCAACAAAGACCTGGAAGAAATTCTATCTTGGGGTGACAGTAACCAAGTGGAATTTAACGCTACAAAAACACAAGCGGCAGTTTTTTCTAAAAAAGTTAACGTTGCTGAACCCGACATAGTTATGTCGGGGCACTCCATTCCCCTAGCATCGTCGCTCAATTTGTTGGGCGTTAGTTTGGGAGCAAATATGTCTTGGCATGAACATGTTGCAGGCATAGCAAGGAGAGCTTCTCAAAAGTTGGGAATATTATTTAGAACCAGAAAGCTTTACACTCCACAACAACTGTTAATTCTTTACAAAGCCCAAATTCGACCAACTATGGAATACTGCTCCCACGTTTGGGGCTCCGCTCCCAAACATACACTGCATTTGTTGGATTCTGTTCAGAGAAGAGCGGTCCGTCTGATTGGGGACCCGGAATTGACCGGCGGCCTTGATTCGCTGGAACATCGAAGAACGGTTGGCGACTTGAGTCTGTTCTACAAGTATTTTCATGGAAAGTGTTCGAAGGATGTAGCCCGCTTAATTCCTCCCAAAGCGGTGCATGTTAGAAATACACGTCGCGCTGGTGCTTCGCATCCGTATGAGGTTCAGCTTGTTACTCCGCGTACAACCCTTTTCAAGCAATCTTTTATATGGAGAACGTCATCCCTTTGGAATAATTTGCGCAGCGCTGTGTTTCCCACCGAGTACAATTTACAGCGATTCAAGAACAACGTGAATCGCTTTTTCCGCACTCGTGCCGCTCCTGGAGCGCTTTAGGGACTTCCCTGCAGCACGTGTGCTAGACCAATAAAAAAAAAAAAAAAAAAAAAAAATCGAATTCTTTGTCTCAGGAATCAAAAAGCTAACAGAAAGGTGGGACAAGTGTATTAACGTTGGGGGGATTACGTCGAAAAGTAGGCCAAATTTTATAGTAATCCAATAAACCGTTCTTGAGCTAGAGCTATTTGTCTCCTTACTTAGTGAATGACCCTCGAATGTAATTCATTATTGAAATGGCACTTATTTACTTCCGTGTTGGGTCTGCACATTTAAAAATTTAAATATGAGTTTCGGAAATAAAATCTAAAACCATTTTATATTCTGAAACAAAATAATGGTGTCCAAAAATGCACCCCTTCTTTATTTCGTCGATATTCTAATAAATAATTATGTTCAATCATGGGAAGGGGATTATAGATATAAAAAGATATCCCTAAAATGTAGTAAAATTTATGTGCATAATTCAAATTTCTTGTGGAATAAATGAAGTAACATTTTATCAAAATAAACATAATTTAATTTTTTGTAATTGTACAACATGTAAATACTACAATTTTGTTTAATTGTTCACCTTCCCGCCTGAGTAGGGATTTTACCTCACAGGATATCGGGATGTCGTAATACTCATCACCGTCGTCCAAGTACCGAAACATACATTTTTGTACCTCACAGCACCTTTTTAGACAACGCAGTAGTGCTGCCACAGACGTCAGGTCAGGTCCACGTTATCTGCTTTACAGACACCAACCACCACCGCAGCTACTCAAAAGGAAAAGCTTCTTGAGAAGAATGAAAATCCTGGAAGAAACACCAGAAGCTAATCAAATAGCGAAGTGGAGAAATCAAGTAAATTTCTAGAGCGTCCAAGCTAGGAAAAAACTACCACCAGGCAGCGAACAGCCCTACGCAGTGTGGAAACACCTAACAGAATGAGAGCAGGTGTGCCACGATGTAATACCAACTTGTAGAAATGGGGGCTGCTACCAGCTCGAGCAGACGTCTTGTGCTGGTGGGGTGCTGTTCAGAGCCTACGACTTCCTTTTACTTGTTCAAATTTATACCAACCTTGCACACAGGAAGATATTATAGTGACAAGTGACAGAGCGATATCCGGTGCAAATCATTGGAAATATTGTGTTTGACCTGACACGGAAAGTTAAGTGTTTACCGGTATCAAATAAAAAACACAGATATCTAGTTAAATTGGGAGTATATCGAATCATAAAAGACTATACGCTAGAAATTTTGCCTTATTAGGAATTTATAAGTTGGGAAACTAAGCAAAATGGTTTACTCCAAATTCTAATAAATCGCTATATTTGAAAAAAAGTAATTTATTTCTTACACTTATAAAGTACCAAATTTAATGACTTAATAGCTATTATAATATTTAATAAACTATATACTAACTTGAACTATTCTGAAATAACTTTTTTGTCAAAAATAAAGTGTTGAACTATCCTTTTCTACTTATATTTTTATTGTATACAATCCTCTTACCGACACTTGACTAAAAATTTATCATATGTCCTCTAAATATTTTCTTTATTAGTTGAAATATTTTTAGCAAATGTATCTATGCAGTATTTTCTTTGCAAATATACATTTTAAAGTCAATATATTTTCATAAAGTCCCTCTATAAACACGCAACCTTACCAACCCTTTTTCTCTAGAATTAGATCTAATGTATGACAGGATATATTCAAGCTAACCTCTCTTAACCCCTCTCCAACTTCTTTAACTCCTTCTAGGTTCCTCTATACCTATTATTGCTTTCAAGGTGTTTAATAGAAAATCAGGAAAAATTCTCATATGACAACTGAAACTATAACGACCGTCATCCTTTGCACTCTCTTCAAGTGAAGGCATATTGTTCAAACATTATGGATTCCATTCCTAATTCAAATATTACATCGTAACATTTATTTTTTCCTAGATTTTAAGATCATGTTGCAAAACCGTGTTTTTCGTTCTTTAATTCATGCATTACTTGTTAATTTAATTTGAGCAGTGAATTTAAATTTTATTACAGTTTTTTATGTTTGGTTAAGCAGTGTAACTCAACCTGTACTAGGCGCATGTGTTCGATTTAACTTATTTTATTTGCATTGAATGTGTCTGGATTATGATTAGGGCGAGCATCATGGGTCCTTGTCTATCAAGTCGCGAGTCTAACACTCCCGTCTTATTTTGCGTTCCTGAAGTGAACTAGTACATCTTGAAGACTTCATTTCGAATTAAGGAGAATAACAAGGGGCCTTGATATATAGTCAGCCATTTTTGATTTTTCTGGTCCAATATGTAACAGTGATTTTCTCCATCCATCACGGAGTGATAGCTTTTTCCGTCCTTCATGTAGTGAAGGTTTTTCTTTTTGCCGTCCATGATATAGTGTGTTTTTTTTTATTATTTAGCAGTTCCAGAAATATCCTACCAATCCTAAAACATTTAGGGTCAAGTGTTGTTCAGTTACCCAAATGAAAATGAGGAGGTAGTGCGTGAGGCTATATTTTGATGGAAAACTCACCAGGAGAGGCCAAGCAGTTGATAGAAAAGCCACAAGGAGAAGCCAAGTAGTAAGTCGATAACTATACCAGTTTAAATAGCTCAGTTCCTTCCCACAACGTGTGTTCCTGACGACTACGTAACACGTGTGAGTTCGGAGTCGGTTTCACCGGAAGTGCGCCTGGAACAATCTTTCTATATCGTGCCTTTTTAAAAAGCCACTTTTCATTTTCAAACTAAGTGATACGAGAAACTATACTACCTTCATAATTCTAAGTTAAAGACTATCTGTGCACTCTCACAGCATAAAGGGTTATTAATCTAGTCTATTTAATTCTAAGGGTGTAATAAATGTAAGAATGTTTTTTTATTTGTTAATATATTTTACTTAGCGTTAGCGTAGTGTTTCACTGAACTCCCGTTATGTCTTACAGAAAGTAAAGGTTGTACTTTATTCAATTCTATACCGACAACTAAATAAATCTTCAGTATTTTTTCATTTTTTGAGCTGAATTTAGATTTTCTACATTACAAAATGAATGGTGCCCAAAACAATACATACTAGGCTTTAAAAAACTATAAAGATTATTTTCAAAAGACGTAAAAAAATTATCTCTTACCCTTCTCTCTCAAAAAAAACGAGCTAGCTGAGGTGTCTCTTGCTTTTGTTCTCCAAACTAAGTATTCATATCCACTCGATATATTCTCAAAAGTAAGAAGACACCCAAGGGGCAAAACGTGGTTCTTATTTAATAAATAAAGTATTTATTTAAAATATAAAAGGAAGGACACTACATTATAACATGTGTGTCGAATTCAAATCGATATATTATTTTCTCGAAACGTTAAAGTACCAACAGACACACAAACCGATAGCCAGGGAGACAGACAGACCAACAGAAATTGAAGAATATTTCAGTTCTCGTAATCTAAAGACAGTAAAACATAAAGAAAACTAAAAATCTTGGAACGTGATTTTTGACAATTATAGTACTGTCCCTTGCAAGTAAAAGTTCTAGTACGGTTTGATATGTGACAATGGGGGGAGATGAACCCAATTTTGACTAGTTTTATAGTTTATATCTAAGAAGCCTTTCGACAGGAATGTTATATAAATGAAATTAATTAAAAAATAAACGGAAAACTTTAGTATCTTATTTCTCAAACCTCCAGTTTCCTTTCTTTATTCAATAAAATGTGTATATATATGTGTAATATATCAGTATGTATTAAGTAAATATACATATACATTATATAAATGCACTTATACATTATAAATATACATAATCGATATACTAGTTACGTAACTAGTTTTTTCATAATACCGTGTAAAGATCTATACATCAGTTCAAACTAATACAATTATCAAATAATTTTCTATTTCCTTAATATAATAAGCCAAATCGATACCAAACACCGGTATTAACGAGGGTGCCTTTCGTCAAGCATATCTCCCTTAGGCATAAATGTTGAAAAACTATCGTATAACAAACGGGGCTTCCCTCTTGCTCTTGATTCAGTGAATTTGTTCTGCTAATTAAGTGGTGTTGGAGCCTAAATAATTTAGGATTTTTATCGAGAACAGGAAATGGTGTGGAAATAGGCGGGTTAACTTTTAAATTAAGTTTCAAATTATGGTGTATTTAGGAAATATACACGCCTTGTTTAATTAAGTACTTACTTATTGTATTTGTCTGTCACATGTTCTGCATGCATGTGTGCCCGGTAATTTCTCTGAAACTACTACTTAATTTTCATTGATTTGTACAGAATTTTTCAGATTTGCTTATGACATTCTATTAAAACTTAAAATTGTGAGGATTAAATATGGTATAACAAATGCTATTACGGTCGCATTTTATGATTTAGTTTAACATTTTTTATTTTAGTATTGTTGTAAACACTACAAAGTACGAAAGGAAAACTTTTCAAAAAGAAAAACTTGCCCAATGTTCCTTAAACACATTTTTTTTTTTGCTTGCTGTGAAGTTTGACTTTTCAAAGGGGGCCCTACATAAGCTTTGACATAGGAAAACCATTAAAACTTTGTTATAATGAGGCCCGTTCAGGCAGGCCTAGATATATATATATATATATATATATATATATATATATATATATATATATATATATATATATATATATATATGTATATATATATATATATATATATATATATATATATATATATATATATATATATATATATATATATTATGCATGAAAATAAATGACCCCACAAAACAACTCATGGAAAGAAGAAAAAATATGAACAGAGATACACCCAAGGTAGAGTGGACTGAGCGTAACAAGTTAATCAGAAAAGAGATTAAGAACGCAAAAACATAAAGTACTTTTGGAAATCATCGAAGGAATAACGGAAGAAAATAGTTTACTAAATGGCGAAATAGTGACAAGCAATACCGAATAGGGACTAAACAATCTCAGAAACATAGACCTCCTATAATGAGAAGAACAAAAAAACACACTAGAAAGAAAATACAAAATATAGGTTCAGAAGAACTAGTTAGATTCCTACCAGCCATGTGAACTGGCTAGTTTTAGATCCGGCTATAGTACACGCGGCCACATAGATGCAATGCGAAATATCCTAGAGAAGAGTAATGAATATAACTTCGAACTCTCGATGGCCTTCATAGACTATGAGAAGGCTTTTGATTTTGTTAAGATCTGGGCAATCATCAACGGCTTGAACAACTATAGAATTGACTCTAGATACACTCTTTTAATCAAAGATATATATGAAAACACAAAGATGTACATAAAACCTAGTATGGAACAAATACCTATAGGAAGACGTATAAGACAGGGAGATACAATCTCGAGCAAGCTATTTATTACAGCTCTAGAATACGTATTTCACCAATTATGTTGGACAAAGAAGGACCTTAAGAAAATGGTGTATATCTGAGTCATTTAAGGTTCGCAGACAATATTACAGCTATCAGAGGCCATCCACTGTTACAAAAACATGATAAATAATTTAAATTACCACTTGGAAACAACTGGTCTTAAAATAAATAGAAATATGACAAAAATAATAAGCAACACTAATACCAACATAGTTATAAATTTGGAAGGACTGGGGTAACAAATTAGTATGACGAAAGACAGTGTCAGATCAAGACCCAATGCTAAACTTTTTGATTCTACTTTTTCAATTAAATATTTGATTTCATTTTCATTACCAACAATTAGAGCAGTATCGTCAGTGTATCTCAAATTCGTAATTTTTGACCGTTTATGGCTACACCACTTTCCCAGATTTATAATGCTCTCCTCATGATATATTCGCCATACATATTGAACAGCTGAGGCGATGGTTATGTGTATGTGATATATCTTGCAATAAGGTACAAACTATGAAACATTTTATTGTTATTTGAGTGTTATTTCGACTGTCCATAAGTAAATTTATTTTTATAAAATACTTGCTACGGTATTTTAATCTTGTTATAGTTCACTTTACACATTAACGAAAGGTAGTTCTTGTATTTACAACTTCGATACAGATGAATATTTTAAGTTTCCCAATTATGTTTGTAAGATATTCTCAACTATAATTGATGATATTTCCCAACTATCCCATACCCTAGTAAATTTAAAAATATTATATAATCGCGAACAATACTTTCGTTAATGGTTTCGCACGTGTAATTATTTTCAAACATACATACCAAGAAAATAAATTGCTAGCTTTTATTTTTTCATAGTCAGTCGTAAAAGATCCTTTTACACATAAGAGCTCTCCACAATCTGTAGAATTGAGTACTAATTACGAGGGACGTAAAGGTTTATTTTCAGTAAAATACTTTTTTAGAAAAAGAAGTGAAGTAAACGTAGCGACTCAATAGAAAAAGAATTGGAAAGCCCGAATGGTAAACTTAATTAGTCCCAAATACCGTAATGGTAAGCCATTGTCTGTTAAGCATTGTTCACTTACTGAATTTATTTGGCAGTTAACCATCGTATTTAATGTTTCCAAATTGGTTTTCTTTAATTGTGTTTTACAAACTTACTGAAAACTTTTATATATTATATAGTAGATATATCAGCAAGATGTGAAATATCTGAATATATTTTTGAAGCTTATTTGGCAAACGATTTGGAACATTTAGGGGAATGTACTCAGTCATCTGGGTAAAAAATTCGATTTTTGGATTTTTAGATTTTCTTTTAGTATAATATCTCTTATTAGAATCGATTCAAAATTGACGAAATTTAAAAGAAATGCCGTTGCATAGAATTCTCAGAGCAGGTAGCGAGCAGCTGCTCTTGGGTCAGCCCACGCCGATCTTAACGCGATTTTAATTAAACAATTTTTTTTATAATATAATACAAACAGATTCTTCAATTGTCCTTCTTAGAAGGGACAAACCATTCATATCTGTTATTCAGTTTGTTCAGTACCGTTGTACAGGGTGAGTCAAAAATAGAGTAAAGTTCATTATCACATTTGTTTCGGGAATGACGAAAAAATGTCAAATACAATAGTTTTAGGAAATATTAAGGTGCATAGTTTAAAATTATTTTTGAGTATACAGGGTACTGCAAAAAAGTGTTTTCTAATTTATTTTTAAATTCTACGTAGAATTTTATAACATTTTTATTAATAATATTATATACCTAAACCTAGTAGTTTTCTAATATTTCAATTTTTTTTTTAAAATACTAGTTTTCAGTTTTGTAAAAAATTACCAGCAGCGCCATTGTTTCTGAAGGTGGAATATTCATAATTGGTACGAGCGTTCTATTGAGATAAAAAAAAATATATGTAAAGGAATTTGAGTTAGATGATACAGGGTGTTCAAAATAAATTTATGTATTTCGAAATTTTGGCACGCCCTGTATGTTATTTTTTTTTTTTGACAGATTTTACAAAACCCTCCAACTTTTATTAAGTATGTGATGTACCTATTTCTAATAGTTCTCGATTTATTTTGAATTTTTCAATTTTTATCCTTGTTTTTAATACACTTACGCTGTTGTGAAAACATAAACAAATAGTTAATAATAATTTTAATATAGTTTAGCTTGTCTAATGATTAATTATTATGACGTAATAAATGTTCAAAAATGTGCCCGTCTACTTGAATACACATGTTTAGTCGTTTCACTATATTTTCCTTCACTTTCCTCAGCATAAAGGGCGTTATTGTCGTGCACGCCACCCGTATTCTATTTTTCATATCTACTGATATTGTAGGGGAATTCACATACACACGATCTTTAATGTAGCCCCACAAAAAGAAGTCTAAAGATATTAAGTCACATGATCGAGAGGTCACTGAATGAATCAATCCCTACTGTGGGTAACGATCGTTTAAAAATTCCCGAACTTTCCGGTGGTAATGAGCAGGAGCTCCGTCTTGTTGAATCCACATTTGTTCGCTTTCAAAGTTCTCAACTTCTTCAAGAAGCTGGGGTAATTCGTTTTGCAAAAAAGCGGTTCACGGAAAAAATATGGACCAATAATTCGAAAATTTAATATTCCACACCATACATTAATCGACCAATGGTTTTAGTTTTGAACTTCCCGGACTCAAAATAGATTAACTGATGAATAATAATGCATGTTATGGCTGTTAACTGCTCCATTACTGGAAAAAGTAGCTTCATCAGAAAACATTATTTTGGATAAAAAATTTGGATCGGCCTCTATTGCTCCATTCATGGTGGTACAAAAGTTTACTAGTCGTTCAAAAACACGGTCTTGAAGTTATTGGTATAGATCCATATGAAAGGGATGATACTTGTATTTTCTCGTGGTGCGATTAGCAGTAGATTGGGATGTGTCAGATAAGTCAGCTAGTTGACGGCTGCTGACCTGGGGATCATCTTCAACATGAAGTAAAATCTCCATTTCTTTTTCCTCATTGGTAGTAGTCTGGTTTATTACTTTCCGTTTCGTATACTCAACGCTACCACTACCATCAAACCGTTCCATTAAGCACTAAAAAGATTTTCTAGATGGTCTACGTACTTCGCTCCGTAAAGCCTTACTGCAAAAGACAATTTTTTCCCGCCTCGCCCAGTATATAAACTATATTAATTAATTCCTTTTTAGGAAAATCCATAACTATTACCTTTATACGTCACTTACTAGAACAAATTAAACTATTTTTACTTGTTTAATAAACATGTCAAAATTTGACAATGCCTACATTTTTGTTTTGTCTTGGCGACTATGATGTTATAGCGTAAGTGTATTAAAAACAAGGGTAAAAATTGAAAAATTCAAAATAAATCGAAAACTATCAGAAATAGGTATATGACATACTTAATGAAAGTTGGAGGGTTTTGTAAAATCTATCAGAAAAAATAATAATATACAGGGTGTGCCGTTTAAAGAATTCGAGATTTTTCGATTTAAAATAGTCGGAATATATAAATTTATTTTGAACACCCTGTGGCATCTAACTCAAATTTCTTTACATATATCTTTTTTTTTCATCTCTATAGAACACTCGTATCAATTATGAGAATTCAACCTTCAGAAACAATGGCGCTACTGGCAATTTTTTACAAAACTGAAAACTAGTATTTAAAAAAAAAAATTGAAATATTACAAAAACTACTAATTTTAGGTATATAACATTATTAATAAAAAAAGTTATCAAATTTTACGCAGAATTTAAAAAATAAAATAGAAAATAGGATGTTCCATTTAAAAAA
The DNA here is from genome assembly GCA_019049505.1 of Pachyrhynchus sulphureomaculatus. Taxonomy (NCBI): domain Eukaryota; kingdom Metazoa; phylum Arthropoda; class Insecta; order Coleoptera; family Curculionidae; genus Pachyrhynchus; species Pachyrhynchus sulphureomaculatus. Next base: position 35,521,327 of record CM032450.1, read on the forward strand.
ACGTATGTTATATCGGCCACACTTTTTTAAAGTACTCTGTATACTTAAAAATAATTTTAAAGTGTGCACTTTAACATTCCTTAAAACTATCCTGTTTAACATTTTTTTGGTCATTCCCGAAACAAGTGAGATAATGAACTTTACTGTATCGTTGACTCAACCTGTACAGTTAACTCGTAGCAGTTCACTCGTAGTAGTTCGCTCGCAGCAATTCCCCGTAGCAGTTCACTCGTAGTAGTTCACTCGTAGCAGTTCACTCGTAGCAGTTCACTCGTAGCAATTCCATCGTAGCAGTTATTAAATTTTATATTTTAATTGGCTTTGTTAAATATAATGACCGCTATGGGAGTTCACTGTGACCGAAATGCACATGCTCTACGCAGCTAAAGTGGGGACGGAGAACGAGTTGACCTGGCCGAGCGATAATTGCAGCAAAGGAAAGCTACAAAAGAAGCTAGAATGAGTCATAGACAAGAACAACTTAGTATTCTAGAAGGTCAAATAGCTGATTAAGATTCAGCCTATGGCCTTGGAGTCGATGATTCATTTACAGGTAAGAATTTATTTTTGTATTACCGTTTTTTAACCTGATTTTTCAAACCTACTTTAAACGCGTTTTTCTTGCTTATATATCTCAAGAACCACTAAACCGATTTTGACATGATGTAGATGTTTTCTCTATACATATTGCTTGTCTTTGAAAGAAGGAATTTTGATTTTATTAATAACTTTGTTTTCAATAAGCAAACATGTAAAACGCGGTAGCGTCATTTTTTGGTTTTTTGTTTAAACCAATCCCTTTGATGATTTTTTTTAGATCCTTCATTCAAAGAGAAGATTAATTGATCCTCTAGTAAACTTATTTCTTTGGAAATTTTGATTTCAGATAATCCAGCTCAAAGTAACCGTGCACACCGCAATGCTCCTTAAGAAAAGGGGTCGCAGGGGAACGGGTGCAGCGCCATTATTTTTTTTAGTTAAAATTTCATAAATTGTATTTTAAGCTATGTATTATCATATAAAATAAAAACTTGCTTTATATAATGAATAGCTTCGCTAAAAAAATCCTAAAAAATGTTTTTTTTTTGGTTCCATGACTAGGTATATAAAGTAATAAAAGAAATAAAAAAAAATCAGAACTGTCCCGTCCTCAGCGGTTCACGGTACGTAAGAAGTATAGAACGAATTTGCTACTAATTGAGGTTGAAAAAAAAAATAAAGTTCACTGGTCCACTTGCCTAACCATAAGCCATTTCAAACAATACCGTCCATTTAGAATAAACCCTAGACAGCAATATAGGTTATTCAGTAACGTGCTCTTTCTCAATAATGCATACACTAGGCGACTTCGGTGGCTTGGTAGGTCAGTAGCTCACCTAATAACTGGAAGGCAGCCAATTCAATTCCGATCAGCGGTTAGGTATTGTGTGTATGTACAGATAGTTAATCTAAAAACACAATATGACCATGCCATGAAACATGGTTCGGATACCTAGACAACCTTGACAAATATAATTATATCCCCGCCAATATTTCCGATAAAAAAGGTTAATATTTATTTAGGGGGAACTATGAATTAAAAGGAATTACACTTTTTATTTACTATAGCAGATGGGGAACAAGTCTGTACAAAATTATATAGAAATTCATAACCACAAAAATATGTTAACTCGATAATGTTTAAATTTTTCTTTTCAACTTAGCAAAACTTAATCGTACGAACTTACAACTTTTAAAAAATCATAAGCTTATCCACTAAGATCTACTTGTTGTCGAGATCATCGTTTATATTTAAAGTAGATATTAAAATAGCTGAAAATAAATATCACCTAAAGAGTTATAGAAATGAAAGTTTGCTTGAAAAACAAGTCGGTCTCCTGTGTTTCTAAAATTATCCTTTGGGACTCTTCCAAGTTAAAAGTGCCTCCAGCGCTTAAAAGTCTTAAAATAAATATTGTAGTCAAATTATACCCGCGATACCTTATTTAAAAAGTGTTTTTAAGTTCTATATTTAAGTTACACAGTTAATTTTTGCTTTTTTTTATTTTCCGGCAACCACTATTCGGATTATATTAACTTCTTTTTAATTGAAACTAATCCCTCATAAATGGTGGTGGTGTCATCATTTATTTTTTGCTTCAATGATCTATAATTGTATCGATGGCCATAAAACAAATAAGTTCTAATTAAATTCTGTCCAGGGTTATTTATTCTATTTTTAATCAATGAAACTGAATGAAATGAGAAATCCATCGTTTGCATATCGTTCAATACTGATATTCGCATTACATTTCTTAAGACCTGAATTTTTTTTGAACAAATTTGAAATATTGTTGGCTTAAATAAATATACAAATCTAGCAAGGACATACAGCAAAATAACGTTTCCACTTGGGTTCTTTTATTTAAACTCAAAAGTTTTTCCATTAAAGAATATTAGATGTCGTGCTCTGTTATCTATAATATTATCCAAATATTGACATTAGTCAATAAAATATTCAATGTACAGGGTGGTCCAAATTGGACAGTTTTAAAGGTACACCCCCTTTATCTAAAGGAGATAGACGAAAACTGATGTCGGTGTCTGAGGCTCAATTTTTATGATAAATTCAGTGGTGAAAACCGCATATCGATATCTAGTACCGTTTCAGAAATACAGGGTGTTTTTCAAAAATCTGCATTTTAGAAAAATGTTTGTAATTCTTTTCCTATTGAAAATTTTTGATTTCCGTAAGAACATTCTCAAAGCACTTTTTCACGTGGATTTCAGCAGTGTAAGTTACATTTTTTACAACTAATATTTTAATAGTTATTAACGCCAAAATATATTTTTTAAATAGGATATCCTGTATATTTTTCCTTATCCTAATAGAGCTTTAAATTACCATTCTAAAAAGATAGCACACTTTATATAGTGCTTAAATCTACTTCAAAATATAAAGGTTTTCAGTTTTTACGCGAGTTTTAAATGCACATTTTGTGAAGTAGGCTTTGGAGGGAGCGGCCATATGATTTAATTCAATTGTTAACTCGTAGTTGTCAAATTTTACTTCAGGATCAATTATTAAATTGTCAAATAAATCGCAATGAAGTTTGAAAATTACAAAAAATGGGATGTGATAGTTTCATACAAACCGGAGAAAATTCGAAAGCGGCAAGTAATTTATAGTACGAACGGTATCCAGAGAGGCGTCAACCCTTCAAGGATATATTCGCTCGATTGCGACATAACCTAGTTAATAGCCAGTTTGAAAAGAAACGACCCAAAAATTATGCATCAAACAGGGATAAGCAGTTAGAAGAAATAATAGTTTTAGGGACTATCGGAAATAATCCCAGCATTCAACCCGACAGAATCCACTGGACTACGAAGAACTAACGTAAGTCGTACTTTGAAGAAGCACAAATTCAGGCCATATACGATAAGAAAAGTTCATCACCTCTTTTTGATAAACTGCCGCTAATGGACCCTAGAAATATATTTTTTCAACATGACGGGGTACCCCTCATAACGCTGCAGTTATCAGTAATTTTTTATTGGCCAATTTCGACAATAACTGGATAGCCAACCAAGGTCCGAACCGTTTTACGGAAGGTCACCGGATTGAACACCCATGGACTTCTATCTCTAACACCAGGCAAGAGTTAGAAGTCGCAGTGATAAAAAGTTTTGTAGCTCTCACTCCTCTTGAACTAATCAACTCGGTAAGAAGTGTCCTGAAAAGGTACCACCTATGTGTAAATGAAACTGGTCGACATTTCGAACATCTCTTATAAAAAATTGTTTAGATGTGAATTGGTATCAAGCTCAGTGTTAAGCGAAATGAATTTTGTTTTATTGAAAAATATAGTCTTCTTACTTGCGTTATGTTTTCCCTAAAAAAACAAAAGATTTTTCTAGTTATGTTTAATCAGTCATTATTTGAATCTACAAAACTAAAACAAAAATTAAAAATTTATAAATTTGTATCACATGGAAAAAAAATTCGTAAAGTTATTTCCTTCCCTTGCAAATATAAGTTTTAAAATAAATACTGAATTTTGCTATTCTCACATTTAAGAATATACATTCCTAACCAACCATTATCAGTTATAATATGGCATGGATTACAAAACAGTAGAAAAGAAAGCTGAATGTGATGTATTCCTCGATATATACGGAATAACTCATCTAACTTCCTTTCTTAATCTTTCTTCCTTAGTGTTTTATGTCTTACTATAATAATTGAAAAAAAATACAATTTTTAACTTCCTCGACTCCGAGAATTCTTAACACGATATATGTAGATCAGCTACAAGGGAACTAACACCAGTTTTCTGTAGACTTTTTAACCTATCCTACAGAAAGGGAATATTTCCGTCCTGCTGGAAATGTGCCACGGTTCAGCCGATACCTAAAAAAGGTAAGAAGACCTTGCCAAATAACTACCGACCAGTTGCACTGCTTTCAATAATATCGAAAGTCATGGAAAAGGTTATCAATGAGCATCTTCTAAAATATCTTGAACGATTCAATATTATTAGCGATCACCAATATGGTTTTCGTAAACATAGATCAACAGGAGATCTTCTGACTTATGTAACACATGTTTGGAACAACGCAATTGAACACTTTGGAGAATCTCGAGCGGTTGCTCTTGACATATCCAAGGCATTCGACCGTGTTTGGCACGATGGACTGTTGGCTAAGTTGCGCTCTTATGGTATGTCTGAAAGGTTCTGTTTGTGGCTCTCATGTTTCCTCAGAGAGCGTTCTTTACGAGTGGCGGTCGACGGATTTCTTTCTAACACCCTCACTATCAACGCTGGTGTACCCCAGGGCTCCATACTGTCTCCTACTCTCTTTCTCATTTACATTAACGATCTGCTGGAAAAGACCGGGAATCCAATCTATAGCTTTGCAGATGACAGTACGCTTGTCTCTTCATTCACCTTGAACGCTCGGACATCGGCTGCTCAGGCGAATATCCGCAGACAGCAGGAGGTCGTTCAACTTAACAAAGACCTGGAAGAAATTCTATCTTGGGGTGACAGTAACCAAGTGGAATTTAACGCTACAAAAACCCAAGCGGCAGTTTTTTCTAAAAAAGTTAACGTTGCTGAACCCGACATAGTTATGTCGGGGCACTCCATTCCCCTAGCATCGTCGCTCAATTTGTTGGGCGTTAGTTTGGGAGCAAATATGTCTTGGCATGAACATGTTGCAGGCATAGCAAGGAGAGCTTCTCAAAAGTTGGGAATATTATTTAGAACCAGAAAGCTTTACACCCCACAACAACTGTTAATTCTTTACAAAGCCCAAATTCGACCAACTATGGAATACTGCTCCCACGTTTGGGGCTCCGCTCCCAAACATACACTGCATTTGTTGGATTCTGTTCAGAGAAGAGCGGTCCGTCTGATTGGGGACCCGGAATTGACCGGCGGCCTTGATTCGCTGGAACATCGAAGAACGGTTGGCGACTTGAGTCTGTTCTACAAGTACTTTCATGGAAAGTGTTCGAAGGATGTAGCCCGCTTAATTCCTCCCAAAGCGGTGCATGTTAGAAATACACGTCGCGCTGGTGCTTCGCATCCGTATGAGGTTCAGCTTGTTACTCCGCGTACAACGCTTTTCAAGCAATCTTTTATATGGAGAACGTCATCCCTTTGGAATAATTTGCCCAGCGCTGTGTTTCCCACCGAGTACAATTTACAGCGATTCAAGAACAACGTGAATCGCTTTTTCCGCACTCGTGCCGCTCCTGGAGCGCTTTAGGGACTTCCCTGCAGCACGTGTGCTAGACCAATAAAAAAAAAAAAAAAAAAAAAACTTTCTAATTTCTTGGATTATTTATACATACATACATAAGCGACCTTCTTCTACCTTACGGTGTTGAGGTCTCACGGCATAAGTTTCTCCACACGCGACAATCTGTAGCCATCCTCTCGACATGTCTCAACTCGATCCCTCTTCTTTGAAGCGTTTTGGATAATTCACTGTTCCAGCTATTGTTCACTGTTTTAGCTATTTTCACTGTTCCAGTTGGATTGGATTCATTGTATCCTTTATATTGACACTAAATTAATAAGCAAAAATAAAAAAATGCAATTATTAGATTTCCCGAATAACCCCGAAATGTTAAACAGCAACTTGTCTAACGTCTCTCCTTCACCTTTCACTCCTTATATGTTTGATTACGAATAGTTGAAATTGATAGAAGAATAACACTATTTTAAAATTTTTTAACTCTAGAAACTCTAAAAAGGACGTATAATACAATATACAGTGTCTCCCAAAAAGTTTTATACAAATGGAGCAAAAGTTTATCTTAAATATTACAAAAAAATTTGTTCTTGATAAAAAAAGTAAAGTGTATTTAAATTTAAATACAGAGCAAAATATTAATTGAAAATGTTAATAGGAACTAAAAAATTATGCTCACGTTTAAATTTGAGGCCTCCGTAGTTAAAAATTCAAAAAAATTCCAGTAAAAACGTCAGTAATTGTTGGATTATTTATTGAATAAGAGAAAACGAAATCACTACGAATTTTAGGCTGAAAATGAATGAATCTTTGGAAATACTTAACAACTGTCAATAAACCTAGTTCCTCATAACATTCTCAATTAATATTTTGCTCTGTATTTAAATTTAAACACTCTTTACTCTTCATTATAAATCATTATTTTTTATTTTCCCTGTATACCATCAAATATTTCAAATTTTTGATGCTTGATTATGGATTTCCAAGTGATACAGAACTTTTTATCAAGAATAAGTTTTTTTGTAAGATAAAATTTGTCTCCATTTGTCTAAAACTTTTTGGGACACACTGTATATTGGGCCATTCCTCTAATTCTTCCCTGTCTTCTTTAACCTGTTACAGTATGATGATAGGTAATAGAAAATAATAAAAAATGAAACAATTTTCAAATTATTCGAGTACAAGAAGCCTGAAATTGACGTATGGCATAATATATATTACACAACCCTCAACTTTCTTTGCACCCCTTTAACTGTCTATTTGCTTAACTATTGAAAACATTTGAAAGAATAGCGAAATTTTCAGAAACTTTTATTCCAAAAATCCGACGAGATGTATATCAGCTTTCCTTTATCGATTTAACTATGAGTTATTGAAAATAACGAAAACATATTTCAGATTCTTCAACTGCAAGAATTTTTTAAAGTTATATGACACGATATGTGATGCAACTCCCTAACTTTCTTTTCCACCGCTTCAATACCTCGTACGTTTGGTTATAAATGACACAATTTTATGATTTTTCGACTTTAAGAACCCTAAAAAGGGCTTACGATACGATATATACCAAGCAAACCCTATAACCGCCTCCTCCATGCTTATAACGCCTCATTTATTTAGCTACAAATAACTAAATGCTAAAATGTATCCATTTTTTCAGTCTAAAATCGAAAAAAAATTCATAGTAATGTAAAAAATATACAAAAATTAATCTAAGTATTGAAAAACTATGTAGAAACCTAAAAGAATAAATAAATGAAAACCGCGAAGAAATGTTATCTGAAAAACAATCGGGATTCACGTTGGGGAAATAAAAAACTTTTTTATTGCATTGCTCTGAATACAATTTGAAATTCAAATAAACCTTTTTACGGCCATTTTAGTAACATTGATTAATCAAAACTGGAAATAAATTTTTCAATTTTATACGAAATCACGAATTATTTCACAGTCTTTTTAAAATAATAGTAGCATTTATTCTATTTTTTTTTTAAGTACATGTTATAAGACATAATGTTAAAATCGTCTAAATATAGAAAAGACTATTTTCACTGAACTATGGTGCTCAAATAGTTCCAATTCGTAAATAGTAAAGAATAATATGAAGAATATTAATAAAAATTAGGCCCTACGGTACTTGTGAACTAGTTAGTCCTTGATTTTGGTGTTTGACAACATCATGTAATAATAGCAATGGTATAATAATTATACGTATAGCAATATTAATAACAATAACAGTATTAAGTTCCAACTCGAACAACAACCAAGAGGTGCCTCACATATCATCAACAAGAAAGAACTCTACCTGCTTAAAACAGCGACTGATATGTTCCAAAACTATAAATAAAATCAACTATTTTCCATTTCTACAGAGTGATCCAACTCGGACAAGATGAGCAGTGTTATGGGACAAGTGTTCGTGGTGAATCTTAAGGGGAATACACAAATACTGTAAATAAAGGAACAGAGAGTGTGACGACAATACCTGTTAATACTAAAAGACGAGAAGATGAAACTGAAATCAATAATCTGTTGGGGGTTCTAGATAGAACAGTACCTAACAAGATAGTGACACCAGAAGTCGAAAGACAAGAAGGAATAGGATAGGAGTGCCCGAGATGGTTCAAGATGGACCATGATTTGGGTGAGTCAGAAATTATTCGCCGAGTTTGTAAGAACCGTGTTGAAACCTGACTTAACCTATAGAAAATATTGGGTACTGCTCAACTACTAAACGTTATAAATAACAGAAGTCTATTCCAAAGACAGGTTTTTAAAGCTTAAACCTTTACACATGCTAATACGCAGTACCACGGTTGCAATTACAGTACCTACATTAATGGAAGTTAAAGTCACTACTACTACTATGCACCCACCATCCCAACGTAGTGCCTAAAATACTGTAATAGCAGAATATTAATAATAACAACAATAATATTAAGCAGAACTAGGAACGCGATAAGATCAACTAAAATTAAAACAATTCTCATATTTATAAACAAAGGATTTGATGCTAAGAAGTCTCTCGGATTGTGCAAAACAACCAAAGTCATCCAGGAACCGATAAAATACCGATCGTCGACCTCGATAGTGTAGTAGACTAAGAGACTGCATATGACACCGATGGTCGCTGGTTCGATTCCAGCAATCGATTAGGAGTGTAGAAAGGGACAACTGTATGATTAAATTGCAATATTGCAAATATAATAAAGTTTTAACTCAGCTAGTCAACCAATTATATAAAAATAATAAGTATTAGTTAGTAGGTAGAACAAGAATTACATTTTGTACCTTTGTACCAGTCTATGTTTTTCGAAAAGTTTGCAAAAATCCCACGATCTGTTTGGTAAAAAAATAATTACTGATTTTAGGTTACGCAAGAAAAGAGTGCATACCAATTTAATTTTTTATTAAGAGGCAGTATACTCATCTTGCAGATGATAACGTTGCAATTTATGAAATAGATCTAATCTTACATAAAAATCCGATAAAATATATTAAGTATGTACTCATTTAAATAAATTGGTATCTTTGTGGAAGACAAATTTGTGATTTTCTATAGTTTTTACTGCATTTCTTAAATCTTTCATTAAACGAATTTTTACTTTTTTTATCTACAAATCCTGAAACTGGGCACGAAATTTTATCCTTATATTTTATTCTGGATTTATGTTTGGGCTTGACAAGGCATACGAGAATATTTTTGGAGGCCCTTATTAGGCGCTTTATTGTTAGGCAAAAAATGCTTTGTCTTGTAAGCCAAACGTCATCGTTTCCATAATAATTATATTTTTGTATCTCTCTTGACCAACTTTTTATACTAATCCTATTATCTGGTAGCTAAAATATTCTTAGCTATAATATTATTTCAGTTCCGAAAAATATTAGACGTTAAAAGTACTTTAATAAAAAAAAAAATTACGTGGTGTCACATGAACGTTCTAATTAAATTAATTTAAATATGACTCTGAAGGAGATAAAAGTTTACTGAAAATGTCAAGAATCCACTTCTGTTGAAATATCTGGGAGGATATATGGCTTACGTAAATGAAGCTCGGCAAGGTAGCTCTTAATATTGGTTACACATTTTTGGAATAAGGACCTGAAAGAAAATCTGTTTTAGGGTGAGACCTACCAAGTACCATTTGATGCATTAAAAATTCAGAAAAAAAAAGAGTTAATAATACATCACCGGACTTAGTTATGTTGCAAGAAAATTGAGTGACGATGTTCTGACATCGTTACTCAACCTGCTGAATAAGTCATCTGTTAGTGTTTGTTAGAAACAATATTAAATCATAAATCCGAAGATCAAGGGATTTTAGACCCCATCATACCTTTTTTGTTATTAAGTATAAATTTACAAACTAAAATGAACATTTTATGAATAAACTACACTAAACGACCAGCATCATTGTCTGCCTCAACGCTATTACAAAAATTTATATGGAAACCTTTTATACCTTTCTAAATTGTGCTTGAACTAAATCAAAATCCATAAACCCGTGTCGATTTTCGACAGTTTTATGCGTTCTCTTTTAAATCAAGTGAATGTGACTGTCCGGTTTTGAATTTATACTTCTTATATATTTCGTGAAAGAAAATTAAATTTTCGTATGCTTCATCTATAAAATAAATTCATAAGAGAGTAATTAAAGGGGAAAGTATTGTGTTATTTTTTCACTAATACGTAGGAAAAAATCTCGCCCATAGTTAATCGGGTGTGATATATCTTATACTAAATAGTTTAGACAAGGTCATAGGTCGCAAATTGGGAGATTAGTTTGGGTTAGAAGGGGTCAACCCTGATACTGCTGTGACTTTTTATATCTAGCTATGATGCAAAATATGATTCTGATCTGGGTTTGAGACAATTATCAGCGAAATGAATCCTTAAATGTTTGAACGTCGACCAAAAGCGACTGAGAGTAACACTATCCAAGTTGACTTATAGCAGTTTTGAAGAGGATTTAACTCACTTTTTGAGATCGAATGATCCAGAGCTAAAGGGCTGACCGAGAGAATGGTATGGAAGTATGAAACTCATCTCCGGGCTGACGATTTGAAGTTGCAGAGTACAATCAAGAAACCATTGTGCAGCGAAAAACGCAGAGAGGAACGACTCGCGTGGGCGGAGAAAAACATATATCGAGACTAGAGCAACGTAATTTTTTCCATTGAAGCTTCATTTTGAGGTTTATGTGATCACCCCACAAGCTTGATCAAATTTTACTAACCAATTATGTAAGCGCACCCTGACATACTCTGTAAAGATCCATGTTTGGGAATGTCTTTCAGAAGAAGGTTTTGGGAAATTCTTCATCTTTACCTACAATTTTAAAGTTAAAAAAATGCTCCAGATTTAGAAAAAGGTATTAGTACTGACTGCCAAACGGTGGTTTGTTAATAAAAATGAAAAATGGATTCTTCAAGAGGATAACAACCCTAAACATCGGAGTGAAATGGGTAGCCAGTGGGAAAGGGAATCCATAATCGTCCGATGCAAACCGAATCGAGAACGTGTGGTCATACATTCAGCAAAAGCTTCGTAGTAAAAAGGTGTATACAGTGAAACAGCTGTCACGGCAAATTCGGTCAATTTGGAAATCTTTGCCCCAAGAATACGAGGAAAATCTCGTAGAAAGTATACCTCGAAAACGCCAGGCGATCATCGACGCTGATGGGCACTGAACGAACTACTAAATCACTACCATTTTAATGGCAACCCTATTCTACCGAATGATAAAAAAAACTTTTAAATAAATACATTTTTTAATTATTAAAATTTTTACCTGAACAAAAACAGGAAATGAATTAAATTTACAGGATAAAGTAATACGAAAAAAATACAATGCTTTTAACGTATCTGCACGAAATATTACTATTCTGTCGCCTGTTTAAAAACTTAAAAGCAGCCTGATTTTCATCGGATCTTTTCCAGAATTTTTCGCATTATATTATTTTTCGTATTTTAATCGTAATTTTAGGGAAATTTAAAAATGTTCAAAAGAATCAAAATTCTATTGAAATTTATCAGATAAAGAAAAATATTTAATTATTTTTTTTTAATTGTTAAGGATATTTAATATTAATAAAATAATAATTTAATAAGATACTGATATCCTAGAAACACACATTCAAAATTAGTGAATACACCATTAAGATAGGCAGTTAGTGTAACAATATCCTTGGCCAAAATTTGTTTTTTTTTGCTTTATTAAGGTTTAAGGATGCTTTTATTTAGTTTCTTAAAATAAAACAAATTTAGGGTAAGTAGTTAACAACAGAAATAAAACGAATGAATCAATGTGGCTGTATTTACATTTTAAACATCATTGTCCTCAAAAATGTTCAATGATTCTCACAGTATTGAATGCGCATTAAATTTTTATTTTTCTTTTGAAGTCTTTCATTTAGAACCATGTTTTTACGCCTGGTACAAATTCTATAAGAAAATTAATAATATATGCCTCTTATTGCCTGCCTACATATGTTTTATAGACTTAGAAAAGGCATTTGACCGTGTCCAACTGAAAGACGTTATACATCTCCTCTACAATAGACAAATCCCACACAATCTGATCAAAACTATAGAAAATATATACACGGCAAACAAAATCCAAACTAAAATGAACAGAGAACTGACCAATCCGATACCAGTCGGGAATGATATTCGTCAAGGGCGACTCACTGAGCCCCCTCCTCTTCAACGTCGTCATGGATGAAGTGATAAGGAAAGTGCGCCCAATGAGAGGATGTAAAATGGGAGATAAGGAAGTTTCATATTGTGCTACGCTGACGACGCGGCACTATTCTCGGAAAATGAAAATGATCTACAACGACTCCTACATCAATTTAATCGCATAGCCAAATCCTTCAATATGGTTATATCCGCCGGTAAAACAAAATGTTTAACAACGTTAAAGACACCTTTAAGATGTAAACTTGAGGTGGACAGACAAGTTATTCAACAGGAAATGAAATTTAAGTACTTGGGCATAGAAATATCGAGTTGTGGCGATGTTTAAGCAGAGATGAAGGAACAAACAACGAGAGCTACAAAAATAGCAGGATGCCTAAACGACACTAATATGGCGTAGCAAAAGTATAGGAATTGAGACCAAATCGAGAATTACAAAACAGCTATTTGACCAACACCGCAGAGACCAGGCCGGGAACATCCAAGACAAAAAGACTGTTGGAAACAACAGAAATGAGGGTACTTTGCAGAGTAGCTGGGAAAACACTGTTGGATAGAGAAGTAGGGATATAAGAAATACGTGTGGAGTCGACGATATCAACGATTGGGTATTAAAGAAGAAAAAAGAGTGGAATGAGCACATTGGTAGGATGGAGGACGGAAGAATGGTAAGAGTGGCCCGAAATAAGTTATCAGTTGGGCATAGGAGCCCACGAAAGAGGTGGAGTGATAACCTGAATGCAGAGGAGTAGTGGACAGGTGGCGTAGGCCTAAGGAAAAAGTAGAAAGAAGAAGAAGAACATGTCCCTTATTTAAAATAGGTGGTATTTTAGAACAAACAAAATGTGTTCTTTGTGGTAACATAAAGAAACAAACTGAAGTTCGTCGTTAAGCGATTTGTGCAAAAGTCGTTTAATTTTCTATTAGCTCAACTTGGTCATCTATTTAAGTTTAGTTTACAACTGTACTATTCCAAGAAAATTTAATTTAAAATGCTTTTTACCTTAGAAGTACGACAACAATGCGTAATATAAAACTCTCGAGTTCATGCGATTTTATAAAGATTTAAGTTAATTCAATCGAATATACAACCGCTAAATACAATGGCTTGTTGAGGACTAAAACGACAAGGGTCGTTTAAAGTCAAGTTTAAATGTTCATGTTTAGCAGTGTGATTGATTGAAAACCCAAAAGAGATTTAGGTATTGAGGGTTTCGCTATAAGTACTCTCACTGGAAATTATCCTTCTCCACCCATTTCTTTAGACTTTACTATATTATTAAATATCGAAACCTAGAGGTCACTTTTCTTTATTCTCCGTTAAAGTTTGAGAGTATGAAAATTTCTTATTTTACTTTTTCACTGTCACGATTCCAAATACAAAAGCTAGAACAAACAAACTCATTGATATAAGAGCAGAATCACGATTTAATTTTACTTATAATAATAATAATAATATGCTTTATTTTTAAAAGAAAATCAAATTACAATGAACCAAGGTGCATAATTAATTCCGAGAATTTGTGCATGCACCCGTTGAAGATAGAAAATTTATAACTTACATTCTTTTACATACACAACGATATATGAAACAAATTATAAACAAGTCAGATAACAAATTAATTCAACTATACTAAAGTCATGAACAAGTCTTCCCTTAATTGAAGTAACCGTGTAGTGACTTGTCTCTTTATTTTTGAAAATAGTTTATTTTTAAGGGCTCGTGGCATGGCGTTATATATTCTAGGAGCTGTAAAAAGCAAGTTTTTTTGTACTGAAGTAAATCTTATCCTAGCTGTACTTATGGAAAGTTTTTCCTTATCCTCAAGTGTTTATTGAGTATTCAACGATTAAAGCTATCTTTAGGATTTTCTTTTGTGTTAACTCAAGAGTATTTAAGATGGTATCATAGGCAGCCCCCCAAATACACACGCCACAATTAATAGTGGATTCCACGAGAGCTTTATAGATTTTTATGATAGATTTCTGTAGTAAGCTTTGCCTTAATATGCTGAACTTATACATTAAATACATTATCTCTCTAATTTTATTACAAACATAATCTATGTGAAAGTCCAACTTCAAATGTCTGTCAAAATAAATACCAAGATACTACACTTTTTCCGCAGGACTTATTTTTATCAATCACAGTTACTATAATTCTTACAATCATTATCATGCACTTTGATGGCCTCCACATCAGCCATCCCCGCCCTGGTCATAGAATAATAAATAAAATGAGACTTCTCGATATTTAATGACAATTAGTTCTTGTCAAACCAAATTTTGGCAGTACTCATAATTTTCTCGGCCTCAACAGTGACTTCCTTCCAAGTATCTCGTGATATGGTAATAGCTATGTCATCAGCGTAACAGATCACAATGTTTCTAGGTAGGATTGAAAATATTCCATTCCATTCCATAAATGGTAAAAAGTATTGCTCCAAGGACCGTACCCTGTGGCACACCACACCCCAGTCTTTCGCCAATTTTAACTTGCTGTGAACGGTTTTCCAAGTAAGACTGGAAAAGTTGTTTCGGTAAACCTCTGATTCCTTTTTTTTCTAGATGATCCAGCAAGATATGGTGCGACGTAGTGTCAAAACCTTTTGCTAAGTCTAAAAATATTGATAGACATTTTTTTCGCCAGTTAAAGCTGTTGACAATGCGATCTGTCACCCTAATGAGATCATCCTCAGTACTGAAACCCGTCGAAAGCCATACTGATTGGCAGCCAAAAGATTATTCACTGTCAACAAGCTAACCAGCACCCCTCCACAACCTTTGAAGCATTATTAATGAGAGCAATGGACCTGTAGTTCCGTGGCTGGTCAGTAGATCCTGCTTTATGAAGTGGGATTATAATAAAGTTCTGGTAATTAATGCTATAATGGTTGAGTTAAATAATTACTAAAATTTTTTAAGACATTATTCGAAATTCCGTCACCACTGTTTGACTCACTATTTTTTAAAGATTGTAACTTTCATTTTTTCCTAGATTTTAAGATCATGTTACATCACTGTTTTTCTCCGTATAATTTTATTTTTTTTCCATTTTTATATTTATTGTAGTGATTACTAACTTTTAAGCAGTGTAGTTCAATCGAATTTTTGAGCCGTTTATATTACTGTGTGCATTGCGGGTTATCTACTGGATTCATTTAATTTGCATCTAATGCGTCGATTGGCTAGAATTTGTATCCGGGAAGTAGCCATCTTGAAGACGTGATTTTACGGAAAGGAGAAAGATATTTAAGGGTCCGGATGGCATGGATCTAGGTCTTTTTTCCCAACCGAGATGAAGTAGGGCATATATTTTGTGAAGCCAAAGTAAGGGTTTTTTTCTTCAGAAAGCCGCCTAATAGGCTTTTTTTATTAAGTTGCCGTACTGATATATTACTGATGTAGTAGTGCAAAAACGGTTTGAGTGTTCAAGTTCAAGGTCTTTTCCTTGAAACATCCTGCTTGTTCCCAGACCTTTAGGGGTCAAGAAATGTTTAGTAGCCCAAAGGGAACTGGGGTAGCCAAGGTGGAAACATCAGTGTTATGAATATCTCACAGGACTGGCCAAAAACTCATAGAAAAAACCGTAAGTCATCAGTATATCAATTCGAAGACCTAGTTTCCCGTTGACAAGTGCGTTTTACATTGTACCGAACTGGTAACTCATGAAGTGAATCCCCACGAACCTTCAACATCGTGTTTAACAAAGCTTTAATTAAAAATCCTGATTTAAAGATTGTATTAATAATACCACCTACTAGACTAAGGGATTTTTTTAGTAATAAGAGTAATAGTAGTGTAGCGAAGTTAGAACTTTTAATTTTGTCATTAATAAACCTTTTTTCCTTATTTAAGGCTAGCGTTTCACTGAATCACCTGTTTCACCTTTCAGGATGCAGCGGTTGTACCATATCAAAATTATTCTTAACAATTACATAACCCTTCAGTATTTTTTCATTTTACTAGCTGAAGTTAGATTCCTTTTCTTTTAAAATGAATGGTGCCCAAAATTTGTACAACCAAAAATTTTATACAACTATAGAGACTATTTTCAAAAGACGTACAAAAATTATCTCTTACCCATATTACTCTACCAAGAAAAACTGAGCTAGTGTATGTCTAATTTCTTTAGGTCTTTTAGTATTAATATTCACTCAATCCATTCTCAGAAATTATAAGAAAATATAAAAGAAAGAAAAGGAGAGACCACAAGATTGAATGACTGTTTCCACCTCTTGCTGTGTTATTGGATGTAGAAAAATAATTTAATTACTTTTATTATAATTAGTGTTAATGTTATCCCTATTATTATTTATTGGTTTTATTATATCCGCAGCAAGGGTTTCCCCAACCACACTAAAGTACTCATTAAATTTTTCTGCTATTTCGTGAAAACCACCGTACCATCCCCGCGAAGAACATTCGTTATAGTCGTTATAGTTTTATGTCTATGTGTTTAGGCTTTTTTATTTTTAGGTTATACATTAGTTAAATCAAGCTAAATAATTAGATTTATTTTAAATTTTACATTTTTGGTTTTTACCTTTACTTTGAGGCCCAGTACTTTTATTTTTTTCTAGGAATTTACTTGGGAGCAAATATGCCTTGTCATGGCCGAGCAGCTAGAGAGCTTCTCACAAACTGGGAATATTATCTGGCACTAAAATGCACAACTTTTAAACTTGTACAAAGCTTAAATCCGACCAACGATGGAATACTGCTTCCATGTTTGTAAATTTGTTCTCAAACTTACTCTATATTTGTTAGATTCTATTCATAAGATTCATTTTCATCTATTGATTTGACTGTAGAACCAGAATTCACTAGTAACTTTGATCCGTTGGAACATGGAAGAATGGCCAGCGACTTCATTTTATTCTGAATGGTTGTCAAAATGTATTAAGCCATTTAAAGTCAAAATTGAGACAATTGTGTTTTATATTGTAAAAGAAGAAAATCAAATAGGTGCTATTTTGTTCCATGACCTTCTGCCAATTTTCGGACATCACCATAATTCTGTCACTGTAGAACTTCTGTGATTTCTCAGCAAAAAATTGTGACAAGTGGTTTTCACGGGCTTCTTTTGAAACTGACTAAACACCATTTAGAGAAATCTGCAGAAACTGCAACAAATAATAGTCTAACGATGCAAGGTCGGGGCTATACAGTGGATTCATGAAAACTTCCTAGCCCAGCTCTCTCAATTTCTACTGAGTCATCAAAGATGAAGGCGACCCACTTTCTGCTGACTAGTTCCGGCCGATTTTTTTTTAATTGCATGCTTTAATCTTTTCAACTGCTGACATTGGAGTGTAGAATCGATCGTCGCTTTTCTTGGCATCAAACCTGGATTTACCATCGTTTGTGGAGCTTCGTCCTTTTACGACCACGATCTTTTTTATACATTATTGTCATACGTAATCTACTTTTTCTCGCCCGTGAGAAATGTCTGGATTTCATTGCGTTTTTGTAGAGATTCGCAGACAAAAATTTGATCAAGTTAATGTTTCAGTGTCATATTTTATAGAGACGTAACGTATTTTTTAAAACAAGGCATTCGGAAATTCAGCAAATACTTATAATATGCATTAAAATTCAGCAGAAATTTCCAGGAAAATTTAAGATAAATTTACACAAAGTGACTAAATATTGTGCATTAACATTTCTTACATTTTATTTTATTTTTTTATTTCAAAATATTTTATCAATGTCACTTTTTTTTATGGGTCTAGCACACGTGCTACAGAGAAGTCACCAAAGCGCTCCAGGAGCGGCATGTGTGCGGAAAAAGCGATTCACGTTTTTATTGAATCGCTGCAAATTGTAGTCGGTGGGAAACACAGCCTTGGGCAAATTATTCCAAAGGGATGATGCATTAAATTATATTTTATAGTTTAAGATTGTCTTTGCTTTACATAACTAAAACTGGTATTCTACGATTTTTGATTGCTATGGTAAATGTTACAATGACAATTTACTAAGTAGGCTCATAAATCATTTACTCTGTAGCGAACCAGTGAATATGTTAGAGTTAATGCCTAAGCTGAATCATTACAAGAGTTAAACTTTTAGTGAAGCATAAAAACTAATGTTATATATTTGCCGCTGCAGCCGCTCGAAGCTAAAAAACGAGCTCGCTTCGAGCGGCAGCAACGGCAAGATCACAGTGTGGAGTGGCAGCAGCAGTAGGAGCACTTGAAAATGCTATATTCATTGTTAGACGAAAGGATTGAACCCCGGAATTTTAATGTATTATATATTATATATATATATATATATATATATATATATATATATATATATATATATATATATATATATTATATATATATATATATATATATATATATATATATATATATATATATATATAAATTGTCTGTAGATTTTAACTAAAAAGAATAGAAAATTTAGAGATAATTTAACAAATATGATCCTTCAACAACATTTGAAAAATTTAATCTTGAGGGACCTAAAATATTTTATTTTATATTAAAATATATGCCGATAAAAGTATAATACTTGAGGAATCTGAGAATGGTAGCGAAAATAAACTTTTTTACTTACAGAACTTTTCGAAAATATTTTATTACTGCTACTGACGTCAATGAGAATACCAGACTACTACAAAAAACTTTCGCTTTAAATAAACAGATCTGAAATTCATAATAACTTAGCTAGGAGCTAAATTTGAGAGATTTTATGACTATGTAATTTTCTTTTGTCACAGAGGATAATTCTGGCTATTTTTTTTTCTTTTTTTTTATCGCTCACCTCCCCGCCTCAGTGGGGATCTAACCCCTTTTCCATATCCCAAGGATATCGGCGGGGATGTCATAATACCCGTCAATGTTGTCCAAGTGCCTAAACATCGGGGCTAAAAAAAGCATCGGGCGAGCGACGTAACGGTCGAGGACGTCGCGGGAATTGGCAGCTCGACCAACACGATGAAGACCGGGAAACTGACAATGGACCTGCCAAAAGTGTTGTGCCGGCGAGTAAGCCGACACCCACCAAGGCGGGAAAATCAAGGCAACACATAAGTTATACTACAGGAACAAACAAACACACCATGCGTTGCTTTGATAAAAGCACAAGTCCTGACTCCGCACTCGTGCCGCTCCTGGAGCGCTTTAGGGACTTCCCTGCAGCACGTGTGCTAGACCAATAAAAAAAAAAATACATTTTTGTATTTTTTACGGCACCTTTTAATCAACGCGGTAGTGCTGCCACTGACGTTATTTGCATTTCTGCAAGCAACTACTACCTATGTACGTGGCCAAGCCCAATTATACTTCAATAAATTAATAAATAAGCTGTGCTTCTACACAGTAGCAAAGTACTACACCACCGAGCTACGTCCAGCCACATGTTAGGTCTAAAACAGCTCTGTGTATTGTTATATAATTTTCAATTACATATCACAACAACACACTTGAGTAGCAATAGATCTTTCCCGAAGAGTATACTTATAATATTAATAAAACTGAATCTCTTTTTCTTAATAAACTACAAATACTGTCATCGTAGGCCGTTCTCACGATTTCATGTCAAACATAATTTCCTTCAGTGCATTCTGAATTTAAATATTATCTTCTAACATGCCACTGAAAGCTTAATTTTAAAATGTGGAAAAATGTTAACTTTTATTAAAGGTAATAACTTTATTTCACTTCCAATTAAAATTGAAAGTGGTATCAAGTTATAATACCGAAACTTGTTTCTAATTTTAATTTTATATGTAAACGATTCTATTCAAATTTTAGATTGAGATTAAAATCAAAGGATATAGAATCCAATATTGTATTTTCATGCCATCCAGTACAACGGATTGTTTATAATACTCGTTCAATCCAACTAGTTCCTATGATTAACATTAAACTTACTTTAACCGATTGCTTAAGTGATTGAATAGGAGGCGTTACCCTCTCAAGTTTTTTCCATTCTCCATCAATCTAGTATTTCGGCCAGTTATTCATATTTCCTTTATTACCATTTAGATTACATTTAAATATTCTAATATACGGTTTAATTACTGCAAGGTGTCCCAACATGAAAGCAATTTGTGACTGAGATAAAAAAGTTACTTTAATCTTTTATAGTTCAAAATAGAAATGAAAGTCATTGCTCGGATATTAAAAGCTATCATGAAAGCGGCCATAAAGGTTACATATATCAAATAAAAATGAAATTTTATTCTGTTTTCATAGCTAAGAAAAGTTTTATTTTAGAATCTTTAAATACTCCTTGATAACTTATATACCAATTTTAACCGCCGTTAATTAAGTATCTTAGTTCTTAGAACACTAAGTTTAATAAAATTATATAAAAACAACACTATGTTTTAATTTCCAATATATTTAAAGTCACTTGACAATTGTTTCACCATACATATTTATTAAATTGTGGATCTTGTACTAAAACCTCCGTAGGACAAACTGGTAGATCTTTTGAAACTCGCATTAAAGAACATACACATAGTTATTTAAAAAATAACAACAATTCACATTACGCAACCCATGTAATAAACGAATCCCATAATTTTGATGATACGTTAAAAATCCTACATGTAGAAAATAAATCTAAAAAATTAAATTTGCTTAAATATCTTGAAATTAACAAACGGAAAAACTCCAATCAATTATTAAACGAACAGGTAGACCTAAACCATTCACCCTTACTTAATCTTCTGAAGAAGCCATTGTATGGTGAAACAATTGTCAAGTGACTTTAAATATATTGAAAATTAAAACATAGTGTTGTTTTTTTATATAATTTTATTATGAATTTCCAACTAGTATCGGCTAATACAATCAAAGAAGTTTAATAAAGTTTAAAAATTATTTTTCGTACTCATTTTTTAAATATTTTTTAAAGAAACAGGTTATTTATTTCAGAATGATAACAAATAAAATTTATGAGTCTATTCCTAAAATAAGTAGGAAAATAAGTCCAAAATAAAAATGTCAATACACAAATAAGATTTATCGGAATTTAAAAAGAAAAAAAGATGCTAGTATTACTGAATTTACCGAAATAACATACTTCTTACATGTAAAAATGATTTTCAAATTAAAATGCTTCCATTATAAGTACATCAATATTTTTATAAAGGACATTGGGTTACAGATGTTCCTGACCCACCCGGCCGACCCCTGATCACCTTCTTTTCGTCCAGATCAGCCAACTTGTCTTGGGCACCCCCGAAATCAACCAATCTGAGCCAGATCACCCATTACACCGTTGTTATTCGGTAAGTCATACATTATTATACAGTATATGAATGAGTCCTGTAACTTGAGAACCCCGTTAGTAACGTTAAAACAATTTAGTGTTTCAGTTACTACTGTACTGCACAATATTGTTTACTATGATAGTACTCTTATGCAGCATATATTCAATTCAAAAACAGAGCGTAGCTGGCGTTGATAGTAAAGGTATTAAAAGAAATCCGTCGTTTACTACTTGTAAAGAATGCTCTCTGAGGAAACATGAGAGCTATAAACAAAACTTTTCATTCCATAAGAGCGTAGCTTAGTCACGCCAAACACGGTTAAATGCCTTGGATATATTAAGGGGTAATGCCACTATAGAGCTAAGAAAAAAGCCTGGTTTTGACAACTTGTTTTTGAAATATAGTGAACGCAATCCAAATATTACTCAAATACTTTTTTTATACATACTTTAGAGTACATTTACAAATTTTTAAACATTTTTTTTTGCAAAATGTCGACATCAGTACTCAGTAAAGGAAGATTCATCTTATAAATAGTACTTTGCGGCCGGAAAGATTTCTCCTCCAATTTTTTACCTGGAACAAAGTGCAAAGTTTTTTGATTTTAAAATAATTTTTTTCTCGGGAAGTACATAGAAAAATTTAAAAATATTGATTTTTTTATGAATGGTACATGTTCCAAGAAAGTGTTTCATTTTTCCGTAAAAAATCGTTTATATAAAAAAAGAGTTTAAAACAAATTGTAAAATCCGTACTATTTCGATGGATAATGTAATTTTGAAGGTACAGTTAAAATTTAAAATAAATCGGTGATAATTTGAGGAAGTTATGTTTCCGGCCATTTTAAAAAATGTAGTTTTGAGAAAAAGTGTTTTAAAATTATATAAATTTTCTAGATACCTCTAATCTGCGTTGCCTGCGGGATATAATTGGCCTTCTAAATTAATGCTTTGTTGATAGATTTTAGATGAACTTAAATTCTGTAGATAAATAGATTTTTTCAATATTCAGAAAGGTACAGTCATTTGCAGCACTTGATGAACTATGACTTATATCTTTCTTATCCTCATAAAATTCTTTGTATCTTATTTCTAAGTCCCTAAAGCATCATTTAAGCTAAGAAAAGTTAATTTTTTCAAATTTCTAGAGTAGTATTACCCCTTAAGTACAACCGCTAGGGGTTCTCCAAAATATTGAATTGGGTTGTTCTAGATATGTGTTACATAAGCTAGATGATCTCCTGTGGATCTTTGCTTACAAAAGCCATATTAATGGTCGCCAATAATATTGAATCCTAGATATTTTAAAAGATATCATATCGTCTTGACATATTACATTTTATGTTGACTTGTCAATAATATTTCAATAACATGATTTAAAACCACTCTGAAGTTTCGATAATAATATTTATGCTCAATATCGCTTTCATATTCAAATATTTTCTTATGTTTGTCTAACTTACAGGGTGATACCATATAAGATAGCGAATTTATTATAAACAAAACATAATGAACATTATCTACAAGTTTCAACTAGCAAGACTACTAAAAATATTACAGACTTATTCAAGTAGACTGATACTCTGTTGTAACTTTAATAAAGAGTCTCATTGCAATCGACGTCGCAAGAGTTCTACGTCCAACCAGGGCTTTCCATTAATAGATAAAACCATTTTTGAGGCGACCATAGCATAGTGGTTAAGGTGTATGCTTTCTACGCCAGCAACCCGAGTTCGTATCTCGGCTCGGGGAAATAATCATAAAAAAAGATAAATAAATTATAAAATAAAATAATATAAAAATTTACAACGTGACCATCGCCTCTCTCGAGAATGCAATGGCAAACCACCTGTAGTGTCATGCCTAGTGAAGCCCTCTCACTTTGGCCTTTCGGAACTGGCATTAAACTGTAGGTCCCATTTTTATGTAGAAATATTTAAAAAGGCCCCAACCACAGGCAAAGGTGAGAAGGTCACCTATATCCGTATCAGATATGGCACTTCAAGAAGAAAGAAGACGATGCCATTTTTGATTTGGACTGTAAAGATTTTAATTAACGATAACTATATAAGCAAATCAGTTGAGTTATAACACTATACAGTACATTTTTTTTTTAACGAATTAGCTCTAATTTGATCAATTTGCAAATTAAGTATTAGTGCTATAGAATCTCAAATAAGGCAAATTACTTTAGTTTTGTATTTATAAATGTCAAGAATTCTGTTAAATTACTACAAATATTAGACGCTTCGGTTTTCATCAGTATTAGAAATCAAACTGAAGAGCTTAATTTTCCAGTTGAGCCTAAAATATTACAATAAATTTGTAAAGCATCAGAATACGGTTCCACTAGATAGTGATATAAGCTATTAGGTCTGTCAATAGCCATTAGTAAGTCGATAAAATTATCACGCAATAATTTACGTTATGTAAATTCCAGATACATAATCATAGACTTGGGTTAATTTTACAAGGGTTATTTGTAAAAATACATAGAGCTTCAACTAAAACATATGTTTCTGTTCCAAAATCTTACCCGCTTACATCATAAAGACATCAGTTAATCTTTTAGGGTAAAATAAAATTGAAAAAGTAGTTAATTAGAAATCTCTGTTTTTGGTGTTCCGTACGGAACACTTATAAGATCACTTCGGTGTCTGTCTGTCCGTTGTCCGTCTGTCACACCCGATTTTCTCCGAAACTATTTTTCATAGAAAGTTGAAATTTGGTAATAATATAGGAATTGATGGCCTCATCAGAGCCATGTAGTTTTGAAAGTTAAATTTTGACTTAAGGGGTTAGTTTTGGGGGGTGAAATCGGAAGTGAAAAAAAAATTTTTTACTAGGTAATCGAGTGTGGTGTCAAATGAAAGCTTGTGAAAACACGAGTAAAATATATATATATATAATGTAATACTTGCGCGCACTTTTCTTTGTATTATTTTTAAAAAATCGCGAAAAATCGCTGTCCACCCGCCTTCTCTCGGAAAGTACTTATCAAAAAATTTTGAAAAAATTCTGGAATATTCTCCACGGGGTGTAGATTGAACGAAAATTATCACGAGTGTATTACCTGTAATAATTTATCTGGTATATAAAAAAAACAGAAATTTCAAGATCATCAATTTTCAGTAAAGATTGGAATTAAACTTTGTTGAAAACTTATTTGGGGTGTGTTTTGTGAAGTCACTGATCATTTTATATCACCGTAACATAAATTTTGACTTAAGGGATTCGTTTGGAGGGGTGAAATCGGAAGTGAAAAAAAAATTTTTTTTACTAGGTCATCGAGTGTGGTGTCAAATGAAAGCTTGTGAAAACACGAGTAAAATATATATATATATATATATATATATATATATATATATATATATATATATATATATATATATATATATATATAATGTAATACTTGCGCACACTTTTCCTCGTATGACTTTTAAAAAATCGTGAAAAATCGCTGTCCCCTACCTTATCTCGAAAAGTACTGATCAAAAAATTTTGAAAAAAATCCTGGAATATTCTCCACGGGGTATAGATTGAACGAAAATTATCATTACCTTTAATAATTTATCTGGTATATAAAAAAACCAAAATTTCAGGGTCGCCAGTTTTCAGGAAAGATTGGAATCAAACTTTGTTGAAAACTCATTTGGGGTGTGTTTTGTGAAGTCACTGATCATTTTATACCTTCGTAACAAAAATTTTTATTTCAGAAGCAGTCAACGTACGGAACACTAATTGTGCAAGTTCAACTTGCACTTGAACGGTTATTATTTATGGCATGGAATAACGACTACACGAAACCTACAATGCCCTTGCCTCGTCGATTGCAACGAGACTCTGGATTAAAGTTACAATGGAGTATCAGTCTACTTGAGTCAGTCTGTAATATTCTTAATAGTCTTGCTAGTTGAATCTTGTAGATAATGTTGATTGTGTTTTACTTACAAAAGATTCGCTATCTCATATGGCTTCATCCTGTAAGTAGACAAACATAAGAAAATATTTGATTATGAAAGTGATACTGAGCATAAATATTATTATCGAAACTTCAGAGTGGTTTTAAATCATGTTATTGAAAGGTATGATATCTTTTAAATATCTAGGATTCAATATTATTGGCGACCATTAATATGGCTTTTGTAAGCAAAGATCCACAGGAGATCATCTAGCTTATGTAACATATATCTAGAACAACTCAATTCAACATTTTGGAGAACTCCAAGCGAATGCACTTAAGGGTAATACCACTCTAGAAATTTGAAAAAAATTACCATTTTTCTTTGATGCTTTAGGGACTTAGAAATAAGGTACAAAAACTTTTATGAGGGTAATATTGAAAAAAATCTATTTATCTACAGAATTTCAGTTCATCTAGAATCTATCAACAAAGCATTAATTTAGAAGGCCAATTATATGGTGCAGGCATCGCAGATTAGAGGTATCTAGAAAATTTATATAATTTTAAAACACTTTTTCTTAAAACTACATTTTTCAAAATGGCCGGAAAACATAACTTCTTCAAATTATCACCGATTTATTTTAAATTTTATCTGTACCTTCAAAATTACATTATCTAGCGAAATAATACGGATTTTACAATTTGTTTTAAACTTTTTTTTTTATATACAAAACCATTTTTTACGTGATTTCTTACCGAAAAAACTTTCTTGGAACATGTACCATTCATAAAAAAATCAATATTTTTTAATTTTTCTATATACTTTCCAAGAAAATCTTATATTATGTTGAAATCAAAAAACTTTGCACTTTGTTCCAGGTAAAAAAATTGGAGGAGAAATTTTTCCGTCCGCAAAGTACTATTTATAAGATGAATCTTTCTTTACTGGGTCGACATTTTGTAAAAAAAATTGTTTAAAAATTTGTAAATGTACTCTAAAGTATGTATAATAAAAGTGTTTGAGTAATATTTGAATTGCATTCACTATATTTTAAAAACAAGTTGTCAAAATCAGGCTTTTTTCTTAGCTCTATAGTGGCATTACCCCTTAATATATCCAATGCATTTAAACGTGTTTGGTGTGACTAAGCTACGCTCTTATGGAATGAAAAGTTTTGTTTATAGCTCTCATGTTTCCTCAGAGAGCATTCTTTACAAGTACTAAACGACGGATTTCTTTTAATACCTTTACTATTAACGCCAGTGTGTTCTGCTGGAAAGGGCCAAGAATCCAATCTACGGTTTTGCCGATGATAGTGCGCTTATTTCTTCATTCACACTGAACGATGGAACATCGGCTACTCAAGCAAATATCCGCAGACAGCAGGAAGCCGTTCAACTTAACATAGACCTGGAGTAACGTCTACTTTAACGTGGCAGGAACCAAGTAGAATTTAACACTTGAAAAACTCAGGCGGAATATTTTTTTAAAAAAGTTAACGTTGCTGAACCTCGGCATAGTTAGGTGGAGCATTCCACCGAGTACAGTGTACAGGGTGAGTCACTGATAGTGACGTAAAGTTCATTATCTTATTTGTTTCGGGAATGACGATAAAATGTTAAATACAATAGTTTTAGGGAATGTTAAGGTGCACAGTTTAAAATTATTTTTGAGTGTACAGGGTACTTCAAAAAAGTGTGGCCGACATAACATAGGTTTTTTAAATGGAACTTTTCAGATTCTGCGTAAAATTTTATAACTTTTTTATTAATAATGTTATATACCTAAACCCAGTAGTTTTTAAAATATTTCAATTTTTTTTAAAAAAATACTAGCTTTCAGTTTTGTAAAAAATTGCTGTAGCGCCATGGTTTCTGAAGGTGGAATACTCATAATTGGTACGAGCATTCTATAGGGATGAAAAAAAATATATACGTAGAGAAATTTGAGTTAGATGCTACAGGGTGTTCGAAATAAATTTATGCATTTCGACTATTTTAAATTGAAAAATCTCAAATTTTTTAAATGGCAAACCCTCCAACTTTTATTAATTATGTCATATACCTATTTCTAATAGTTTTCGATTTATTTTAAATTTTTCAATTTCTACCCTTGTTTTTAATATACTGACGCTATTGCGAAAACATAAACAAATAGTTAATAGTTTTAATATAGTTTAACTTATCTAGTGGTTAATTATTATGACGTAATAAGTGTTCAAAAATAGGCCCGTTTACTTAAATACACATGTTTAGTCGTTTCATTATATTTTCCTTCATTTTCCTTAGCATCAAGGGCGTTATTGTCCTGCACGCATCCCGTATCCTATTTTTCATATTTACTGGTGTTGTAAGGGGATTCACATAAACACGTGTGTAATGTAGCCCCACAAAAAGAAGTCTAAAGGTGTTAAGTCACATGATCGAGTGGGCCACTGAATGAATTCATCCCTGCCGATCCATTTTTGTGAAAACATTATTTTTGATAAGAAATTTGGATCTGCCTCTATTGCTTCATTCATGGTGGTACAAAAGTTTACTCGTCGTTGAAAATCATGGTCTTGCAGTTCTTGGTGTTGTTCCATATGAAAAGGATGATACTTGTATTTTCTCGTGGTGCGACTAGCCGTAGATTGGGATGTGCCAGATAAGTCAGCACCTTAACATTCCCTAAAACTATTGTATTTAACATTTTGTCGTCACTCCCGAAACAAAGAAGCTTTCAATAATATCGAAAGTCATGGAAAAGGTTATCAATGAGCATCTTCTAAAATATCTTGAACGATTCAATATTATTAGCGATCACCAATATGGTTTTCGTAAACATAGATCAACAGGAGATCTTCTGACTTATGTAACACATGTTTGGAACAACGTAATTGAACATTTTGGAGAATCTCGAGCGGTTGCTCTTGACATATCCAAGGCATTCGACCGTGTTTGGCACGATGGACTGTTGGCTAAGTTACGCACTTATGGTATGTCTGAAAGGTTCTGTTTGTGGCTCTCATGTTTCCTCAGAGAGCGTTCTTTACGAGTGGCGGTCGACGGATTTCTTTCTAACACCCTCACTATCAACGCCGGTGTGCCCCAGGGCTCCATACTGTCTCCTACTCTCTTTCTCATTTACATTAACGATCTGCTGGAAAAGACCGGGAATCCAATCTATAGCTTTGCAGATGACAGTACGCTTGTCTCTTCATTCACCTTGAACGCTCGGACATCGGCTGCTCAGGCGAATATCCGCAGACAGCAGGAGGTCGTTCAACTTAACAAAGACCTGGAAGAAATTCTATCTTGGGGTGACAGTAACCAAGTGGAATTTTAACGCTACAAAAACCCAAGCGGCAGTTTTTTCTAAAAAAGTTAACGTTGCTGAACCCGACATAGTTATGTTGGGGCACTCCATTCCCCTAGCATCGTCGCTCAATTTGTTGGGCGTTAGTTTGGGAGCAAATATGTCTTGGCATGAACATGTTGCAGGCATAGCAAGGAGAGCTTCTCAAAAGTTGGGAATATTATTTAGAACCAGAAAGCTTTACACCCCACAGCAACTGTTAATTCTTTACAAAGCCCAAATTCGACCAACTATGGAATACTGCTCCCACGTTTGGGGCTCCGCTCCCAAACATACACTGCATTTGTTGGATTATATCCAGAGAAGAGCTATTCTGTTCAGAGAAGAGCGGTTCGTCTGATTGGGGACCCGGAATTGACCGGCGGCCTTGATTCGCTGGAACATCGAAGAACGGTTGGCGACTTGAGTCTGTTCTACAAGTATTTTCATGGAAAGTGTTCGAAGGATGTAGCCCGCTTAATTCCTTCCAAAGCGGTGCATGTTAGAAATACACGTCGCGCTGGTGCTTCGCATCCGTATGAGGTTCAGCTTGTTACTCCGCGTACAACGCTTTTCAAGCAATCTTTTATATGGAGAACGTCATCCCTTTGGAATAACTTGCCCAGCGCTGTGTTTCCCACCGAGTATAATTTACAGCGATTCAAGAACAACGTGAATCGCTTTTTCCGCACTCGTGCCGCTCCTGGAGCGCTTTAGGGACTTCCCTGCAGCACGTGTGCTAGACCCATAAAAAAAAAAATTAACTTTACCCTATCGTTGACTCACCCTGTAGAGCGATTCAAAAACCAATGTGAATCGCTTCTTTCATATACGCGTCGCTTCTTTATTGGCTTAGGGATTTGTGCTATGCCCTTAAAAAAAATAAATAATAAAAAGAAATTCAATAATAAAAAAAAAAATCAGTAATTCCATATTTAACATGGAGTCGAAAATAATAGGATTGTATTTGAATATAAAATTTAGGAGGACTTTATACAATATAAAATCATTTGAGGGAAGCCTACAATAACTTTAATAATACCATAGCTTTATATCAGTGGTCGGGATATTAAGTCAATTATATATAAATTTTTAACTCAGCTACCATGATTGTTATTTAATTCCTATAAAATATTTAGTAAAATAATAGGTTGTCATATTCACGTACATATCAAGAAAATGGCTTTGTATAGGTAGTAATTATAGATCCTCCCAATCTATAATTAACAAATTACACATTAAACCTTGTTATTTTGGCTGAATATTACTATTTCTAGAAGTTAATGTTTCGATGCCTTAAAATTTCCTGAACTTCCAATAAATAATTCTGTTTCTGATAGTTACAAATTTATTAATTAACACACATGTTAGCAACGTAATATGGTATTGAAATTACAAATAACTACCGCCTTGTAGGGATTTATTTCGTAGTAACATATTTCGTTAATATTTAACGTCTAAAACTGGCAAAATAATTATAGAGAATTTGAGAACAACTAACAAAATATGCAATTGAAAATACAACAATCGAAGCAATCAACAATGAAGACACCAACACAAACAAAATTCCAGAGAAAACGGGTGAGAAACAGGGAAATATTCTATCTCCTAAACTATTCACTCTTGCACGTTTTCAAGAAACTGAATTGGGAAGGGAAAGCATAAGAATTGACGGTAGATATCTGAATCATCTTCGTTTTGCAGACGGCATCGTGCTGATCAGCCAAGATATAAATGAGCTGGTAGTTATGCTTCCAATTTTAAAGGCAATCAACAGAAATTGGCATGTCCATGCACTTGGGAAAAGCTAAAATCAAGACTTAGAAGAGAGAGAAGTACGAGTACATATGGGTGATCAGGATGTAGAAAAAGTAGAGGCGTATGTTCACTTAGAAAATAACATTAATTTACGTAAAGAGAATCAGTTTGATTCTCTTTACTTAATTTAATTACTTACAGATGTATCCGACTAACATAGGGAGCAACCGGAAAGTTGAAGCATGTGACTGAGAACAGCAATACACCAAATAAATTAAAGAAGAAAGTGTCTGATACCCGTATACTTCCAGTGATGACGTATGGAATGAAAACCATAACTCTAACGAACCAATCAGCACATAAACTTAGAATAACACAAAGAGTTATTGAACTGAAGATGTTTGAGATGTACTTTCAAAGAGCACGTCCCAAGCACAGAAATAAGACAAAGAACAAAAGTCGTAGACGTATTAACTTGTACACACTAATTAAAATGTACTTAGTTAGGACATGTTGCTTGTGAAGACAACGCTCGATGGACAAAACACGTTATATACTCAAGACCCTGCGTTTGAGTTGGACGACATTAAACAAAAGGTCGGAAAAAATTAGCACCAACTAGCCCAAAATGAAGAACTATGGAAGGAGTTGGGGAAGTAAATATGTATACAGCTCATATCTGAACGAAATTACTGAAGATTTGCTTGCTCTGTCTGAACTATCTTTCAGAAGATATTTTATTTCAGACTTATCGACTGTTATTATTATGTCTCTTTAATAGGGTAAGGTGGGATCATGGTTGGTATATGAGTATCAATATCAATTCAGAATTACAATGTTTTCCTTTTTAGTGTTGCGTATGGAACACTTATAAGATGACTTCGGTGTCTGTCTGTCTGTCTGTCACACCCGATTTTCTCCGAAACTATTTGACATAGAAAGTTGAAATTTGGTAATAATGTAGGAATTGATGGCCTCATCAGAGCCATGTAGTTTTGAGAGTTAAATTTTGACTTAAGGTTTGAGTTTTGGGGGGGGTGAAATCGGAAGTGAAAAAAAAAATTTTTTACTAGGTCACCGAGTGTGGTGTCAAATGAAAGCTTGTGAAAACACGAGTAAAATATATATATATATATATATATATATATATATATATATATATATATATATATATAATGTAATACTTGCGCGCACTTTTCTTTGTATTATTTTTAAAAAATCGCGAAAAATCGCTATCTCGAAAAGTACTTATCAAAAAATTTTGAAAAAATTCTGGAATATTCTCCACGAGGTGTAGATTGAACGAAAATTATCACGAGTGCATTACCTTTAATAATTTTCTTGTACATAAAAAAAACAAAAATTTCAAGGTCATCAGATTTCAGTAAAGATTGGAAACAAACTTTGTTGAAAATTCATTTGGGGTGTGTTTTGTGAAGTCACTGATCATTTTATACCTCTGTAACAAAATTTTTTATTTTGAAAGCAGTCAACGTACAGAACACTAAATGCGCACTTGCACTTGACCGGGTATTTAGTTTAGTAGAGTAAGTAGAAATTAAGTACAAACGGTGACTTCTTAAATTATATTTGAGTTTGTATTTTTATTTCGCTTTTGTATTTCTTTTGTGCTGTATTTCGCCGAATATAAAATAAAGACATTTATTATTATTGTTATTATTATTATATTTGTATATTAATAACATTTCGGAATATCTCCATACATATAGTACAGTTTACAAAAATTTGTGCTAAATGGCCAACCCAAACTAACCAGATTAACACTGGATGAAGGACCGTTTAATCTATTTATGGGTAAATGTACAAGATAAGCTCATATGTGCATGAGATGGATAAAGCAAATTTGAAAGTCCTTATGTATGCAGATGTTGCTTCTAAATAATTGGATATTTGTATTCCCCATTAGACTGTAATATTTATTAAGTTCGTCAAGAGAAAAATATATTACTTTAAAAATTATTCAAGGCACAATATTTTAGTCATAATACATCATTCTTTTTATGGACTCAACATGCAGACTGCACGAAAATTTTTAAATCGCTGGCAGCCGTAAATTCACTCCAAGGAGATGAGGAGTTCCATACAAGGGAATTTCAAAAGGGGTGGACTGAAGGTTGGATCTTATACTGTTCTGATATATTTTACTTCTCGGTCCGCAGTCTTCATCTGTCGAATATTTTTCATGAAAGTATTTATAGAATAGACTGAAGTCACCAACTTTTCGTCGATATTTTTCAACCATCAGGGTTTCAGATCGGTATAGTTCTTTTTTAAATGGAATCTAAATAAGTACAAAGTGTTTGGCAATATCTTGTTTGATCAAGAAGTAAATACAATGTTATTCTACATAAGTCCGGGTTGTAGTATTTTTCAGTAAAATCTGGCATAGTTATGCCGGGACACTCTATTTCTCTATCATCATCGCGCAACTTTCCAAGCATTAATTTTAGAACTAATGTTTCTTGTTCTATATATATTAAAGCTATTAGAGGTTACTGTTTGGAAAATCGAAGGACGTTTGATGACTTGAATCTATTCTATCAATATTTTTGAATTCTCCCTAGACTTATCATGTTAACGTTAATACAACACAACCGTATGAGGTTTAGCTCTTCACTTCTTGTATTATCCTCTTCAATAACTGTTTCATATAAAAAAAAACCCAGCATTTTGGAATGCCCTACCCTGGATTGTGTTTTCCATGGAGTACTATATACAGCGATACAAGACCAACATTAATCGCTACTTAGATGCCTGTGCCGAGCTTCTAGCGATTATCCAGTCAAAATAGACGAAAAAAAGTCGTAACTTCGCAATAATTCGCATATAGCTGAAAATTGGTATAGGTCTTAAATACAGTATTACAAATAAAATATCAAAAGTCCTCACCGATCCTACGTCTGCTAAAAATTTTATTCAAGGTCAAAGGCCAAAAATATCGGTTTTTCTCTCATTTTTCTCGTAAAAAGGTAAGTATTATCGTAAAAATAGGTCAGACAAAAGTTATAGATCATGCAATTCACTACAAAAATTTTTCTTATACTTTTTTTCCTACGAATCACCATTCTTGCGATATCGCGATTTCAAACATCGAAAATACTAATATGCATTCTTACGCCAGAATACGTCATTGGACGTTCAATATAAGTAAAAATATTGAAATATTGGTTTGTGTGACTTACATACTAAAATACGTACAAATTATATGATTCTGAATGAATATACACTAGGTCCCTAATTCCGTTCGCCCGTATAACCCTGAGCAACATCTGTCAGCTACTCCATTGTTCGAGTGGCGACAGTCGTATACTTGTCCTTTTTTGAAGGGCGTAAATGAAATAACTACTTTTAGTATTGAACGTTTGTTTGTAGTGAACAGACATGCTTATTATTAATATTTTTGATTTTAATTTGTGCCGTTAAATAGGTTTTAAAAAATGTGGCACTTTTTTTCTTTATTTGTAGTAAACCTTTGACTGAAAGTGAAATTGTTGTTGTTGATCGTGAAACTTTGATCGATTCAAGTGTTGAAAAAACATACTAAAATACGTACAAATTATATGATTTTGAATGAATATACACTCGGTCCCTAATTCCGTTCGCCCGTATAACCCTGAGCAACATCTGTCAGCTACTTCATTGTTCGAGTGGCGACAGTCGCATACTTGCCCTTTTTTGAAGGGCGTAAATGAAATAACTACTTTTAGTATTGAACGTTTGTTTGTAGTGAACAGACATGCTTATTATTAATATTTTTGATTTCAATTTGTGCCGTTAAATAAGTTTTAAAAAATGTGGCACTTTTGCTTTATTTGTAGTAAACCTTTGACTGAAAGTGAAATTGTTGTTGTTGATCGTGGAACTTTGATCGATTCAAGTGTTAAAAAAACATACTAAAATACGTACAAATTATATGATTCTGAATGAATATACACTAGGTCCCTAATTCCGTTCGCCCGTATAACCCTGAGCAACATCTGTCAGCTACTCCATTGTTCGAGTGGCGACAGTTGTATACCTGCCCTTTTTTAAAGGATGTAAATGAAATAACTACTTTTAGTATTGAATGTTTGTTTGTAGTGAACACATATGCTTATTATTAATATTTTTGATTTCACTTTGTACCGTTAAATAATTTTTTAAAAATGTGGCACTTTTGCTTTATTTGTAGTAAACCTTTGACTGAAAGTGAAATTGTTGTTGTTGATCTTGGAACTTTGATCGATTCAAATGTTGAAAGAAATGATGGGTTTCTTGAATACCTGAAAGACAAGCATCTGTGACGATCCATGTGCAGTATCGTAAAATGTACACTCGGAAGAGTAGTATTGCTGCAGCTAAAAGACAGCATGAGATGGAACAAGCCAGTACATCTACGATTAGTCCACCTCGTACTAGAGTGCAAGTAATTGAGTCGGCTTTTTTTTTAATTGTTGCTTATTTTGCGACGGTGAAGCAAATGAAGAGGCTGAAAAGAAAAAAACGCAGAATATTCGGGGTAAAATTAATGATGCTGCTACACTTCCATTTAAAAATTCTATTCTGAAGGTTGCTCGGACTCATTCTGATGACGTAGTAAAAGCTGTTATTGCACGCGTTGAGTATGAATATGATTTAGTTGCTGCTGAGGCTAAGTACCATAATGATTGTTATAATTCCTTTATTATCAATCACTTTAATCATTACCAATAGTACCATTTTTTTAAATCAATAGGATACTATCTAATAAAACTTAATCATAATAGATCGTTGATACTTTTACGATAACACTTATCGTTTACGCGAAATTTGACTGGACGTACACAGACTGTCCGCTTTAATAACTACTTATCAGATAGTATACATGTCCCCTCTGGGATCGCACTTGGGTCCTCTTCTGTTTAACTTATTTATTAATGACCTGACTCATCATTTTGCACATAGTGAGGTCCTCCTTTTTCCCGATGATTTAAAGTTGTATATTGAGGTGTCTGTATTTAATGATTGTTACAAACTTGGTGTAAGGACAATGGTATGGAGCTAAATGCGACTAAGTGCCATTCTATCGTTTTCAGTTAGTCCCGGACTCAGATTATCCATACAAGATCGGAGATGCTGTTCTTGAACGAGTGTCTGAAGTCAAAGACCTAGGGCTTATTATTGACTCAAAATTAACTTTTATACCTCATATACAGAATATCGTTTCCAAGTCTCTCCAGCTTTTGGGATTTATTAAGCATATCACACTGGGCTTTAATAGTATAGCTGCAATCAAGCAGCTGTACTGTTCACTGATTAGAGTTCGTTTAGAGTATTCCTCCATTGTATGGAGTCCTTGGTATGGTACTCACGTTCAATGCATTGAGAAGCTTTTTATTAAAAGTAAAGCAAATTGATCCTGCAGCACAAATTTCTGAGATACATTGCCTTTAAGATCGATAGACCTGAGCTTACCGACCCTCAGATTGAATCTGAGTTTCACATTCAAACTTTACAAGATCGCAGAGTTGCTATCGATCTCAAAATGCTTTATAATATTCTCCATAGTAACTACCATTGTCCCTTTCTGCTGGACAAAATTGGTCTGTATTTACCTTCCAGGGTGACCCGTTCGACGCACACTTTTTTTGTGTCATCCCACAGGGCCAACTACGGATGCAATAATTTTGTATCTAGGTCATGTGGCCTTGCCAATTAGCATCCCAGTCTGGACTTTTTCCTTGGAAGATCTGTGTTTCATAGACAGTTGTGTGGAGTATGATGTTTATTTGTTACTTATTGTTACAGTCATTATTTCCTTTTCTATTTTTATTATTATTATAATTTTCTTTTTTCTCCTTCCGTCATTCTTATTCTAAAATTTTCTTTTTTACTCCATTGTCGTCTTAAGGTATTTTATTATATTGTTTTAAAATTGGGCATTGCCCGTTAATCAATTAATAAAAAATAAATAATAAATAATAAAATAACACTTATCGTTTACGCGAAATATGCGAAAAAAAACCGATATTTTTGATTTTTGATCTTGAATACAATTTTTAGCAGACGTAGGATGGGTGGGGACTTTTGATATTTTATTTGTAATAGTCTATTTAAGACCTATATCAATCTTCAGCTCTATCCAAATTTTTGCAAAGTTAAATGTTTATTTTGACTGGATTACGATGTAAGGATATTTTCCTACTACACATGTCATACTTAAACAAAATTACAAGCTTACGTTAGTATTGAGAGTCGCTCTCCTTATCATACTAAAAAGTAATACCCACCTTTTTATTAAAAGTAAAGCAAATTGATCCCCCGTCCCCCTGTTCCACACAACTGAAAATGTGGTCTGTTTCCTTCCCTCATATGTATTAAAATGTTGTCTCTGAAAATTTCTCCACGG
This sequence comes from Pachyrhynchus sulphureomaculatus, assembly GCA_019049505.1. Lineage (NCBI taxonomy): Eukaryota > Metazoa > Arthropoda > Insecta > Coleoptera > Curculionidae > Pachyrhynchus > Pachyrhynchus sulphureomaculatus. Next base: position 35,558,396 of record CM032450.1, read on the forward strand.
ATTATAAAGGAGTCCGTGGCCACGTCAAAAGATTAGGTTTGTGGCATTTATTTTTAAATGCCAGGCCATTGGAAAAACCTTTCATGTGAAATTTATTATGCCGAAAGACCTAAATCTGTTTATAATCCAGGCTTATCATCCTAGCATGTTAAGGTTAATAGTATACCTGCTGAGGGGAATCTAAATTATAAATCAACATAGATTTATTTTGTGAAATAAGATAAGGGGCTTCATTTTATGTTGTTTTTTCGTTTAGCGGATACTGTTTCGTAGATTGAATGGATTGGGGATACTTTGTAACATCAATATTTAGGCAACAGTACTATTGTTGTCACTGGTAAAAAAAATCATGAAGATTATAACGTTTGACGTTGTATAATGTAGGTGTTTCTTTTATAAAATTTTTAATGAGTAATGAACTGAGATCAAAATTCTTTGAATTATTGTGGCTGTTACTTGATGGAAATTCATAACGAATGTAATAAAAGACTGATTTTGTCAAATTTCCACTTTATTTAGTTTCACAGAAACTGTATGACGCGTTTCGCTATACTATAGCTTCGTCTGATACAAAATTATATTTAATATAGTATAGTTAAACGCGTCATACAGTTTCTGTGAAACTAAATAAAGTGGAAATTTGACAAAATCAGTCTTTCATTACATCCAAATTCTTCTTTAATTTTATTTATTATGTTTTCTTATCCATTCGCATTGCTTTCAATAATGTGGAAAATCATGGAAAAGACTATCAATCACCATCTTCTAAAATATCTTGAATGATTCAACATTATTAGCGATCACCAATATGGCTTTCGTAAACATAGATCAACAGGAGATCTTCTGATTTATGCAACACATGTTTGAAACAACGCACTTGAACACTTTGAAGAATCTCGAACGGTTGCTCTTGACATATCCAAGGCATTCGACCGTGTTTGGCACGATGGTTTGTTGGCTAAGTTACTCTCTTCTGGTATGTATGAAAAGTTCTGTTTATGGCTCTCAAATTCCCCCAAAGAGCGTTCTTTACCAGTGGCAATCGACGGGGTTCTTTCTAACACCATCACTATCAATGTCGACGTGCCCCAGGGCTCCATACTGTCTCCTACTGTCCTTCTAATTTATATTAACGTTCTGCTGGAAAAAAACCAAGAATCCAATCTACAGCTTTGCAGACTACAAAAAGTTTATCTCATCATTCACTTTGAATGCTCGAACATCGGCTACTCATGCAAATATCCGCAGACAGCAGGCGATCGTTCAACAAAGATCTGGAAGAAATTCTATCTTGGGGTGACAGCAACCAAGTAGAATTTAACGCTACAAAAAACCCAGGCGGCAGTTTTTTTTTTAAAAAAAGTTAACGTTGCTGAACCCGACATAGTTGTGTCGGGCACTCCATTTCTCTAGCATCGTCATTCAATATGCCGGGCGTTAAATTGGTAGCAAATATGTCTTGGCATGAACATGTTGCAAACATAGCAAAGAGAGCTTCTCAAAAACTGGGTATATTATTTCGAACTAGAAAGCTTTACACTCTACAACAACTGTTAATTTTGTACAAAGCTCAAATTCGCCCAACGATGGAATACTACTCCCATATTTGGGGCTCTGCTCGCAAACATACACTACTTTTGTTGGATTCTACTCAGAAGAGAGCTGTTCAGAACTGGCCAGCAACCTTGATTCATCGAAGAACGATTGGCAACTCGAGTCTATTCTACAAGTATTTTCATGGAAAGCGTTCGATGGATGTAGCCCGCTTAAGTCCTCCCAAAGCGGCGCATGGTAGAAATCCACATCGCACTAATACTTCACATCCGTATGAAAATCAGCTTGTTACTCCTCGTACAACCCTTTTCAATCAGTCTTTTATATGGAGAACCTCATCCATTTGGAATAATGTGCCCAGGACTGTGTTTCCGACAGACTACAATTTACAGCGATTCAAGACCAACGTGAATCACTTTGTCCGCATACATGTCGCTTCTATAGTGCTTTAGGGATTTCTCTACAGGGCGTGTGCTATGCCCATAAAAAAAATAAATCTTTGCGAATTCTATACGATATGAATCATAAACTGAACACCGTAGTTTAGAGGCGATATAGAAACAAAGCAAACAAATAAACGATTTAAATTTATGGAAAGTAAGGGTATTATAATGTGATTTGAAAATAAAAGATAATTATCCGACTATCGTAAAGTTCTTGAAATAGCATATAAGCTTAAATATCAATTAGTGATTACGATCAACGATTGATATACAAAACAATTTTATTGAATCGAACAATTACACCGTCTATTAATTGTAGGGCCTGACTACTAATAAATATTAAGTCTTTGTTTTTTTATATCATGTCTGTAGGCTTTTGAGATATGATAATCCTCTCATAAAATACCCGATTCAATATAGTAGCTGTACTTGACTCGTTCATGTCTTGAACATGCCACATTTGGATTCAAACTTATTTCTTACTCAAAAAAATAAATTAAACCTAAAATTTTCTTGGTGTTTCTTTTATCTTAGTCTCATCAATAAGTACGTTAGAAGTTACAAGTATTAAAATTGGCCTTTACTTCCATACCTATGTCGCAGAGCATGAAAAGCTGCTTTAAATAATGCCATTCTATCACACAGAAAAAATAACATGGCACTCCTCCCCTGTTTAGTATTATCACCTCTTCTTTTCATACATCTTTCTTCTCTCGACAATATCCATCAGAGTGGGATGCACATATATGCTGAAAATAAAAAAAAACGTAGTAACTAAACTTGTACGAAAACTACAGGAAATTCATGAGGAATTTAATACACTATTTCACTTATTATTAAATCATTAACCTTATGAATATAAAAATCAATATTTGGAAAATGATTAAACCCACCAGTGCAATTTTGGTGTAATACCGAGTGGAACTCTCAGATCTAATAACAAGATTATATCTTCTTCCTTTTCTTCTTTTCAATCCAAGTTTGTCCGCTCCTGTCCGTAGGTCTCTTCTACTCTCTTCCATGTTTCCCTATCTTTTGCCACCTTTAACCACTGCTTGTGGCTGGCCGTGGTTCGGGGGCGTAGTACGATGCTACTGTGCAGAAGGTCGAGGGTTCAATCCCGCAGGTCGGTATACTTATTTATTAATTTATTTAAGTATATTTGGCCTGGCCACGTATATAGGTAGTAGTTGTTCGCAGAAATGCAAATAACGTCCGTGGCAGCACTACCGCCTTGTCTGAAAGGTAAAATACAAAATTTTATGTTTCGGCACTTGGACAACGTTGACGGGTATTACGACATCCTCGCCGATATCCTTGGGATATGGAAAAAAAGGGTAAAATCCCTAATGAGGCGGGGAGCTGAGCGATAAAAAAAAACTACTTGCCCGCTACTACTTTTATATCGTCAACCAATCATTTCTGTGGACGTCCCACGCCTCTTCCTGTTTCTCTCGGGGGGTCCATACTATGACCCTATATACCCATTTGTCTCCGGATGATCTTGCCACCTGACACGCCCATCGCCACCTTATCCTTTCCGCCTGCAGAGCTATGTCATTGATTTTGGTTCGTCTCCTTATCTGCTCTTTATAAATTCTATTTCTAATAATAATTTCTCTCCATAGCACTCTCTGAAGTTATGAGCTTTTTAGCAAATACTTTAGTGAGGCACATTGATTCCAATCCATATGTGCTAACAGGTAGGACACAGGTATTGTAGACTTTAGTTTATAGGTTATATAAACTGCCCATGCCAGCCTTATTCGCCTGGAAATTTCTGCATGATAGTTCTCCTTTTCGATCTTAATATTGCGATCTAAGTATATATCCTTGTCGACCCGTTCTATGGAGTTATTTCCTATCTATACGTTGGTATCTTCAGGGCTCATTAATTTCGTTTTTCTAAATATAATTTTAAGACCTACCCTTACAGAGATTACATTCAGCTGATTTAACTACGAGGTGATTCAGTCCATTACCGTCGATGTTGATGCTCTTCTCATCCCAATTTAACTGCTTCAAGACGTCTTCAAGGGCCAGCTTAAATAATTTAGTTGAGATAGTATCTCCTCCTTTTAATCGTCTGTTGGTAGTGACAGTTGTTTCGTCAATTTTAATTTTTTTTTTTTTTTTTTTTTTTTATGGGTCTAGCACACGTGCTACAGGGAAGTCCCTAAAGCGCTACAGGAGCGACACGTGTGCGGAGAAAGCGATTCACGTTGTTCTTGAATCGCTGTAGATTGTACTCGATGGGAAACACAGTCCTGGGTAAACCATTCCAAAGGCATGATGTTCTCCATATAAAAGACTGCTTGAAAAGCGTTGTACGAGGAGTAACAAGCTGAACCTCATACGGATGTGAAGCATTAGCGCGACGTGTACTTCTAATATGCACCGCTCTGGGAGGAATTAAACGGGCCACATCTTTCGAACACTTTCCATGAAAGTACTTGTAGAATAGGCTCAAGTCGCCAACCGTTCTTCGATGTTCCAGCGAATCAAGGCCGTCGGTCAGTTCCGGGTGTCCAATCAGACGAACAGCTCTTCTCTGGATAGAATCCAACAAATGCAGTGTATGTTTGGGAGCGGAGCTCCAAACATGGGAGCAGTATTCCATAGTTGGTCGAATTTGAGCTTTGTAAAGAATTAACAGTTGTTGTGGAGTGTAGAGCTTTCTGGTTCGAAACAATATTCCCAACTTTTGAGAAGCTCTTCTTGCTATGCCTGCAACATGTTCATGCCAGGACATATTTGCTCCCAAATTAACGCCTAACAGATTGAGTGACGATGTTAGAGGGATGGAGTGCCCCGACATAACTATGTCGGGTTCTGCAACGTTAACTTTTTTAGAAAAAAACTGCCGCCTGGGTTTTTGTAGCGTTAAATTCCACTTGGTTACTGTCACCCAAGATAGAATTTCTTCCAGGTCTTTGTTAAGTTGAATGACTTCCTGCTGTCTGCGGATATTCGTCTGAGTAGTCGATGTCCGAGCGTTCAAAGTGAATGAAGAGATAAGTGTACTGTCATCTGCAAAGCTGTAGATTGGATTCTCGGTCTTTTCCAGCAGATCGTTAATATAAATGAGGAAGAGAGTAGGAGACTGTATGGAACCTTGGGGCACACCGGCGTTGATAGTGAAGGTGTTAGAAAGAAATCCGTCAACCGCCACTCGTAAAAAACGCTCTCTGAGGAAACATGAGAGCCACAAACAGAACTTTTCAGACATACCATAAGAACGTAGCTTAGCCAACAGCCCATCGTGCCAAACACGGTCAAATGCCTTGGATATGTCAAGAGCAACCGCTCGAGATTCTCCAAAGTGTTCAATTGCGTTGTTCCAAACATGTGTTACATAAGTCAGAAGATCTCCTGTTGATCTATTTTTACGAAAGCCATATTGGTGATCACTAATAATGTTGAATCCTTCAAGATATTTTAGAAGATGCTGATTGATAGCCTTTTCCATGACTTTCGATATTATTGAGAGTAGTGCGATTGGTCGGTAGTTATTTGGCAAGGCCTTCTTGCCTTTTTTAGGTATCGGCTGAACTGTGGCACATTTCCAGCAGGAAGGAAATATTCCCTTTCTGTAGGATAGGTTGAAAAGTCTACAGAAAACTGGTGTTAGTTCCCTCGCACAGTTCTTGAGAACTATGGCAGGTATTCCGTCAGCGCCTGAAGCCTTTTTGGTGTCTAGCTTCATCAAAATACGTTTTATGATACGCTGTCTGAAGACAATATCGGGCATCCTTGACTGCACTATGGGAATAGTAGGTGGTGTTTTTCCTTGGAAATCGACAGTAGAATGTGAAGCAAAGAGTTCAGCCAACAAGTTCGCTTTCTCAACAGGTGTCGTTGCAATAGAATTATCTGGCCGTGTGAGTGGCGGTATGGTGGATTTGGTGAAATTTTGACTAACTGCCTTAGCGACCGACCAAAAAGACCTGGAATTGCCGGGACAAGCGAGAAGTTTGTTTCTAATCCGTTGATTGTGTACCTCCTTGGTTTCGTCGATAATTTCTTTGCATCTGTTCCTGGTACGAACAAAAGATGTTACGATTTATGGTGTTAGGATCTTCACGCCACTGTCGGTATGCAAGATGTTTAGAAGCAACAGCTTCTTTGCATTTTAGGTCAAACCAAGGCTTGCCGTTGGAAGGGCATTTCTTCGAAAAAGGGATGTAAGCATCCATACCGGCCAAAATAACATCGGAAACCTCCCTGGCGCAGTCAGATGGGTCGTCGGATCGAAAACAAACGTCCAACCAAGGGAAAGTTCGAAAATATTCCATGAGATCTTCCCATTTAGCAGATTTGTAGTGCCAAATCTTGCGCGGTTTGGGCGCCTCTCTGTCACTGATTGGTAGAATACTCGATGTCGAAAGCAGTTTATGGTCGGAAGAACCTAACGGTGGATTTACGCTGACCGTGTAAATCTCCGGATTGGTGGTTAAAAACAGATCAAGAAGACTGGCGAACTCTCCGTCTCGATCAGGGATCCGTGTTGGTTCATCAATAAGCTGAGTCAAGCCACAACTGATTGAAAATGATTCGGCTTCACGACCTTGTTCGTCGGTAGTATTTGAAATTTAATATGTATAGATGCTTCTTTATAGTTGTTCTCTGTTATTTCTATATCTGAAATCTATTCTTGCATTCGCCAGGAATTTTTGGAACGGAACGGAACATTATCAAATGCCTTATGAAAATCAATGAAAGCCAAATGTATTGGTACCTTATATTTTGTTCATTTCCGTATTACAGTACATGCTGTATAGAGGTGGTCAATCATGCTAAATCCCTTTCTGAAGCCCGCCTGTTCTACAGGTTGATAAAAATCTAGTTTTGCTGTTAAGCAGCATCAGCATCAGAGAAGAGCGGTCCATCTGATTGGGGACCCGGAATTGACCGGCGGCCTTGATTCGCTGGAACATCGAAGAACGGTTGGCGACTTGAGTCTGTTCTACAAGTATTTTCATGGAAAGTGTTCGAAGGATGTAGCCCGCTTAATTCCTCCAAAAACGGTGCATGTTAGAAATACACGTCGCGCTGGTGCTTCGCATCCGTATGAGGTTCAGCTTGTTACTCCGCGTACGACGCGTTTCAAGCAATCTTTTATATGGAGAACGTCATCCCTTTGGAATAATTTGCCCAGCGCTGTGTTTCCCACCGAGTACAATTTACAGCGATTCAAGAACAACGTGAATCGCTTTTTCCGCACTCGTGCCGCTCCTGGAGCGTTTTAGGGACTTCCCTGCAGCACGTGTGCTAGACCAATAAAAAAAAAAAAAAAAAAAAAAAGAAAAAAAAAAAAAAAAAGAAACAAGCGATTTGTTAAGATTTTAGTGAAGAACTTTTATAAGTGCAACAGAAGAGATATGGGCCCATAGTTTTCGATATCAGTATTGTCACCTTTCTTTAAGAGAAGTATACTCTTCGAATTACATCATTTTGTTGAAATTTTTTCTTCATAGAGACATTTATTTAGAAGGATTTTTAATGCATCTTTCAGAGATTTACCTCCTAATTTCAGCATTTCTGCGGTTATTTGATCTTCTACAGGGCGTCTATTGTTTTTCATCTGCTTCAATGTAGCTCGTATTTCCTCCTCTGTCATATCTGGGAGTTCTTCAGCTCCTACGTTCATAATGTTTATGTTTTCTTGTCGTCTATCTGACAGGAATGGGAAGAAAACATAATTAGTAATGAGATTATTTTACCGCATTTGTATACATTGTAAAAACAAAGAGATGCTGTGTGAAGTTCTTGTCATATGTTACGACAGAAAGTAGGTTTGGTTTAGCAAACAGTTTTGTAACATCTAATTAATCGTTGCATTAGGCATTTACAATTTATTTAATTGAAATATTAAGGAAAAAAAAATAACCCTCTGCAACTTTTGACTAAAATAATGTTTTCCCAAAAATGTGACAGTATCAACGAAATTTACGACGGTTATTTATTTTATTATATTGCTGCCAATTTACAAAATTTGAGCAGTTTCTTTCTACTCCGAAACGTCCCGCTTTGAAGGCTGAGAACTGAAGTCGATTATTTCTTTAATTAAGGTTATCCTAAAGAATGGTTCACATATGTTAAGAAAAGTGCCAAAGGCTGACGTAAACTAAGAAACTAAAGTGTTTTATTAGACAGAAATTGCTCCTAATGTAGAAGTGGAAAATTAGGTAAAACATTCCTTTAACTCCTTTTATACATTGCAATAAAATTCTTTAATTAAAATTCTTAGTTTAATTCTCATTTTATAATCACCAGTTCTTAGTTTTATTCACTTAAGGCTTCTTTTAACACAACTTTAGATAAAACCTTTTATTTTCTTTAACTTTCAAGATCAAGCGTATGTTCTCTTGTTATTGTCTTTGTTAGTAAAAATTTTCTGTGATCCATTTAAGCTAAGAGTGTTTTGCAAATATTTTCTACAAATTACTTTTTCTTTCTAATACAACTGTTACTGAAACTGTGCCTATACATTGGGTATTTTTTGCACAAATAATTGAGATGTATTATTAAGAAGGTTGAGGTGGGATAGTCCCAACCAAAAATTTTGAATATTGTCATTTAGAAATGCTTTGTATTAACCATAAAATTCGCTAATGATTGTTTTTGCTTTAAAAAAAATATTTTTTAATTAAGTCGTCTAAAAATGCATTGAACTTAAAGGAAATTATACTGAAGAATAGATGTATTTCGACTCATTAATTCATCTTATTTCATTTCCGCTTTCAAAACTTATTGATGGCGGATATAAGGAAGCAACTAGAACAGCATATAATAAACTAATATTAAGATGAAATATTTACCTTTTTTAGTGTACAATGTGCTTTCTTCTCCTTAGTCTCTTGCTTTTTTGAGTTGTCTAAAGGATCAAATTGCTTTTTATAGGTCGGGTAATAACCATACTCCACCCTGTTACAAATAAACTGAGGAGTTTTAGTGTAAGGTTTAATAGATTCCTCTAAATTCTCCGAGAATGCGGTATACGGTGATTCCTCTTTTTCACAACACACTGGTACTCTGGTAGTTTTACAACCAACTCTCGTCTCTGGAGGTTTGGTACAAATTGGCGTAAGTCGACACATTTTTCGGGTCCTACATAGGGCTTTAATTGAAGGTCGTATATTTTTACATTTATTTTTTCCATCACTTTCCTTTTCCTTTTGTATGTCTTTTTCGTTCTTAGAGACAATTTTGGTAGTTGATATGGCTCTTGATGCTACTCTTATGGTGTTGCTTTTAGTTCTTTTAAGATTAGGTGTTAAAATACCAACTTTTGGAGTGACTTGTTTAGGTGTTACTACAGTGCTGCTTGCAAATTACATTTTTTGCTTTTGGAAACATATAAGAGTCAAAATTTTGAGTTGTATCTTTAGGGATACATCGCCAAGACTAAAATATTCAGAAAATAAGGTAAAAAAACTGTTTCTTTTCAAAAATTTTTATTTATTACAGTGGAAATCAACAAAACAATTTCTAGTAGGCACAAGGCATAACCGAACATTACATTTGCTACAAAAAACATATGTTTGACCAGATGGGCAGTTCCTACATCTGCCTTTCTCACGAAATACTGGAAAATGAGCCAGCTTGTCCAGTTTCCAGTGCATTCCTTATTCGCTTTAACGGTTGTGGAGCCTCTGAATTACTAGGGCGGCCTCTTTTCAATTTATTTGTTTGAAATATACTTTTTGCGACACATAATCTAAATTTTTTTAGTCGCATTGCCAGTTTTTCATCTTCTAATAATTTGTATTCTCGCCTATAAAGCAGCCATGCGTTATTCAGACATGTATCAAGAACTTGAAAATAAACCCATATACCACCTATGAGTTTTCATTCCAGTTCTATACAAAGAAGTGAACATATCGGAAGATCGACCCCGCCCATGTGGCTGTTATAGTGCTTTACTAATTGTGGACATAGTATATGTACTTTACCGCCTCCTACTTTAGAATACCTTTGAATAGTTTCAGTCCGATTAGCTGGCACATAAGCCACATAGCAAAAAAAAAACATTCGCTTATATATTTTACATTCCTTACGCGATGTCTCATAACTACGTCACAAACAAGTATAATCAGTATTTATAGTATTGTTTAAGGACAATGGAAATCAAATTAAAACCGACATTATCTATACTATATGCTACTGCTACTACAGCTTAAGGAGCCCTGCAATGTATATATCTTAAGATCTAAATTGTTAATCATATCATTGTGTAACAATAATGATTATAGACTAGCTAGTTGCCAATAAATGAAAGGTAAATATGACTTTAGGCAGTGAGCTTCACACTTGATGAATTTAACTAAGAATACACCTCTTGCGCCACCGCAGCACACTTGCACCCTTCGTCCTCGAGTTTAAATATACTTAATCAATTTAAAATATTGAGACAGTAATAGCAGTCCTCCATACAAAAATGCTATTCATTGTCGGATGAAATACTATAGTCTACCAGTCGAAGAAACTAATTCTAACAAAAAAGACGGCCACACGAACTTAACCACCTACTCGAATTCAATAACCTCAAAAACACCTTATCTGAATCGATCCCTCACAGCGTTTAGTTACCCCTCTGAACAAGGTAAGTTAACATTAACAGTCAGTTACTATATTAAATAAAAAAATTAACTGAAATTGTTTAATCCTATTGAGAAAACTAAACCGGTAATTTTATTAATAGGTTCATTACACAAGAGGTTGCATTTACCAACAAGAAATTGAAAAAAGAGTTTCCTACAGGACAGTTTTTTTTACATTTCTGACAATTAGTTCAGTTTCATATCGATCCTGTTAGAAGCTGGCTCGAGCCTGTCACATATTTAAAAAGGAGGCACGTGTAACAAATTATAGGTATGTGGACATTTTATGTAGCTTTGCCAAGATCTTTCTAATCACATCTTTTCTAATGTTTATTGCCTTGTTTCTACTAATAAATATGGTTTTATTGCCTCATAATCAATAGTTACTCATATTTTTCTAATTGCACATTATTAGTAATGTAATTAACAACTTGGGATAGGCGGATGCAGTGTATACCGACTTCACGAATGCAGTTAATAGTATTAGTTATCTGATAATTCTGAAAAACCTCTGTACTTTTAAATTAAGCTGACCATTAGTAAAGTTTGTCAGAAGCTTACTCCAGAAAACAATTTGTTGATTGTAATGAGTTTAGCTTTGAACGGGTAGTTATTATACTATATTATAGTTGCTGGGAGCGGATGAACGAACGTAGAATAGGGAAGGCATATATGGATTGAAATGTGAAGTGTGTCCACTCATGGACGATCAATGCTTGACTAATAGGAGCGAAGGAGACCAATAAACAGAAATAAAATAATAAATAAAAAAATAAATTGTAGTTCTATCATAAGATATTTATTTAAACAGGAAAGTTAACTTTCCTGTTTTCTGAAGATACAAATAATTTTGAAAACAGGTTATGAAGATGTAATAAATACTATTAAAATTATACTTAAATCCGCATGTCTGGTTTTCCAATTTAGCCTATACATTTACGACAATGCATTTGCATGGTGGTATTTTTGTATTCAATTAAATGCTAATAGTTATCGTTGTTATACAGAGACTTCCCCCGACATTGTCAATTATGTAAATACTCCCTGAAAGCGGGTCTTGTATATTACTAACATCAAATGCAAAGATATCCCTTTATATTTAAATAGATATGGCGTCATCTGTGTTTTAGGTTTTTCCCTTGATAATAACGTTCCCTTAATAAAACAAGTCTTTTTAGTGCTGTTATATTACTGTACCATCGTGACATGGGAATTTAATAGCCTATATTAATTTCTTCAGGTAGAGCTTCACATTTATATATATATATATATATATATATATATATATATATATATATATATATATATATATATATATATATATATTTATATATATATATATATATATATATATATATATATATATATATATATATATATATATATATATAAATATACTTGATGAGTAGAAATTCTTGGGAATAAAGGTTCTATAAATGTGAATAATTTTTGAGATGTATTGTCTTAAATATTATAAATAATTTTAATCTAGCTTTTAAACTATGGTAACTCCAACCACGTAAGTAAAATTTAATTTTTCTATAGATTGTTTATTCTTTTTTTTTTCATTTTTTAATTTGTGTTAAAGTAATTCTCTGTCAATTTATAATTTTAAAAGATATTGACATTGTTTATAGACAATCAATTTTAACTATTTATTTTTTTATTCTTATTTCTTTTGTTTTTAAAATATATTAGGGTTGCTTTATGTCAATGTATAAATTTAAAAGATACCGACATTAGTTTTAGACAATCAATTTTGACACTGAAGAAGGTTTTTAAAGACCGAAACGTATGTCAATGAAAAATATGGTAACAATAAATTAAAAGCTACACAACCAAGCTACTGTTTTCCAAGAATTTCTACTAATCAAGAATATTATATTGCCTGAGGTTCGAAAAAATCCCGTATTAAGTGTATATATATATATATATATATATATATATATATATATATATATATATATATATATATATATATGTTAAGCCGTAGTGATTCAGGGATGAAGAACTATGTAGAACAGTTAATTCAGGAACACATCCGTTCATTTGTTATATTCCGGATGGAATTTTGCAGACGTTTCGCCAAGGTCACATTTCCCATTTTTCACCTCTGGTTTTGATGGTCTGGAAAGTCTCCTCCCTATAGAGGTGTGAAATATTTAAATCGAGGTGAGTGACAAATGGAGCAATGTGTATAAGAATTAATCTGAGAATACAACCATTTATTTCGCTGCACTGAGAACGTCAGGTTGGCGAAATTTCTGCAAAATTCCACCCAGAATATAACAAACAAGAGGATGTATTTCCGGATTAACTTTTCCAAATATATATATATATATATATATATATATATATATATATATATATATATATATATATGTATACCAGCTCATAACTGACCATATATGTAAATATGGTCTTAGTGAAAATCGTTAGATTTCGATATTGACGCGTTTATGAATTTCGTGAAAATCGATACTTTCAGTTTATCGAGTGCCACGACTACAAATGTTTTATTGTTGCGTAATCCTGAGTACATCTGCTGTTGATTACAATTCAAAGCAAAGCTAATTGTGCTAAGCCTGTGGAAAAAAAAACGTTTTTGCAAGTATCGTGATTAAAAACGTTTTAATTAGCTAACTTTGGTCTTGAAATCGATTTCTCACTAAGGTCATATTTGCATATGATATGGTGAGTTATGAGCTGGCCTATCAGCTCCCGAAAGGAATACGTTTTCAGTTGTTCTTACATTAAACCCCATATGCTTTACGGATCCCTCGAACGTTCACGCCAACTGTAGCGAAGTCTGCTAACCACTCTGTCAGCGAATGGCTGCAACGAGTCTGCCTCCGGCAAAGTGCCACCGACGAGGTAGGAGTTATATCTTACCATTATTGGCCGTTAGTACTGGCTTAAGTACCGGAAAATTCTGTTCTCTTGTTTGTCGATCCTAGCCTGACTGATGAGCCGTGATACGGCGGAACGCGTCTAGGGATAGATTCGACAAATAAAAGAAAAATACTATATATATATATACATATATATATATATATATATATATATATATATATATATATATATATATATATATATATATATATATATATAGAATAAAGAAAGAAAGCAAAAGATTGCCGTATCTACCAAAATTCTTAAAAATAAAATCTTAGTTGGTGAACTCGGCAAAAAGGGGCGTGATAAGAGATCACACAATTTTCATTAAGCCAATATTTCGGTCCTAGATTGGGACCTTCTTCAGGGCAAGAACTGAAAAGGAGAACTAAAAATATTCACTGATAGTGTTTGGGACAAATTTAAATTAATGATGTTGTAATTCAGTTGTTATAATAAATAAATAAATTAGTGTAGAACAAGAATAAGATATTAGTCATAATAAAGTCAAAAACTCACATGAGCAGTGTGAAGTTGAGTTAGCCTGAATGGCCGTAGGTAGCTTATACATAAAAACGTTGGTTAATCCAGGTAGCAGAAGGTAATGAAGGGGTGACGCTACTTTAATCTTCATTTGTTTCTGCAAACAATCTCTTCCTCCAATCATATTTCAACAAGAAATTAATAAATTAATAATTAATATAATAGACGATCTTCCTCTTTTTTGCTCCGATCATTCTCTCTCTCTCTCTCGCTCCCTCGCTCACCCTTTACCTAAAATTAGGTTATGATTTATTCTTCCTCGGTTCCATACCGGTTCTTGGTCGCTCAATTGGCTATCTCTTTCTTGCTCAAGGGTCCATACATGCACTTCCCAATTTTAATCGGTTCCTTCCGGGTGTCGACCCCCTTTTCTGGTTAATTGAGTTTTCTTAATAAGCCCCTTATCTCTGTCGTTTTAGCTGTCTCCTGTCGTCCTTGTCATCTTTCGTATATGGCGGTGGCCATGTGTGGTTGTCACAGATTAAATAATTAAAAATGTTTTCAACATCCAAGGTTCTCAATCACTTCCATGTTTTAAATCTGGTTTTTATAATTTTATCTACAGTGTTATAGTGCGTATTTTATATATTTTATAGATTAACCAACGTTTTTATGTAAAAGCTACCTACGGCCATTCAGGCTAACTCAACTTGACACTGCTCATGTGAGTTTTTGACTTTATTATGACTAATATCTTATTCTTCTTCTACACTAATTTATTTATTTATTATAACAACTTAATTACAACATCATTAATTTAAATTTGTCCCAAACACTATCAGTGAATATGTTTTGTTCTCCTTTTCAGTTCTTGCCCTGAAGAAGGTCCCAATCTAGGACAGAAATATTGGCTTAATGAAAATTGTGTGATCTCTTATCACGCCCCTTTTTGCCGAGTTCCCCAACTAAGATTTTATTTATATATATATATATATATATATATATATATATATATATATATATATATATATATATATATATTTATATATATATATATATATGTAAGTAATATATAAAACTAGGATTTCCAGCCAAAATTATATTTAAAATCATAACTATGTATTTTGGAAAAAATTAATGATTTAATTTAATAAAGTAAATTAACTAGAAAACAAAATTACAAGATATCATGTGAAATATAAGAGTGAAACAATAACCTTTCTCTTTGTATCGTAAATAAAAGTTCATATTATTTTATTTTAAGTGGTTTCTATTATTTGTATTCCTAACCCTTAAACTTGATCAGTTCCTAACAAAAAAACAAACCTCTTTCTGCCTAAATCAATATTTACTCGAAGATAATAAAAAAATTCCGGCGAAAATGAGACATTTTTATTACACTTCAAACCCTTTCAAAAGAGATCTTTTTTACACTAACATTTCGCTTGGTTGTCTTTCTTTTTGTTCATTATTGCCGTATTCCTTTGGAAAAATACTACCGATCTCGCTACTATTATCTATGTTATATATATATATATATTATATATATATATATATATATATATATATATATATATATATATATATATATATACACATATATATATATATATATATATATATATATATATATATATATATATATATATACATATACATATACGAGTATATAGAGACGAAGGGTAGTCTCGACCGACTAGTTAAACAGCAGTATTATGTTCTTGGGGTAAGCGGTCTTTGGAAAAGAACTAAAAAGTTTTGAACACTCTTTTAGCTACGCCAAGCTTTCGAAAATATATCATTTTCTTCATCAGGACTACAATTACAGTAGATTATCAGTATTTTTGAGATTAAAAGTAAAGAACTACCCTATTTTATATGTAACAATAAAGTACTTACTGCTAAGTGGTATGTTCAAAAATTGTTGTTTATGGAGGCACTTTATTACACTTATTCATCAGAAAAAAACATGATAAAAACTCGACATACTCATCTCTGGGAAATATAATAAATTTTTACTTCATTTTGTTAGAATAGTACAAAGAATTGTGTGGTTGTAAAGTGATTTTAATTTATAAAGGATTTTTTTGTTATGTTTTCTTGTCATTTTGCAGTGTGTTTCGATCTCTTAGTTAAGTTGTGGTTAATTTATATTTGGAAGTAGAATGACGTTGATATTTTGTTTGATCATTTTAAAGTTGAAAAGTTAGTGAAAATCAGTGGGATTATTATCAAAGAAATATGCCAGATATGTTGTAAGAGTTTTTATTTTGACTGCCTATTTGTAATAGATTGGAGAAAATTAAACTCAGATCGCCAATGTCAGTTTTTTTATTGATCGAGTTCGGCTAATCCACCACCCTAAAGATTCTCCTGCCGAAATTTCTCTCTTTACATAGGATTTTGGTTTCAGCAAAATTAAATTTATGTGAAAATTGGCTACTATGCTGGGCAAGCGAACAAGAGTTTTTCTTTAATCTTTTGTGGGAAGTGATTCTGTCTTTTAGGACTCTAGATGTT
This sequence comes from Pachyrhynchus sulphureomaculatus, assembly GCA_019049505.1. Lineage (NCBI taxonomy): Eukaryota > Metazoa > Arthropoda > Insecta > Coleoptera > Curculionidae > Pachyrhynchus > Pachyrhynchus sulphureomaculatus. Next base: position 35,574,894 of record CM032450.1, read on the forward strand.
TGTCCTATATAGATTTTTTCACATTGAGAGCAAGGGATGCTGTAAACTCCTTCTGAAACTTTTGTGACTTTATCTTTGTCTTTTAGTCAAGTGATGAAGAAAATGAAATATTTTCGAAAGCTGTCCAAAACTTTTTAGTTCTTTTCCAAATCTGTCATATCTACTGTCAGTAGTAAAAAATCACCTGTGAATAACTCTGATCCTAAGGGGGAAAAGGGGGAAGAAGGCTGTATGAAAATTTTGGGAAGCAATCTGCATTTTGCGTATAAGTTTATTAAGCAGAGATTTGTATCCGACGAAATTATGAAGTCCACAGCTAAAGCATCGTGAATTCCAAGAACATCTTTAATAAAAAGCCAAAATAAATACTGATAGTTTTGTCCTTTTTAATGCGTTTTTTTTTCCTGAGATGTAAACAAAAGAATAGTTAAACTAAACTTCGATAAGATAACCACTCGAAATGTTGACATACAAAGTGTTACTTTGCAACTACACATATTTGTTCCAACAAAAATAAAGTAACTGTTCACTACGTTGTTTTTTATGTTATTAATTGACTATTTTCATAAATTCTATTTGTGCTATTCCTTTTTCTAATTTCTATTGATTTCATATTACAGGTATTCTTTTTAAGTATTCATTAAATTTACTATGGTTTTAATTCCTCTCTGGAACTGGTAAAGTTAACCTAAATCTTAAAGCAGGCTTTTTGTTTTCAATTAATTGATTTCGTTCGTTCCTTTAAAAAAATTTATTAGCTTTCTTCCAAACCCTTCATATGGTAATTTTATTGCCACGATGTAGATCTACGAATAGTTTATGCTTGTTCGTATATAAAGCCGTACATTCATAGTGGATGTGCATAGAGCTTTCTTCCTCTTCATCTGCTTTAGGTATTGAATTGTCCTCCCGTAAACCTCCCCATTAATTATGGACCCTTTTTCTACAGGGTGCGGCGCTTAAATCCGTACAAATTTAAATTTGAATTTTCCGCCATATGGTAGTTCCGCTATAGGTCGTTGTTGACGTTCCTGAAAGCCACATACTTCTAGTAAACAGTCATAACCTCGAAATGACCGAGCCATTGTGAACAAGTTTTCGCGCTAGACGTTCGGCTACTGAAATCATTCGCTTCTTCGAATACCAGAGGTCAATTGTGTACGACATTGTTGCTAATTATAATGCTTCTGAGAAGTCTAGGGAAGATGCACCGGCACACACGAGCCATTTAGTCTAAAACTGGTTATCGGATAACGTGGACATGTTCTGTTCTACAGAGTTCTGGCCCCCAATAGCCGGATTTGAACCCCCTTAACTACTATGTTTGGAGCGTAATCGAAAGAGTTACTAACAAGTCCATATACCCTAATCTGGCTTCTTTACGCACCGCTACCGAAGCAGTGTTTGTCAGTACGGACAGCTCTACTTTAAAGAGAGCGTACGAGCGCTTCAGGCAAAGGATAGAGGCGGTCATTGCGGCTGAGGAAGGTTACATCGAATAATTCCACTCTGGATAGGTCATACAACTGACAAAAGGATTTTTTTTCATTTTAATTTTTTGACGAATAAAATTTTCATTTAATAAGTGTTTAATTTATCCGGATTTAAGCGCCGCACCCTGTATATATCCAATAAGCTAAATTTCTTTGTAGTCCAAAAATACCATCGCTATCAACTTTTCATAATACGACTCAGTTTATATCTTTTAGGACACTATATTGCTTAAAATATTGTATATATAAATGGAAATTCATCCCTGCTTTCTCGCAAATTTTTAATGAGTCTAATAACATAAAAAAATTCGTGAAAAATCTATGCTGCTTTACTGATTTTTAATAACAACAGTAACATTTTATTTTTAAGGGAACTTTTTATTGGCGGTGAAACCTTTTATGTTAACATTCTTTTTTTACATTTTTACATCCATTCAATTTTAAATTTGAAACAACCACAAACTCACTTTGGCAATTATGGTTTTGTAGTGTTTATTAATTTTAAAAATGATTTATGAGTTAAATTTGAGAGTTGCTGTGGAATGAAAAATTAAATTGAAATCTGCAACCAAAAATAATTATTTTGGTTCGATGTTGCACAGGCACAAACCAATATCAGTGCAATCCAACCCAATATATTTTTATTCCTAAAAGTTTAAGTTGCTTTGTTACATAATATAAATACAATGGTTTATTTATTGTTTGGCTGTATGTAGTCAAGGGAAAGATAAGGCCCTGTATGCATGTATATACACTTCTACTTTTTAATATACTATATATATATATATATATATATATATACATATATATATATATATATATATATATATATATATATATATATATATATATATATATATATATATATATATATATATATATATGTATATATATATATATATATATATATATATATATATATATATATATATATATATATATATATATATGAATGAAATTAACCTTAAACCTTTCTAAGACGGTATACATTGCTTTCTCTCTGACTGAAGCAAATCGACCGGACTTTGATTGTATACAGGTAAACGATATGAACATGAAAGAAATCACACACACAAAATATCTTGGAATTACGATTGATAAACATCTCAGATGGACTGAACATGTCCAAGATTTATCTAATAAATTGAGAAGACTCATATATAAGTTTTACCTAATAAGAAAAATACTACCCTCAAACTACGGGTTACTGTCTATAAGGCATTGGTTGAGTCACTGTTGAGATATGGCATCATTGTGTGGGGTGGACCTTATAATAATGCACTGAGTCAACTGAGCTTGATACAAAACTATATTGTTAGAGTAATTTTCTTTCGTGATAGACTTTTTCCAACCAAGAGATTATATAATGAAAATATAATGAATATAAGAAATTTATATCTTTTAAACATTTCTCTATTTTGCTACAGAAATGAAAAAAAATTGTGAATCATCAATATAGAACTAGAAACAGAGAAAATGCGATATTAGTTGTACCCTTTAGAAAATATGACCGAAACCAGAGGTCTTTGCCAGTTTTGGGACCTAAAGTTTTCAATAAGTTGCCACAGAATATCAGAAATATAAATAATTATAAACTGTTTGAAAAAAAATGTAAACTGTTCATTACAGAAAATTCTGAACTATTATGTGGATTGTTATAATTCATAAATGCGATTGTCTGCATGTTTATATGTATGTTTTTTCTTTTTCTTAATTTTCTTATGTATTAATTATTATCTTTACCTTCTACAAATCGTAGAATAATTTAAATTGTATTTTAGCCTGCGCACCTGCGCACCTGCGCATACAGGTGTCTCTATACACCTAGGCGCACCTTGTTTACTATTAGCTTGGTTCTATGTAAAAATATATTATGTACTGGAAATATTACTATTGTACTGTGAAAGGAATAAATAAATAAATATAAATATATATATATATATATATATATATATATATATATATATATATATATATATATGTATATATATATATATATATTATATATATATATATATATATATATATATCTCCTGTCTGTAACTCCTCTCACATACGGTAATAGGACTTTGATTTGGTTGAGGTCCCGTTCTTCTGTCCTTGTCTGTGGAGGACGCTGCCTTTCTAATGCTCTCCGTAAGGATCTTTATATCCGTTTTGCTTGAGTGCTCTAGTATTTTGTGTAATTTCTTGCTGTCTCGTGTCTGATTCGGTGAGTCGATATGATTTCGATACGAGAGTGTTAGCTACCGACTGGATTTGGGATGGACATGCCCTTGAAGCTGATCGTATTGTAACATCAGATAATCTAAGATTAATTAAAAACGTATCCGATAGAAGATTGTTGAACGCGTACGAAAGTATGGAAATTATAAAATGTAAAAGTAGTTTAAATAAAGACAGAGGGCCTATTCCTTATGACTTTGAAACGGTTCTACAATCAGAAAAACATCCAATTAACTTTATTGAGGTGTGAAATAGAGGGGTAATAAAAAAAATCCAAAAGTGATAATAAAATAAATCATTGTATTTTTAGTTCTGTACAAACGAGAGATCTAGCTTAATATCTAGCGAATAATTCTGAAGAATCCATTTTCTCCCCAATCCTTTCCCCAAGAATTAGATACTATTCAACATTTTATATCATTTTCTACACCCCATCCAACAAACTTTATACAATTTGCTACAAGTATTACATCTGTTGTTTTCTGGTATATTCCTATAAAAAACATAGTATTCGCTTGTAAAAAATGACTTTTTTATTTATTATCAACTAAATATATTTGAATATATTGAATCCAAAATATTTTTTCTGAGTTTGAATATGATATTTTGAACATGTCATATTTTTATAAACAACGTGTTATATATATATATATATATATATATATATATATATATATATATATATATATATATATATATATATACATATATATATATATATATATATATGTATATATATATATATATATATATATATATATATATATAATATATATATATATATATATATATTTATTGCTATTCCAGTAATGTAGGATTCTTCCTATATTATTGGAACCTAAATCCCTTTGAGTCATATAGGTTTAATAATATGATGGCACCATTACATGTATGATAATCAAAGTTCTACCTTTTCCAGAAAATTTTTTATGAAATCAAAATATAGATTTGTTATTATGATATATAAGGTGTAAAGACTAAGCTTCACTACTTACTTGACCGGAACTGATGGCCTCGCCTATGCCATTAGTTCCGCTTGAGTACTTCAAGGGTTAGGCTAAGTATAAATAGGGTAGAATTGTAGTTTAGCTTTAGTCAATCATCACTACTGATGAAGCTAACATGGTTAGCGAAACGGGCGTCGAGTGCAAAAATAAAGTGTTTGGTGTAGTGGTGATATATACTGAGTAGTGATTTTTTGGAGATCTAATAACTAAGTAATTATGAGATTTTGGATAGGGAGCATTACCTCCTTGCCCACATCTTAAATCCACCATTGAACCTGATATAGTGCTACTCGATAAAGTAGCAAATATGATTTTTTATTGAGATTCTGGAACCTACAGAAATAAATACAGATAAAAAAACACGTTCCAAGTACAAATACTGAATGGATATGTGTTACTTTGTATACGCAAAACTTTTAGAATAATTCGTATCTGAAAAGTTTGCAACTTTTACTAAAAGAATTGTTCTATTTTTTTTCAAAATTTTAGATTTTTTTGGTTTACAAATTATTGGAACAACAGTATATCTTTAATTTAATTCCTCATCGAGTTAAAACTATAAAATTGTTCAGTTTGTTTTTAACGTCGTACTTGCTACTTTCAAAACATTATTAAACAAGAAAATATTCCTTTAAATTATCCCAGCCTTCTTTTGTTCTATCGAAAATTTTCATCACATTTTGTTATTTTATTCAGCAAAAAGGAAACAAAGTAACAAGGTTCAAAAATAAATAAATATTCATTAACAATGTTTCATTATCAAGTATAAGCCTTGTCAATATGAAAATCTAGGTATTTGCATTCACAATAACCTTTGTAGGTTACACAATAAAAGTCAAGCTTGTATGGTGGTAAAACACTGGGTATAAAGGGATTTTAAAGAAAAATTGAATGGCAAATGAAGGTTTGAATAGCACTTTACGTAGCTATTTTCCATAAAAAGCTTTTTCAGTAATCTCTGGAAACCTATGGAAAAAGGAAAATTGACATTTTTAGTCTGTTAATATTAGCTTCTACACTGCACTTTAACAGTAGATCTGATTTTCTGCCTTTCGGAAAAACTTCCTGCATTGACCGGGAACAATATTAATTGCTCTTTTATAGTGTTCAATTGTTTCCTTTTTCATTTTCCGGATATTGCATCTCGTTTTGGTTTCTTCCGTTTAAACATGAAAGCAGACCTATTGGAAAATTAAGCAAATTAGAGATAAATATATTTTTACTTTTATGGCTCTCTCTATTGTTTGAAGTCTAAATATTGTGAGACGTATGAACATAAAAACCTGGTTTTTACAGCATCGTTATTTTTGAAACATTTAGTCACCTCTCTCAGTACGTAGAACGAAAAAAATATGAAAAATAATAAATATTTCTCAAAAATGTCGCGTTAAAGTTAGATAACTGGATCATTATAATGCACATACCACAAATATTCATGTTTTTAATGTTCCGTACGGAACACTTATTAGATCACTTCGGTGTCTGTCTGTCCGTCTTTCACACCCCGATTTTCTCCGAAACTATTTGACACAGAAAGTGGAAATTTGACACTAATAGCCTCAGCAAACCCGTGTGGTTTTAAAAATTAAATTTTAATTTAAGGGGTTAATTTTGTGGGGTAAAACTAGGAAGTGAAAAAAAAATACCTGGTCGTCGAGTGAGGTGTCAAATGAAAGCTTGTAAAAACATGAGTTCAGGTTAGTTCAAGTTAGTTGTTTTTTTATATACCAGATAAATTATTAAAGGTTATGCACTCTTCATCATTTTCGCTCAGTCTACATCCTGTGGAAAAAATTCCAGAATTTTTTCAAAATTTTTTGATAAGTGCTTTTCGAGATAAGGAGGGACAGCGGTTTTTTTCGCAATGCTTTAAAAATAATACAAAAAAAAGTATACACAAGTATTATATTATACATATTTATAAACTCGTGTTTTCCCAAGCTTTCGTTTGACATTGTGCGCTCGGACATCGGCTACTCAGGCGAATATCCGCGAATATCTGCAGACAGCAGGAGGTCGTTCAACTTAACAAAGACCTGGAAGAAATTATATCTTGAGGTGATAGTAACCAAGTGGAATTTAACGCTACTAAATCCCAGGCGGTTTTTTCTAAAAAGTTAACGTTGCTGAACCCGACATGGTCATGTCGGGGCAATCCATTCCCCTAGTATCGTCAGGCAATTTGTTGGGCGTTAATTTGAGAGCAAACATGTCCTGGCATGAACATGTTGCAGGCTTAGCAAGGAGAGCTTGTCAAAAGTTGGGAATATTATTTCGAACCAGAAAGCTTTACACTCCACAACTATTAATTCTTTACAAAGCTCAAATTGGGACCATGGAATACTGCTCCCATGTTTGGGACTCCGCTCCCAAACACACACTGCATTTGTTGGATTCTGTTCAGAGAAGAGCTGTTCGTCTGAATGGAGACCCGGAACTGGCCGGCTGCCTTGATTCGCTGGCACATCGAAGAACGGTTGGCGACTTGAGTCTGTTCTACAAGTATTTTCATGGAAAGTGTTCGAAGGATGTAGCCCGCTTAATTCCTCCTAGAGCGGTGCATATTAGAAATACACATCGCGCTGATACTTCACATCCGTATGAGGTTCAGCTTGTTACTCCGCGTACAAACGCTTTTCAAGCAGTCTTTTATATATATCGTCCCTTTGGAATAATTTGCCCAGAGGTGTGTTTCCCACCAAGTACAATTTACAGCGATTCAAGAACAACGTGAATCGCTTTTTCGCGCGTAGCACGTGTGCTAAACCCACAAAAGAAAAAAAAAAATCCCACTGGATGACCTGGTAAAAGAAAATTTTTACTTCTAATTTCAGTCCCCAAAACTAACCCTTTAAGTCAAAATGTAACTTTCAAAACTACATGGCTCTAATGAGGCCATTAGTTTATATATTAGTATCAAATTTCAACTTTTTATGTCAAATAGTTTCAGAGAAAATCGAGACAGACGGACGGACACCGAAGTGATCTTATAAGTCTTTCGTACGGAACACTAAAAACACAATACAAATGACAGAAACCAAGGTAACTGAAGCGACGGTTAAGGAAGCAGAGTCATCTATAACCGGTCAGCCCCGTGATAAACTTCAGCATACATAAAACAAACCCGGCAGAAAAGTAACCAGAATATCAAATCAAACTTTGGAGAAACGTCTGGAAAATTTGATCTAGAATTTAACGAACGACCAAATGAAATACCGGATTCACGTTTACATAGCAAAATTGAAAGAACTCTTTAATTTTAACACTTTAATTTGACTGTAAAATGATGGAAATAAATCTTAAAATTCTGCATATACAAATTTGTATTGCCCACTTTCCACTCAAAACGAATTTTACCTACTGGAAATATAATTTTAATAAATAAAGTAAATTACATGCAGAAGAGTGTTCCAAGTACCTTTTAAAAAAACCAATTTGCAATAAGCTTTGCTCAAAACTTGATGTAATTAAATCTCCTCTTTTAAGAGAACTTTCGAAGATACAATATCTGATTTATTAGGTGGGTAATTTTCCCGAATATTAGTTTTTTTTAGAATCTTAGAGATATTATATTAAAATACTTGCGAAAATCTATATTTTATTTTAAAGGTAGCAAAATGAACAGAATCGTTTTTCATGAGAGAATTAATAAATTTAATTGACTAATAACACAGCCCCACAAAAAAAAAGTGGGGTATACTTTTGATGCGATGTATCAGATCCGTAGTATTTTTGCCCGCTGATCACGAATCTGACGTCAGAATATCGCCATCACATCTCAATTTTTTTCTAACCTCAAAAAATAGGTAAAAAATTAGTAAAAATTAAGAAAAATATACTCCTAAAAAATTGATTCAAGCTTTTTCATGAATCCAAAGATGTATTAATATGTATTCGGACACGCTAAGCTAATATTCATCGGTTGGATTGAGCCATACAGTTCTGTTTTCTTTCTAACCTCAATACATCAGAGAGATATAGTGCTTCTCGAATGCAAAAAAAATCGAATTCAAATTAAAATTCAACCGATCCTTACCAAATTTGGTACACGGGGATTTTTTGGGTCGCTGATCACGAATCTGAGGTTGGATTTGCAAAATTCAAGATGGCAGATGTTTTCGCGCCATTTTGAACGCCGAGAAAATTCATCGGTCGATTTTTATTCTTCTACCTGCATCCAGGGCACCTCCACGTGGTGACGGTGGGCAACGGTGTTACTCCACTAGCCGGCAGAGAGTCCCTGGATAACGGCTTAGATGCCGTCATGGTAGGTAGAAGAAAGAGAATTACGATGCAGGGACTCGGAAACCCAGTATCGGCGGTTGGTCAGGGTGGGAAAGCGGGCCCGCAGCCGTCGTCATCCAGCGACCGTAGCTCTTCATGTGTGGGTGACTTGGCTCATGTAGAGTATAATGCTACAAGAAAACGGTCTCACGGTACAAGGACTTTTCATAAGTGCGATAAAAACAGTGATTCATTTTGTTATATTTGCTGTCAACACGTATTGAGTAAAATGGGGTCACCGATAACGGATAAGATTAAAACCTTATATAAGGATTGTTTTAACATTGAAATACAGCACCAGGATACAGATTGGGTTCCCCACATCATTTGCAGTTCTTGCAAAATAATGTTGTACATCAATAAGAAGGCGATTAAATATTCCAGACCAGCAATATGGAATAGACCATACAGTGAAAATGATTGCTACTTTTGTATGAATGTTGTATCTAGGCATAACCGAAAAAAAATAAAAGCACTATTACTTATAACGATGTTTCGACAGTAACAAGACCAACTAAACTAATTCCGCCTCCTGAACCACTTGATGCTGATGTTATGGAAACAAATGATTTCACCTTATCAGTTCATGCCGAAAACATTGAGACTGTCGAAAAAAATTCAAACACTGTTACTAATGAATGTTCTAGTGACAACCTATCATATACTAGTGACACAGATAAAGAATTTCTACCATACAACCGTAAACCAGAACCAATACTCGTATCACAGTCAGAACTTAGTGATCTAGTCAGAGATTTAGGCTTATCCAAAGATTGTTCAGAGCACCTTGCTTCCTTTTTAAAGAAAATACATTTACTTAAGCCAGAAGCTACGATTTCTTATTATAAAAACAGAGATGAAGAATTTCGAAAATATTTCACAATGGACCAGGAATTGTCACTTTCATATTGTACCGATGTAAAAGGTCTAATGGATGAATTTCAAAATAACTCATACGATCCTGAAGAATGGAGACTGTTCATTGATTCTTCTAAACGGAGCATTAAGGCAGTTTTGCTGCATAATACCAACGTTTACGCTCCCATTCCGATTGCTGATTCCACAGTTATGGAAGATCAATATGAAAAAATGAAGCAGCTTTTGATAAAAATAAAATATGCTGATCATAACTGGAAAATTTGTGGAGATCTGAAAATTGTAACAATATTGCTTGGCCAACAGTCAGGGTTTACACTTTATCCCTGTTATAAATGTCTGTGGAATAGCAGAGACAGGGAACGTCATTATAAGAAAAAAAATAATGTATTGTTTCCACCATTGGTAGATCCAGGAAAAGTTCTTATTCCCCCGCTTCACATTAAGCTTGGACTTATGAAGCAATTCACGAGAGCATTAGATACAAACGGCCCATGTTTCAAATATTTGCATAAAAAATTTCCGAAATTTTCTGAAGCTAAAATTAAGGCAGGCGTATTTGACGGGCCACAAATAAGAAAATTGTTTCAAGATTCATTATTTGTTACTAAAATGAATAAAGTTGAAAAAGCTGCTTGGCTTAGTTTTAAAGAAGTCGCAACAAACTTTTTGGGAAATAATAAAAGTCCTAAGTACAAAGAAATAGTCGAGAAAATGGTAAAAAATTTTCAAACATTAGGTTGCTTAATGAATCTAAAATTACATTTCCTGGACTCCCACATCGATGATTTCCCAGATAATCTTGGTGACTACAGTGAGGAGCAAGGGGAACGTTTTCACCAAGATCTGAAAATCATAGAAAATCGGTATCAAGGACGATGGGATGACCATATGCTAGCTGGTCGCTAAAAAGAGAAACAAGTCCTCAAAAGAAAGCCTTTGAATAGGTTATTCGCGGAAAAAAGAACAAGATACAGCCAAAAAAAGGAAAGTTAGGCGCGGGTCTAACCTTCGCAAGTCTAGGGCTTAAGGGTCTACTATTTGAGAGTATATGGTTTAAAAGTTCTGGTTTTGAGTTTATTGGGTCTCATTTTTTTAAAGTTACAGGGTTATTGAGGTCTATTTTTTGAGGTTACAGGGTGTGGGAGTCTAAGGTTTCAGGGTTTAGGGTTTAAGAGTATCAGGTTTGAGGCTTCCCCAACTGTATACCAAATTTGGTAGGAATCGGTTGGTTTTCAAAAATTTTGTCCGCCATCTTGGATCCGCCATTTTGAATTTTGCAAATCCGACCTCAGATTCATGATCAGCAACCCAAAAAACCCCCGTGTACCAAATTTGGTAAGAATCGGTTGAATTTTAATTTGAATTCGTTTTTGCATTCGAGAAGCTCTATATCTGTCTGATTTATTGAGGTTAGAAAGAAAACAGAACTGTATGGCTTAATCCAACCGATGAATATTAGCTTAGCGTGTCCGAATACATATTAATACATCTTTGGATTCATGAAAAAGCTTGAATCAATTTTTTAGGAGTATATTTTTCTTAATTTTTACTAATTTTTACCTATTTTTTGAGGTTAGAAAAAAATTGAGATGTGATGGCGATATTCTGACATCAGATTCGTGATCAGCGGGCAAAAATACTACGGATCTGATATATCGCATCAAAAGTATACCCCACTTTTTTTTTGTGGGGCTGTGTAATTAAACAAAACTAGAAAAAAATACTTACTTTTAGTCATCAAAGAAACAAATCACAATATCTCTATAGTAAGTATTCTCGGATATAAATCTGTATTGCTAACTTGCTATTTAAAACAAATTTCAAATACCTTAAAGATAATTTTGCTGAATAAGGTGCCTAGCTTACGTGGAGAGTTTAAAGTACTCTAAAAATATAAATTCAAAAGAAGTTTTATTTAAAACTTAGGATGCAATTATATCTCGTCTTTTAATAAAACTTTCAAAGATAAAATATTTCTATACTTAAGAGTGGTTTTTTCTAAATAATATCCTCTTACGGTACTTCTTTTCTTAAGTAAGGTATTACTTCTGCAGTTTGTTAGAGCTGAAAATTTATATTTTACCTCACCAAAGTAATAAAAAGAAAAAAATAAGATCGCTTTTGATAGTACAATTTCTTTAAATATTTGCATTAACGGTATTTTTGCCTTCAGAAAAACTTTGTAACTTCTTAACACGGTTTTAAAACACTTTTTAAACTGTTTGAAAACGTATTCACTTTAATCTTTTAATTTCTTGTTCTAGAGAGAGTTTTCTGTAAGATAAAATAACATTTCAGCACTCTTTTGGTAAACTACATGAATTGGATAATTATAACATTGGATAATTAAGCTGTTATTATATTTTAGGATAAGGTCAGGCAAGGGAATTATGTTTTCAGGGTACTAGAAACAGCTTATTAAGACTCTGATACATGAGCCATTAGATTGTAGTAATTTCGGGCTATTTTGACTACACAACTGATATTATGATTGTGATGATATGGTAATATATACATAACAGGCAACGGCTGTCTCTATGGAGCACCTGTAAATTATTTCTTGTTTCATTTCTTGCTTCAATTTTTTAAAGAATTGTTGTTGTTGTACTTTAATTCGTTTTTACTTTGTTTGCTAAATTCGTAAAAAATTCACGCCGCAACATTTTTGCATGCCTTCAAGTTTCAGATGTGTCTGCTTATCTGGCGGTGTGCCGGTCTGTTTCACTATCATTTTGTCGCTTTGTCAGCCTACCTGTCTGTTAAAAGACAGACAGGTAGGTTGGCAAACCGAGAAGAGGCATTAACTCTCCAACGAAGTAAGATGTCGATTTGAAAAATATATAATAACTTGAAGTAAGGCCGTTGTTTTTAATGTTTTAGTACACTTTAAAAATCTTTCTTTTTCTTGATCAAGATACTTTACACGTTGGTTTATTAGTAGCAATTGACTCGTTTCTTTCTAATACCTTTACTATCAACGCCGGTGTGCTCTAAGGCTCCATAATGTCTGTCACTGCCGTCTTTCTTTATATTAATGATCTACTGGAAAGAACCAGATATCCAATGGACAGCTAGGCTCTTGCCTGTACGTTTGCTTCTTTACTTAATTTAAAAAAAAAACAGACCAAGAATTTTTTCTTGAGGTAATAATAACAAAGTCGATTTTAATGCTGCAAAAATTAAGGCGATTTTTTTTCTAAAATAGTAAATTTTGTAGAAACCGACAAAGTTACGTTTAGACACACCATTCGTCTAATACGGTTACTCGAGTTTCTAGGCGTTACCTTGGAAGTAAATATGTCTTGGCTTGAACACATTTCACACCAAGTTTTAATCCTGTGCAAAGGTCAAATTCCACTAACGGTGGAATACTACTTCCATATGTGGTTCTCTGCTACCAAACATACACTGCATTTGGTAGACTCTATTCAAAAAGAGAGAACTGTTAGTGACCTAAGTCTGTTTTCTTTTCTTATAATTCTGTTGCAACAACACTTGTTGGCTGAACTTTGCTTCACATTCTACTGTTGATTTCCAAGGAAACACACCACCTACCAGGTGGTGTAGACAAGGACACCCGATATTGTCTTTAGACAGGTTATCATAAAACGTATTTTAATGAAGCTGGACACCAAAAAAGCTTCTGGCTGTGACGAAATACCTGACACCAGTTTTCTGTAGACTTTTCAACCTATCCTACAGAAATGGGATATTTCCCTTCTGCTGAAAATCCGCCACAGTTCAGCCGATGCCGAAAAAAGGCAAGAAGACTTTGCCAAACAACTACCGACCAGTCGTACTGCTTTCAATAATATCGAAAGTCATGGAAAAGGGTATGAATTAGCATCCTCTAAAATATCTTGAAGGATCCAATGTTATTAGCGACCACCAACATGGCTTTCGTAAACATAGATCAACAGGAGATCTAACTTCTGTAACACTTGTTTGGAACAAGGCAACTGAACAGTCTGGAGAATCTCGTTCTTTACGAGTGGCAGTGGACGGATTCACCATCAACGCCGGTGTACCTCAAGGCTCCATACTGTCTCCTACCCTCTTTCGCATTTACATTAACGATCTGCTGAAAAATACCGAGAATCCAATTTACAGCTACAAAAATCCAGGCGGCAGTTTTTTCTAAAAAAGTTAACGTTGTTGAACCCGACATAGTCATGTCGAGGCACTCCATTCCTCTAACATTGTCACTCAATTTGTTGGGCGTTAATTTGGGAGCAAATATGTCCTGGCATGAATATGTTGCAGGCATAGCAAGGAGAGTTTTTCAAAAGTTGTGAGTATTATTTCGAACCAGAAGGCTTTACACTGCACAATGACTGTTAATTCTTTACAAAGCTCAAATTCGACCAACTATGGAATACTGCTCCCATGTTTGGGGCTCCGCTCCCAAACATACACTGCATTTGTTGGATTCTATTCAGAGAAGAGCTGTTTTTCTGATTGGTGGCCCGGAACTGACCATCGGCCTTGACTCGTTGAAACATCGAAGAACGGTTGGCGACTTGAACCTATTCTACAAGTATTTTCATGGAAAGTGTTCGAAGGATGTAGCCCGCTTAACCCCTCTCAGAATGGTGCATGTTAGAAATACACGTCGCGCTAATACTTCACATTCATATGAGGTTCAGCTTGTTACTCCTCTTACAACGCTTTTCAAGCAGTCTTTTATATTGAGAACATCATCCCTTTGGAATAATTAGCCCAGGATTGTGTTTCCCACCGAGTACAATTTACAGCGATTCAAGAACAACATGAATCGCTTTTTCCGCACACATGTCGCTCCTGTAGCGCTTTAGCGACTTCCCTGCAGCACGTGTGCTAGACCCATAAAAAAAGGGCGCTTTTGGAGCGAATGTGGGGGTTAGATGGAATGCTTTTAATTTCGCCGTATATGTCCTTTTTAGGGTTTTTGAGAGTTGAAAAATCTGAAAGTTTAGTTACTTTTTCGTAACAGAAATAATACTTAAGGAAATTAATTACATATTAATTCCAAAAAAATATTGACTTCACAACTTATATTTATATAGAAAGTACTGAGTTTAAATTATTTTAACTCGAGTGATAGTATCAAACAACGATAAAATTTTTCATTTTAAAAACCTTAAAATGCATGCAGTATCACATATCTGACTTTACTCTCCTTACAGTCGAACGTTTACCCATTGTATAAATTATTCTATTCTATAAGCTATCTTATGTTATGAATAAATACCGGAGAATAGCGAAATAATCTCAGTAAAATAGAATAAAATATATGTACTCCTGACCGCTCTGAAAAGCAAAGAAATGCAAAATTTTTCTCGAACGCAGTACAATAAGATATAATGTGGTTAATGTTGAAAAATAAATTTTTTTTAGATATTTTATTAACACCTTGTGAAAGGGAAGCGAGAAAAATAGTCACAAGATGGAAGAGCTCTTTAAAATATCAGCGTTATTTTTTTGTCATCTTTTAAAATAAAATTGCCCTGAAATTTACCAAGCTGATATTCTTTTGAGAAAACCACGTACTTTAAGTACTATTTGCTAGAAGCGCTATTTATTTTAATAAAGACATTTTCAACTAATGAGGAATTTTACGTTCACAACAGAAATGGAATTTTCATGATAATAAGGCCGTGGCTGAAATTGCTGCTATACTGTTATATCATTGAATTTTTAACTATTTTTAAACAGCTTTCTAGTTTACAAGGTTTGAAACGAAGCTTGATTTTGTTTACAGAGGATTGTAGTTCTTATTTGTTGGCTATAAACTGATCGTTTCCGTTTTAGTTTATAATAGGTTCTTGATTCTCAGTCAATTTTTCATTTTTTTTATGTGCCTAGCATACGTGTTGCAAGGAAATCCCTGAAGTGCTACAGGAGCGACATGTGTACGAAAAAAGCGATTTACGTTGGTTTTGAATCGCTGTAAATTGTACTCGGTCGGAAACGCAGTCCTGAGTAAATTATTCCAAAGGAATGAGGTTCTCCATATAAAAGACTTCTTGAAAGGGAATGTACGAGGAGTAACGAGCTAACGTGTATTTCTAGCATGCGCCGCTATGGAAGGAATTAAGCAGGCTTCATCCTTCGAACACTTTCCATGAAATTACTTGTAGAATAGACTCAAGTTGCCAACCGTTCTTCGATGTGCCAGCGAATCAAGGTTGCTGGCCAGTTCCGGGTCTCCAATCAGGTGCACAGCTCTCTTCCGAATAGAGTCCAATAAATGCAGTGTATGTTTGGGACCAGAGCGCCAAAAATGGGAGCAGTATTCCATGGTTGGTCAAATTGGAGCTTTGTTCAGAACTAACAGTTATTGTGGAGTATAAAGCTTTCTAGTTCGAAATAATATTCCCACCTTTTAAGAAGCTCTCTTTGCTATGCTTGCAGCATGTTCATGAAGACATATTTGTTTCTAAATTAACGCCCAGCAAACTGAGTGACGATGCTAGAGAAATGGAGTGCTCCGATATAACAATGTCGGGTTCAGCAACATTATCTCTTTTAGAAAAAATTGCCGCCTGGGTTTTTGTAGTGTTAAATTCCACTTGGTTACTGTCACCCCTAGATAGAATTTCTTTCAGGTCTTTTTTAAATTGAACGACCTCCTGCTGTCTGCGGATATTTGCATGAGTACCCGATGTTCGATTGTTCAAAGTGCGTACTGTCATCTGCAAAGCTGTAGATTGGATTCCTGGTCTTTTTATCGGTACAGCATACGCGCTGCAGGGAGCGACGACTATGTGGAAAAAGCGATTCACGTTGGTCCTAAATATTATCGTTATAAGAGGATGATGTTCCCGATATAAAAGAATTCTTAAGAAAGGTGTTTCGAGTAGTCAATACCACTCTGGGAAGATTTAAACTAGCTACGACCATCGAATAATTTCCATGAAAGTAGATGTAAAATAGATCCAAGTCGCTAACCGTTATTCAATGTTCCTCTTCCAATTAGAATCCAACAAATGGGAGCAGAGCATAAAAAAAAATGGCATAAAAAAATACATTTGATAAAACACAGATAGATGGTGACCTTGAGTGATGAAAACATTTTGATGTTAAAGCTCGAATTGAGGGCTCATCATCGATTACAGAGTTGGACGAATATTTCTTAATGTATTCTGCTTTTTCGTTTCCTTTAACATAAACAAATGGGGTATTCTTAATAAGCTGCTTGATAATATTAGCGAAACAATGAAGGGGGTTGTATCCTTCATTCCAGTTAATGCAGTGATGTAATTTTATTAACCAAACAGCTTGTTTATGTAATTTTGGAGAAAGCAAATTTAATGGAAATGGTTGTTTAAATATGTAGTGGCTTACCTTATTTCCATCATAAGCTGCTAATTTTTATAGGTATAAATTTATTTTTTTATCTTTGGATCCTTGTATGTCCAAAGTTAGTCAGACAACCATAATTTTAAGAATGCTAATTAATCTTTAAAATAGAAAAAATTCCAAATACAATATATTTTTTTGAATGTCTGTTAGTTTCTTGAGTTCTTCTAAATCCTTAACGAAAGATTGCAGAGAACCAAATATGGGAGCATCGTTGGTTCAATTTGACATTGGCTAATGTTAATAGTTGATGTGGAGTGTCTAAAACTTTCTAGAACTAATGAATATTCTCAGCTTGAATGCAACATGTTCATGCTAAGACATCCCAAGTTAAAAGACCAGAAACCTGTGGAATGGCGTATCCCGACCTAATTATGCCGAATTCTGCAACGGTAACTTGAAAAAAGACTACCGCTTGAGATTCTGCAGCATGAAACTATGCTTGGTTACTGTCGCGCCAAGATGAAATTTCTTACATATCTTTGTTAAGATGAACGATTTTCTACTGTTTGCCGATATCTGCATGTAATTCTATATTATCATCAAAGTTGTAGATTTAATTCCTCGTCCTTTCCAGTAGATCGTTAATGTGATAAAGAAAGAGAGTAGGAGACAGTGTGGGTCATTGGTGCATACCGGCGTTTATAGTGAAGATATTAGAGGAGAACCTATTAACTGCTACTCTTAAAAAACCGTCGCCGAAGAAACACGTGAGAAATAAACAAACCTTTCAGACATACTATAAGCATACTTAGCCATTAGTCATGCCAATCACGGTCGAATGCCTTGAATATATAAAGTGCTACAACTCAAAACTTTTCAATATGTTCAGTTAGGTTGTTCCATACATGTATGACATAAACTAGAAGATATCCTCTTGATTTTACACAACCAATTTTCATGATCACTACTATTACTACTAATCTTTCCAGGTAGTCTAAAATATGGCGATTGATAACCTTGTCCATAAGTTTTGATATTACTGAAAGCAGTGCAACTCGTCGATTGTTGTTTGGAAAGGTCTTGTTGCCTTTTGTAGGTATCGACTGTAGCACATTTCCAGCAGGAAAAAGATGTGTTTGAAAAATCTACAGAAAACTGATGTTAGTTTTTTCGCACATTTTTTGAATAATATAGCAGGTATTTAATCAGTATCAGAAGATTTTTGGGGGCCCATTAAAATATATTTTATGGCACGCTATCTAAGGAAAATATCGAGCATCTTGAAGATGCTTCATATTGTGAACAGTCGATGGTGTTCTTCCTTGAGAAATCAACAATATATTGTGAAGCGAAGAATTCCGCAAAAAAG
Organism: Pachyrhynchus sulphureomaculatus; assembly: GCA_019049505.1. Taxonomy (NCBI): domain Eukaryota; kingdom Metazoa; phylum Arthropoda; class Insecta; order Coleoptera; family Curculionidae; genus Pachyrhynchus; species Pachyrhynchus sulphureomaculatus. Next base: position 35,593,436 of record CM032450.1, read on the forward strand.
TTGGCTTTCTCAACAAGCGTTTTTATAATAGTAACACTTGGTAGTCTAAGTGGTGGTATAGTGGATTTAGTAGAAGTTTGACCATGGTCTTAGCGACCGCAGGCCTGGAATTTGTGAGGCCAAAAAATCTGAACTTTAATTCTCTAACCAAGATTTATTAACTAGTTTAACCGACCAAAATATTTAGGCGATTTACTATACTTACTACATATTTGACCTCCCTACGAAGATAAAGAGTAAAGACATAAAGTTGAGGCTAATTTAAGTTATAACAATAAAAGCCTTTGACCAGTCCAGCATCAGAGTATGAGGTAAATACAAAACTAGGTATCCTATTCTAACCTGATATATTCGTATTATCTTATCCACAGGCTCAAGAAACGCTCCGCATACTATTTTTTATATTAAATCTAGACAATATAAAGTTCATATTTTATAAAGAATTTTTTAAAATTTATAGATATGGTTTATATATTGTGAAAGCCTAATCCATCGGTAGGTGATATTTTATTTACTTATTTAAATAATAAATATATATTTTTTTACCCTTTGAAAGGGTATATTTCGGTTAATATTTTTTATAACTTAATTTATAACATGTTTAAACAATGAAATTGAAATAATAACTACAATATGTACAATTTTAACCGAATATTTTTTGTTAATATACCAAAGTAAATGTGAAAACATTTTTTTAGGAAACACAATATCATAATATAGCTTTTCATTTGAAAATTCAGTAACAAAATATGTTACATATCAAATCACGCGAATTTATCAAATAATTTCAGATTTTTATTTACTAAAGATACTATACTGGATGGCCAGAGGCTTACAACGAAAGCGAAACATTTTTATTTATAATTGTTTAGAAATTCAGTTGTTATTGAAGCTGATAAAGAAAATCTTTTCTGACCAAAAAACTCTCCTCAAAATAAGAGAGTTTCAAAATAAATCCTGAATTTAACGTTTTCCGAGATTTTTGCATTTCTTTACGTTTAAGGGTCCTCAGATCATGAAAAATATAGTCTCGCAATTCTATCGGTCTCTCAGTCTGTTTGTCTGTCGATCTGTCGTTCGTTTGATACAATAACTCTCGAACGAAATGATATATTAACTTCGAATATGGTATACATACATTGTTACTGGTTTTTGGTTGTGACAACTATGGCAGAAGTGTACAGTTAACAAAGCTATGCGAGTTATTCAACGAATACAAATATCAAGGCAGAATTCCTACTAACTAGAATGAGGCCGTTGTGATCCTCTTATATAAGAAATGGGACAAAATCAACTTAGAAAATTACCGACCGATCTTCCTTCTATCGCAGTTGTATTTACAAAGAGCCTCACCAATAGACCTACCAATAAACTAGACGAGTATCAGCCAAAGGAACAAGCTGGCTTTAGAAAACAATTCGGGACATATGATAATCTTTTAACAAAGAGGTTTCTAAAAGAAAAAGCAATCAAGTATAACTTGGACGTGTATGCATGGCATTTATTGATTTTTAAAAAGAGTTTGATACCGTAGAGTAATGGGCAATAATGAAATTCCTCCAGAACGCAAGAATAGATAGTTTCTAGACACAAATTCTGAAATACATATACCAAAATGCCACGTCTACAATACAACCCCGATAAAGATAGAGAGAGGTAGAAGGCAAGTTGATACTATCAACAAAGCTGTTGATATGGGCACTCGAAGACGTGTTTAAGGATTTGCACTTGCAGGATACGGGAATATCAATAAATGGAAAAATATTGAGCTATCTGAGATACGTAGACGATAATATTTTAATATCTAAAAATGAAGAAGAACTTGTATAAATGTTAGTGGAATTGGAAGAAATATCAGTAAAAATCTAATGAACTTAGGAGAAACTAAAGTAATGTGTAGGCAAGATCCACATATAGTAATAAGAAACCAAGTCATAGAAAACGTATCAAACTATTTTTACTTCGGACCTACAATATTCTATGAAAAGAAAAACCGAACACCAAAGATAATTTAAAGGAACAGATTAGCATGATCGGGATTTGGAAAACTGAAGAACACAATGGCACATACGAATATTAAAATGCGTCTCCGTTAGTATCTGTTCGATAAGTGTATACCCCCTGTAATGGTTTATGGCTGTCAAACCTGAAAAACGAAGAAATCGACGGAAATGAAATAACACAAAGAGCTATAAAGGGGCAGATGTTCAGAGTATCCTTAGGACAAAGAAAGAGAAATGAAATGAAAAGGGGTACCGTAAACATAAAGGACGTTGGACGCTATTACCGAACTGATATGGGGATTCGCGGGAAATGTTGCGATATGCTATGATAACAGATGGAACAAAACCATACTACAGTGGAGACCATATGTGGGGGCAGAGATCAAGAAATCGACCACCAATGTGCTGAACAGGCGATATCAGGCGAACCATAGAACTACAGAATAGACAAAACTGGTGGCGAATAAGGGAGTCCATAGATGGACCGGTACAGGCTGATGATAATGACATTCTTTTTAAGAAATTGCAGACCATGTTATTTTATTATTTATAGTAGTTTTAACAGAAACAATATGTAGAAAAAAATACCAGGTCTTAGTCATAAGTATTTCAAAGCTTTCCTCTGCTCGACTTTATTGTGAACAAAGTACTTATTATTCAGAATATCGACTTTCAGTGGTTCGATTAAGTTATTGTTTAGTATAAGAAAGTCAAATTTAACTTGTACTTGTGGGCTATCCCACGCATGCTTCTTTTTAGTGTTCCGTATGGAACACTTATAAGATCACTTCGGTGTCTGTCCGCCTGTCACATCCGATTTTCTCCGAAACTATTTGTCATAGAAAGATAAAATTTGGTACTAATATAGGAATTGATGGCCTCATCAGAGCCATGTAGTTTTGAAAGTTAAATTTTGACTTAAGGGGTTAATTTTGGGGGGTGAAATCGGAAGTGAAAAAAAAAATTTACTAGGTCGTCGAGTGTGGTGTCAGATGAAAGCTTGTGAAAACACGAGTAAAAAATATATATAATGTAAAACTAGGGCACACTTTTTTTTGTATTATTTTTAAAAAATCGCGAAAAATTGCTGTCCCTCCCCTTATCTCGAAAAGTACTGATCAAAAAATTTTGAAAAAATTCTGGAATATTCTCCACGGGGTGTAGATTGAACGAAAATTATCACGAGTGCATTACCTTTAATAATTTATCTGGTACATAAAAAAAAACATCAGTTTTCAGTAAAGATTGGAAACAAGCTTTGTTGAAAACTCATTTAGGGTGTGTTTTGTGAAGTCACTGATCATTTTATACCTCCGCAACAATTTTTTTTTTTATTTTAAAAGCAATCAACGTACGGAACACTAATTGCTCAAGTTCAACTTTTACTTCCTAGCATCTATAAAACTTTTCTAGTAATAATAATTAAATTATTTGCAGTGCGGCTTCTTTATTCATCTAACATTAGAAACATATTCAGTAATGCCCATACATCAATGCTTGGACAAGAATTGTCGGTTATACCAAAATTCCATTAAAACCTAACTTTTATAATAGTTATAGCATGCGAAGCGGACATTTCTTGCCAGAATATAATCCCCATGGGAGTACGATGTAAAAACGAAGGCGAAGCGAAACTCGATAGACAACTCCATCCCGTATTCCATTTTGCTTTAAATAACTAACGCCTACATTGTTTTTCGCTGATGTTTAAATTTTTTAACTTCTCTTATCCTCCATATTTTTAGGGATTTATATTGAAATAGGCTTATGTAACACGTTCCTGCTGAACTATTTTCGTTCCTGTTTAGCTTTCTAAATCACCTAAAAATACATTATTGTAGTAACAGTCACAATTTTTGATAGGCTTAATATACAAGGCTCTACTTATTATAAGATTGTTTGGTTACCTTGGTTATTAAAATCTAAAAATTCTTGGTGCTTAGGTGTCATTAGGTCAAGAAATGTCTAATTTAGTCATGGGTGTTTTTTTTTATCGGTCTAGCACACGTGCTGCAGGGAAGTCCCTAAAGCGCTCCAGGAGCGGCATTCAAGCTATGAAGATTTTTAATGTGAATTGCAGCGACATTGATATTACCACTCTAACATATTCTCAGTTTTTAAAGGCTGCATGGGATCGTTGTCTTGGGAATATTATTAACTAATATTGTAGCATATATTATTGGAGCTGAAACTTAATATTGTAATGTGTTTATCCTAACAGACTCGTTTAGATTTAACTTAACTTTAGTCACATTGTCTTGTTAATGGATGTATTTATCTGTTAGACAATAAAGATTATTATTATTACAAAAAAGTTCTTCTTTCTCACATTTGGTCAATGTGGTTCTATGTTTGACTGACGGGCGCAAACCAAGTCAGCACAAACGCATTACCATTGTGTATTAAGGAATGACCTGACAATGTTACATGTTTTCAAAATCACTGACTTCTGAATGTTTTTGTGTATGTTTGTGATTCTCTTGTCAGTGATTTCTTTGTCAGGTGCGATTTCATTACAGCAACGCATGGCGTGTTCATTGATTCCTGTGGTGCAACTCATGCGTTGCTGTGACTTTCCCGCCTTGGTGGGTGTCGGCTTACTCGCCGGCACAACACTTTTGGCAGGTCCATTTTCGGTTGCCCGGTCTTCATAGTTTTGGTCGCGCTGCCATTTCCCGCGACGTCCTCGACCGTTACGTCGCTCGCCCGATGCTTCTTTTATTTATTATTATGTGTGCGAAAAAAAAAAAAGCGATTCACGTTGTTCTTGAATCGCTGTAAAGTGTACTCGGTGGGAAACACAGCACTGGGCAAATTATTCCAAAGGGATGATGTTCTCCATATGAAAGACTGCTTGAAAAGCGTTATACGAGGAGTAACAAGCTGAACCTCAAACGGATATGAAGCACCAGCGCGACGTGTATTTCTAACATGCACCACTTTGGGAGGAATTAAGCGTGCTACATCCTTCAAAGACTTTCCATGAAAATACCTGTAGAAGAGACTCAAGTCGCCAACCGTTCTTCGATGTTCCAGCGAATCAAGGCTGCCGGTCAGTTCCGGGTATCCAATCAGACGAACAGCTCTTCTCTGAACAGAATCCAACAAATTGCAGTGTATGTTTGGGAGCGAAGCCCCAAACATGGGAGCAGTATTCCATAGTTGGTCGAATTTGAGCTTTGTAAAGAATTAACAATTGTTGTGGAGTGTAAAGCTTTCGGGTTCAAAATAATATTCCCAACTTTTGAGAAGCTCTCCTTGCTATACATGTAACATGTTCATGCCAGGACATATTTGCTCCCAAATTAACGCCCAACAAATTAAGCGACGATGCTAGGAGAATGGAGTGCCCCGACATAACTATGTCGAGTTCAGCAACGTTAACTTTTTTAGAAAAAACTGCCGCCTGGGTTTTTGTAGCGTTAAACTTCACTTGGTTACTGCCACCCCAAGATAAAATTTCTTCCAGGTCTTTGTTAAGTTGAACGACCTCCTGCTGTCTGCGGATATTTGCCTGAGCAGCCGATGTCCGAGCGTTCAAAGTGAATGAAGAGACAAGGGTACTCTCATCTGCAAAGTTGTAGATTGGATTCCCGGTCTTTTCCAGCAGATCGTTAATGTAAATGAGAAAGAGAGTAGGAGAGAGTATGGAGCCTTGGAGCACACCGGCGTTGATAGTGAAGGTGTTAGAGAGAAATCCATCGACCGCCACTCGTAAAGAACGCTTTTTGAGGAAACTTGAGAGCCACAAACAGAACTTTTCAGACATACCATAACAGCGTAGCTTAGCCAACAGGCCATCGTACTAAACACGATCGAATTCCTTGGATATGTCAAGAGCAACCGCTCGAGATTTTCCAAAGTGTTCAATTGCGTTGTTCCAAATATGTTACGTAAGTCAGGAGATCTCCTGTTGATCTATGTTAACGAAAACCATATTGATGATCGCTAATAATGTTGAATCGTTCAAGATATTTTAGAAGATGCTGATTGATAACCTTTTCCATGACGTTCGATATTATTGAAGCAGTGCGACTGGTCGGTAGTTATTTGGATCATTTAAAATCGGATATTTTTCAAATAACATCGCACATTAAAAATATTTTCTACCTTCTTCGTTCTGTGTCATCTTCGTGAAGTCGCTCCACATCTTTATTTATTTACTTACGCCATTTTATTTTAAAAATAAAATCAGTTACAAGAATAATTGTATAAATATTACTGTATGAATGATCATTCTTAACAATATACGAGGCTGGTTTGAAAAGTCCGTGCAAAAATAAAAACTACTTATGTGTTTGGGGTAAACCTTTTTTATTTTTCGACATAGTCTCCTTTTAGGCTTATACACTTCGTCCAACGATGTTCTAGTTTGTTGATCCCTTCCGAATAATAGGATTTGTCCAAGTCTGCAAAATATCCATTAGTGTCTGCAATCACCTCCTCGTTTGAATAAAATCTTTGTCCCGCCAGCCATTTCTTCAAATTGGGGAACAAATAGTAGTCCGAGGGAGCCAAGTCTGGAGAATAGGGGGGATGTGAAACGAGTTGGAATCCTATTTCCATTAATTTTGCGACCACAACTGCTGAGGTGTGTGCTGGTGCGTTGTCGTGATGGAAAAGGACTTTCTTGTGGGCCAATCGCGGGCATTTTTCTTGCAGCTCGGTTTTCAAACGGTCCAATAACGATGAATAATATTCACCTGTAATAGTTTTACCCTTTTCCAGATAGTCGATGAGGATTATCCCTTGCGAATCCCAAAAGACAGTCGCCATAACCTTTCCAGCCGAAGGAACGGTCTTCGCCTTTTTTTGTGCAGATTCCCCCTTGGTAACCCATTATTTAGATTGTTGTTTGGTCTCAGGAGTATAGTAATGTATCCATGTTTCATCCACAGTGACGAAACGACGCTTAAAGTCCTCCGGATTCTTCTGGAACAGCTGCAAACCATCCTTGCAACACTTCACACGATTTCGTTTTTGGTCAAGCGTGAGCAATCGCGGCACCCATCTTGCGGATAGCTTTCTCATGTCCAAATGTTTATGCAAAATATTATATACCTGTTCAGTCGAGATGCCCACAGCACTAGCAATCTCACGCACCTTAACTCTTCTGTCATCCATCACCATATCATGGATTTGATCAATGATTTCTGGAGTCGTAACCTCCACAGGCCGTCCAGAACGTTCAGCGTCACTTGTGCCCATATGGCCAGTCCGAAAATTTTGAAACCACTTATAAACTGTTCTAATCGAAGGTGCAGAGTCACCATAATGTTTATCAAGCTTTTCTTTAGTTTCCTGAGGCGTTTTGCCTTTCATAAAGTAATATTTAATCACCACACGAAATTCTTTTTCGTCCATTTCTTGAAAATCACTCGACTTCCTTGATTCACACGAATGCCAAACACAAAGAAATAGACTAATATGGCTGAAACTTGGTGTGCGTTCATTCAAGAGATGCTACTAACTAAACATGACCTCGATACGCGCCGGTGGTGCCATCTCTCGGACTTTGCACGGACTTTTCAAACCAGCCTCGTAAAATGTAATTATATAAAAATAACACTATGTTTTAATTTCCAATATATTTAAAGTCACTTGACAATTGTTTCACCATACAATGGCTTCTTCAGAAGTAAATAGGAAAGAAAAATATTTAGTAGTAATCCTGGTTGAATAGTGCTTAAAACTATCCTTAATTACCTAAGATTATGCTAATGATTTTATTATATTATTTACAGACAAAATTATTTTAAGAATGCAAATCTGTGGTACTATTTCCGAGAACTAATAAAGATTAAGTAAGGGTGAATGGTTTAAGTCTACCTGTTCGTTTAGTAATTGATTGGAGTTTTTCCGTTTGTTAATTTCAAGACATTCAAGCAAATTATTTTTTAGATTTATTTTTTACATGTAGGATTTTTAACGTATCATCAAAATTGTGGGATTCGTTTATTATATGGGTTGCGTAATGTGAATGTTCTTATTTTTTAAATAACTATGTTTATGTTCTTTAATGCGAGTTTCAAAAGATCTACCAGTTTGTCCTACGTAGGTTTTAGTACAAGATCTACAATTTAATAAATAAACTCCTGATTTTAAGGAATTCTTAGATTTGGTTTTGTTATTCAAAATTATACTCCCTAAGGAATTACTGGTTTTGAATGCTATTTTATTGTTCTTTTTTATTAAATGTTTGGAAATTGTTATAGTTATTTTCCCTGTGTATGTGAGTGTACTAAATTTTCCTTTTTTGTCATTAATTGTGGGATAGATTAGAGATATTGCTTGTTTAAAGGATTTTTTATTCAAGATATTATCTATAATGTTGGGGTATAATATAGATTCAAGATAATATCTTGAATAAAAAATCCTTTAAACAAGCAATATATCTAATTTATCCCACAATTAATGACAAGAAAGGAAAATTTAGTACACTCAGATACACAGGGAAAATAACTATAACAATTTCCAAACATTTAATAAAAAAGAACAATAAAATAGCATTCAAAACCAGTAATTCCTTAGGGAGTATAATTTTGAATAACAAAACCAAATCTAAGAATTCCTTAAAATCAGGAGTTTATTTATTAAATTGTGGATCTTGTACTAAAACCTACGTAGGACAAACTGGTAGATCTTTTGAAACTCGCATTAAAGAACATAAACATAGTTATTTAAAAAATAAGAACAATTCACATTACGCAACACATATAATAAACGAATCCCATAATTTTGATGATACGTTAAAAATCCTACATGTAGAAAATAAATCTAAAAAATTAAATTTGCTTGAATGTCTTGAAATTAACAAACGGAAAAAACTCCAATCAATTACTAAACGAACAGGTAGACTTAAACCATTCACCCTTACTTAATCTTTTTTAGTTCTCGGAAATAGTACCACAGATTTGCATTCTTAAAATAATTTTGTCTGTAAATAATATAATAAAATGATTAGAATAATCTTAGGTAATTAAGGATAGTTTTAAGCATTATTCAACCAGGATTACTACTCAATATTTTTCTTTTCTATTTACTTCTGAAGAAGCCATTGTATGGTGAAACAATTGTCAAGTGACTTTAAATATATTGGAAATTAAAACATAGTGATGTTTTTATATAATTTTATTATGAATTTCCAACAAGTATCGGCTAACACAATCAAAGAAAATATAAAATGTTTTATAGATTAAACTAAAGTGAATTTTCGATATTACCGATATGCTATTTTAGCCAAAATAAAATACATATATTAAAAAAGTATATAATCTGCTTGTAAATTATACACCCCTTTATTGGCACCAGTGTAAAGCTTTTTGATAGAGTTAACCATTCTTTTGATCATCATGCCTCGCGCTATTCAAACTTCTTTTTTATTTTGCAAAATATGCGGACAAAAGGCTAACTGTGACATAGAGATTCTATGGAATTAATTTCAATAGAAAATTTAACACTGTGAAGTGGAATCTAATGAAACTACAAGGACTTACGGGACGAAGACCTGGACTAAAAGAGACAGGGTCTTGGTCTTGAAAAATCTTTATGATCTCGGTCGTTTTCTGTACGGGCATAGCACACGTGCTGCCGGGAAATCCCTAAAGTGGTGCTGTAAGAGCAACGCGTGTGCGAAAAAGCGATTCAACTTGGCCTTGAATCGCTGTAAATTGTACCCTGTAGGAAACATAGTCCTGGGCAAATTATTCCAAAGGAATGAGGTTCTCCCTATAAAAGACTGCTTAAAAAGGAATATACGAGGAGTAATAAGCTGAATTTCATACAGATGTGAAGTATTAGAGCGACGTGTATTTCTAGCATGCACCGCTTTGGGAAGAATTAATCGGGTTACATCTGTCGAACACTTTTCATGAAAATACTTGTAGAATAGACCCAAGATGTCAACCGTTCTTTAATGTTTCAATGAATCAAGGTTGTTGGCCAGTTCTGGGTCTCCACTTAGCCGAACAACTCTCTTCTGAATAGAATCCAACAAATGCAGGGCATGTTTGGAGGCAGAGCCTCAAACATGAGAGCAGTATTCCATCGTTGGTCAGTTTCGAGTTTTGTATAAAATCAACAGTTGTTATCGAGTGTAAAACGTTCTAGTTCGAAATAATATTCTCAGCTTTTGAGAAGCTCTCTTTCTAATGCTTACCACCTGTTGATGCCAAGTCGTAAATTAACGCCCAACAAATTGACTGAAGATGCTAGAAGAATCGAGTGCCCCGATATAACTATGTCGGATTCAGTAACATTAACTTTTTTAGAAAAAACTAGCGCCGAGGCTTTCGTTGCGTTAAATTCTACTTGGTTACCGTTACCCCAAGATGGAATTTTGTACAGGTCGTTGTTAAGTTTAATGACTTTCTGATGTCTATGGATATTTGCATGAGTAGCCGATGTTAGAGCGTTCAAAATCTAAAAAAGCTGTAGACTAAATTTCCAGTAGATCGTTCATGTAAATGAGAAGGAGAGTAGGAGACAGTATGAAGCCTTGGGGAACACCAGCGTTAATAATGAAACTTTTAGAAAGAAATTTGTCGACTGCCAATCGTAAAGAATGCTCTTTGAGGAAACACGAGAGGAAACATAAGAGCTCAGCTTAGCCAATATTCCATTGTGCCAAATACGTGCTAATGATAGTCAAGTCTTCAAGATATTCTGGAAGATGCTGATTGATAACCTTCTCCATGAGTTCCGATATTATTGAAAGCAGTGCGACTCGTCGGTAGGTATTTAGCAAAGTCTTCTTGCCTTTTTTGAGTATCGGTGGAACTATAACGCATTTCGAGCAGAATGGAAATATTCTCTTTCTTTAGGATAGGTTGAAAAGTCTACAGAAAAATGGTGTTAGTTCTCTCTCACATTTTTTGAGTACTATGGCAGGAATTCCGTCAACATCAAAAGCTTTTTTGGTGTCCAGCTTCATGAATATACGTTTTATGATACGCTGTCTGAAGACAAGATCGGGTCCCCATGATGGTAGTGTTTTTCCTTGGAAATCGACAGTAGAATGTGAAGCAAAAGTTTCAGCCAAAAAGTTGGCTTTCTGAACTGGTCTTGTTACGATAGTATTATCTGGCCATGTGAGCGGTGGTATAGTGGATTTAGTGAAATTTTTACTAATGGCCTTATCGACTGACCAAAAGGACCTGAAATTGTCGTCCAACCCAGGCAAAGTTCGAAAATATTCCATGAGTTTTTCTTATTTAGCAAATCTGTAGTGCCAAATCTTGCGCGATTTAGGCACCTCTCTGTCGCTGATCGGTAGAATACTCGATATCAAGACGTTAGGTCTGAAGAATCTAACGGCGGGTTTTCGGTGACAGTGTAAATCTCTGGATTGGTCGTTAAGAGGACTGGCGAACCCTCCATCTCAATCAGGGATCCGTGTTGGTTCATTGATGAGCCGAGTAGACTGATTGAGAATGATTTAGCCTCACGACCTTGTTTGTCGGTCATATTTGAATACTTAAGCCAGTTGCTGTTGCGGACATTGGTGTCTCAATACTTCAATATCAGAATAGTAATTAGGTACGTCTAAGTTCAAGTCCTATTTATTCCTGGTCTTAATCTCTATAGTTACAGCCTCAATATGAATGGCTTCAGAAAAAAGAATAAAAAAAGTTTTTGGTTGTTGCGCATAACAAGTTTGGCTAAAGTTTATCGTTCTTCTTCTGGTCGGTATACTTCTTCTTCTATTCCTTTTGCCCATGAGGGCGTCGGACTTTCCTTGTTCATTCTTAAACCCATCTCTTCCAGTTTTCCCGGTCATCGGCCAGCATCTTCATTTCATTTAGTTTTTTTTCCCTTTCGGCTTCCTATGTCCTCCACCTGTTGTATCCATGTCTTTCATCTGTTGTTGCCCATTCTTATTACGTGTCCAAACCAGTTCCATATTCTCTTGTTTTTCTTCCTTTCTATGTCTTCTTGATTTAGTTGCTGTCTGATGTCCTCATTTCTTATTCTATTCATCCTTGTGTTTCCAGCTATTTTTCTCAGATGTTTCATCACTGCTGCTGTAACCGCACTCTCGTGTTTGTTTACATTCACCCAGGACTCACAGATCTGGGAGATTACTAAAACCTATATTAATTTATATATACGAACTAGCTGTGCCCGCGGCTCTGCTCACGTGGATTTGATTCACTAATGTCGCCACTGCTTATTCCTTATGTTACCTAACGTAATAAAATATCTGCCATTATTTCCCACTATCTCCCATTATTTTTCCTTTCCTTATCTCCCATTATCTCTACATAATTTCCATTATCTAGGCTTATCTCTGCTCATCTCCCATTATTTCTCCTTATCTCCCATTATTTCTCCTTATCTCCCATTATTTCTCCTTATCTCCCATTATTTCTCCTTATCTCCCATTATCTCACCTTATCTCCCATTATCTAGGCTTATCTCGACTTATCTCGCAATATTTTTCCTTATGTCCCATTATTTCTCCTTATCTCCCGTTATCTCACCATAACTCCCATTATCTAGATTTATCTCTGCTTATCTCCCATTAATTCTCCTTATCTCCCATTATTTATACTTATCTCTCATTATCTCACTTTATCTCCCATTATCTAGGCTTGTATTGAATTATATCGAATTGTATAGAACATATGTATAAATTTATAAAAACACGTAAATCGGATAACTGGTTCTCAAGTGATAAGCGCACTAACGGTCAGACAGACAGACAAACAGACGTTGCATTTTATATATATTATATTCTTTACAACATGATATTGTTCCATATTTAATGGTTTAGGTAGTGTATTGCAAGAGAACACACTAACGGTAACCTTTTTTCTGACTTGATTCCCTACTATCGTCACTGCTTATTCTTTATGTTACCTAACGCAATAAAATATATCCTATGACTTGGCCAGAGCGCAATATTTCTCCTTATCTCCCATTATTTCTCCTTATCTCCCATTATCTCACCATAACTCCCATTATCTAGATTTATCTTTGCTTATCTCCCATTAATTCTCCTTATCTCTCATTATTTATACTTATCTCCCATTATCTAGGCTTGTATCGAATTATATCGAATTATATAGAACATACGTATAAATTTATAAAAACATGTAAATCGGATAAGTGGTTCTAAAGTGATAAGCACACTAACGGACAGACAGACAGGCAAAGAGACGTTGCATTTTATATATCTTATATTCTTTGCAACATGATATTGTTCCATATTTTAATGGTTTAGGCAGTGTATTGCAAGAGAACGCGCTAACGGTAACCTTTTTCCGACTTGATTCACTATTATCGTCACTGCTTATTATTTATGTTACCTTACGCAATAAAATATATCCTATAACTTGGCCAGGGAACATATGTATGTTTTAAAAAAAAGCACGTAACGCACTAACGGACAGACAGGCAGATAGACAGACAGAGAGACGCTGCATTTTATATAAATTAAAGATAGATAACCTGGCCAGAGAATATATGTATGTTTTAAAAAAAAAGTAAGTAAATCGGATAAGTGGTTCTCCAGTGATAAGCGCACTAACGGACATATAGACAGACAGACAGACAGACAGACAGAGATACGTTGCATTTTATATATATTATAGATGTAATAAAATATATATCTATAACCTGGTCAGAGAACACATGTATGAATTTAAAAAATCACGTAAATCGGATAAGTGGTTCTCGAGGGATAAACGCACTTACGGACGGACAGACAGACAGAGAGACGCTGCATTTTTTATATATTATAGAAATAGATTATTATTATTATTATATAATCTGGCCGAAGAATATATGTATGAATTTAAAAAAAGATACGTAAATCGGATAAGTGGTTCTCGCATGGTAAACGCACTAATGGACAGACAGACAGAGAGCCATTGCATTTTATATATATTATAGATTATAGATATTCTCTGCTACATAATATTGTTCCATATTTAATGGTTTAGGCTGTGTATTGCAAGGGAACGCGCTATCGGCCAACTTTTTTCCGACTTCATTCACTATTATCGTCACTGCTCATTCCTTATGCTACGTATCGTAATAAAATATAGCTTATAACCTGGCCAGAGAACATATGAATGTTCAAAAAAAAAAGTACGTAAATCGGATAAGTGGTTCTCCAGTGATAAGCGCACTAACGGACAGACAGACAGACAGACAGAGAGATGTTGCATTTTATATATATTATAGATGCATGGCGACGAAAATCCTACGTCATGTTTTACTTAATTCTAAAATATAAAGAGATCGAAATTTCTCGAAAAGTAATTTTTTCGAATAAGATACTTACGTTGGCGATGGCAGTAAAAATATACGTAGTCGTTTCTATCTCAACAAATATTCTAGAGGAAATATTTTTCATAAGCGAACTGAGAAATTGCTTTACGGTTTGCTATTACTAAGCCGCTTCAATTTCTATGCTACGTTAGCCCTAAATAGTATATGTATAACTCACAAACAATTCAACTAAAAGTATTCCTTAGAAATATGTAAATGTACGAAATGTTAATGTTTGACTTTGAAACTAAAAGTGAATATTTTTAGCAAAAGGGCTTTAAGTTCTTATGTTAATATATAAAGGGTTTCTTAAATTGGAATATCATTTTTAACTGGTGAGTATATCCCTTAATAAAATCATTTAGACTATAAAAAAGGTCTTCGAAAAACTGGGTAAAGCCATTCTAAAATTGTATTTAATCCTGCTACAATATTACTATAACATCTTATTTTGGAGATTTCTTTCCATAAAGCGAAAGTGACAGAAGGTACAAATGTACTGGGACTGAATCATCAATGATCTATTTTGATCGAGAGAAGTTCTAGCGTAAATATTAGATTGCTTTATAATTTACCTTCTCTATAGACTATGTATATTAAGTGAAGTGACCTATTTTTATGATATAACGTATATTTAGATTCAACGTAGTGTTCCTAATATCTGACAACTGTTGGGAAAGTATTTTCGTATTTAGTAACAATAAAAGGAAAAGATTCACAGTTATGGGTATCTATGTAGCAAAAATATATTGCTTTCTATACATTAGTATAGACAAGAATATGGAAATTAAACACATAGCCTCAATATTCTAATCGAATGCTATAGTTAAAAAGAAAGTACTTCTGTAGTACACTCTGATATAGTAAACTCCCTTCATTTGTACATTTGATAACGTATTATTAGTAAAATCAGAATATTGTTATATAACAGGTTATCGACTTTATATATATATATATATATATATATATATATATATATATATATATATATATATATATATATATATATATATACGAGTATATATATATATATATATATATATATATATATATATATATATATATATACATACATACATACATACGTGGCGGTCCATGGCTTCGTGGCGTAATACTCGCTTGCGGTGCAGAAGGTTGTGGGTTCAATCCTGGCAAGTCGGTATACTTTTATTTAAGTATATATGGCTTGGCCACGTACATAGGTAGTAGTTGTTTGCAAAACTGCAATAACGTCCGTGGCAGCACTACCGCATTATCTAAAAGGCGCCGTAAAATACAAAAATGTATGTTTCGGCACTTGTACAACGTTGGAGGGTATTACGACATCACCGCCGATATCCTCAGGATATGAAAAAGGGTAAAATCCCTTCTTAGGCGGGAAGGTGAACGATTAAAAAATATATATATGATAGTGTGGCAACATAATATTTTTTATGGATACTATCGTGAATTACGTCATAGAATGGGTTCTAGCTATTTAAAACACTGTTGATTATGTTTTTTAAAGTTTAACATCATCTATTTTACCTATAATTATTCATGCTGTTTAGCGTAAAAATAGGAAAGGCTAGGTCTTACAAATGTTGTTGAAGTAAAGAAAAATGTCTCTTATAAATTAGAAAATGAAACAAGTTCCTAGTTAAAATGAACAATGATTTATCCTGTATCGACCACCAAGTGATACCAATTTTCGAACACTTTTCGCTTCTCTTGCAGACACCATCGATCATTTACAAAGTAACTATCCAAGTGCCGAAATTGCCGTCCTGGGCGACTTTAATGTCCACAATATCAACTGGCTCAAATATTCAAACACTACCGACGAACAAGGTCGTGAAGCTGAATCATTCTCAATCAGTTGTGGCTTAACTCAGCTTATTGACGAACCAACACGGATCCCTGATCGAGACGGGGAGTTCGCCAGTCTTCTCGATCTGTTTTTAACCACCAATCCGGAGATTTACACGGTCACCGTAAATCCGCCGTTAGGTTCTTCCGACCATAAACTGCTTTCGACATCGAGTATCCTGCCAATCAGTGACAGAGAGGCGCCTAGGCCGCGCAAGATTTGGCACTACAAATCTGCTAAATGGGAAGATCTCATGGAATACTTTCGAACTTTCCCTTGGATGGACGTTTGTTTTCGATTCGATAACCCATCTGACTGCGCCAGGGAGGTCTCCGATGTTATTTTGGCTGGTATGGAAGCTTACATCCCTTTTTCGAAGAAATGCTCCTCCAACGGCAAGCCTTGGTTCGACCGAAAATGCAAAGAAGCTGTTGCTTCTAAACATATTGCCTACCGACAATGGCATGAAAATCCTAACACCGTAAATCGAAACATCTTTGTTCATGCCCGGAACAGATGCAAGGGAATTATCGACGAAACCAAGGAGGCACACAATCAACGAATTAGAAACAAACTTCTCGCTTGTCCCAACAATTCCAGGTCCTTTTGGGCAGTCGCTAAGGCAGTTAGTCAAAATTTTACCAAATCCACCATACCACCACTCACACGGCCAGATAATTCCATTGCAACCACACCTGTTGAGAGAGCGAACTTGTTGGCTGAACTTTTTGCTTCACATTCTACTGTCGATTTCCAAGGAAAAAACACCACCTACTATTCCCATATTGCAGTCAAGGATGCCCGATGTTGTCTTCAGACAGCGCATCATAAAGCGTATTTTAATAAAGCTAGACACCAAGAAGGCTTCTGGCGCTGACGGAATACCTGCCATAGTTCTCAAAAACTGTGCAAGCGAACTAACACCAGTTTTCTGTAGACTTTTTAACCTATCCTACAGAAAGGGAATATTTCCGTCCTGCTGGAAATGTGCCACGGTTCAGCCGATACCTAAAAAAGGTAAGAAGACCTTGCCAAATAACTACCGACCAGTTGCACTGCTTTCAATAATATCGAAAGTCATGGAAAAGGTTATCAATGAGCATCTTCTAAAATATCTTGAACGATTCAATATTATTAGCGATCACCAATATGGTTTTCGTAAACATAGATCAACAGGAGATCTTCTGACTTATGTAACACATGTTTGGAACAACGCAATTGAACACTTTGGAGAATCTGGAGCGGTTGCTCTTGACATATCCAAGGCATTCGACCGTGTTTGGCACGATGGACTGTTGGCTAAGTTGCGCTCTTATGGTATGTCTGAAAGGTTCTGTTTGTGGCTCTCATGTTTCCTCAGAGAGCGTTCTTTACGAGCGGCGGTCGACGGATTTCTTTCTAACACCCTCACTATCAACGCTGGTGTGCCCCAGGGCTCCATACTGTCTCCTACTCTCTTTCTCATTTACATTAACGATCTGCTGGAAAAGACCGGGAATCCAATCTATAGCTTTGCAGATGACAGTGCGCTTGTCTCTTCATTCACCTTGAACGCTCGGACATCGGCTGCTCAGGCGAATGTCCGCAGACAGCAGGAGGTCTCAACTCAACAAAGACCTGAAAGAAATTCTATCTTGGGGTGACAGTAACCAAGTGGAATTTAAACGCTACAAAAACCCAAGCGGCAGTTTTTTCTAAAAAAGTTAACGTTGCTGAACCCGACATAGTTATGTCGGGGCACTCCATTCCCCTAGCAACGTCGCTCAATTTGGGCGTTAGTTTGGGAGTAAATATGTCTTGGCATGAACATGTTGCAGGCATAGCAAGGAGAGCTTCTCAAAAGTTGGGAATATTATTTAGAACCAGAAAGCTTTACACCCCACAACAACTGTTAATTCTTTACAAAGCCCAAATTCGACCAACTATGGAATACTGCTCCCACGTTTGGGGCTCCGCTCCCAAACATACACTGCATTTGTTGGATTCTGTTCAGAGAAGAGCGGTCCGTCTGATTGGAGACCCGGAATTGACCGGCGGCCTTGATTCGCTGGAACATCGAAGAACGGTTGGCGACTTGAGTCTGTTCTACAAGTATTTTCATGGAAAGTGTTCGAAGGATGTAGCCCGCTTAATTCCTCCCAAAGCGGTGCATGTTAGAAATACACGTCGCGCTGGTGCTTCGCATCCGTATGAGGTTCAGCTTGTTACTCCGCGTACAACGCTTTTCAAGCAATCTTTTATATGGAGAACGTCATCCCTTTGGAATAATTTGCCCAGCGCTGTGTTTCCCACCGAGTACAATTTACAGCGATTCAAGAACAACGTGAATCGCTTTTTCCGCACTCGTGCCGCTCCTGGAGCGCTTTAGGGACTTCCCTGCAGCACGTGTGCTAGACCAATAAAAAAAAAAAAAAAAATCCTTAACATTGTATAAAACATCACAGGCTCAATATATTAAAAAAAAACTATATACGGGATAAAGTTCGGTGTTCAAAATTAAAATATACATAACTCATTAATATTAATACATGACTTGTAACCAAAATTTCACTTTGACTAACCTGAACTAACCTGAAATAACCTGAACTGTGGCACATTTTCAACAGGAAGAAAATATTCCCTTTCTGTAGGATAGGTTGAAAAGTCTACAGAAAACTAGTGTTAGTTCCCTCGCACAGTTTCTGAGAACTATGGCAGGTATTCCGTCAGCGCCAGAAGCCTTTTTGGTGTCTAGCTTCATTAAAAAACGTTTTATGATACGCTGTCTGAAGATAATATCGGACATCCTTGACTGCACTATGGGAATAGTAGGTGGTGTTTTTCCTTGGAAATCGACAGTAGAATGCGAAGCAAAGAGTTCAGCCAACAAGTTCGCTTTCTCAACGGGTGCCGTTGCAATAGAATTATCTGGCCGTGTGAGTGGTGGTATGGTGAATTTGGTCGAATTTTGACTAACTGCCTTAGCGACTGACCAAAAGGACCTGGAATTGTTGGGACAAGCAAGAAATTTGTTTCTAAGTGAATCGCCTTGTCTTATTCCTGTGCGTATTGGCACCTCCTCAGTTAGTTCATGTATCACTCTTATTTTCGTTCTACATTGGTTAGTATGTCGTGTATTAAGTTTCTTAGTTACTCACAGCTCCATAAAGTGGATGATGAAATTGGACTAATTGGGCTGTGAATTGCTTCCTCATTCACCGTATTCACTAGATATGACCCCCAGTGCATATTATTTCTTTTCAAACTTGAAAGGCTGGCTCCAAGGAAAGACAATTGGCTCAAATGAGGAAGTCGAATGGGAAACTGAGGCGTATTTTAGAGAGCTCAACAAATCGTATTATATGAAAGGTATCCAAATGTTGGAAAATTACGATAATAATTGTATAGCTTGTAAAGGAAACTATGTTGAAGAATCAAATCGGTTTTTGACAAAAACATTATTTTTTCTGCAAGAGTTCAGGACATTTCACGAGTATTATTGGACACGGTATCGTAAACATTAAAATTATTTATCAGATTTTTATTAGAACGAGTTGTATGGGTCCACTAATGCACCAATTACTTATCTCTAATATTAGTTGTATTTCAAAATTTGTTACAAGTTACAAGACACTACAATTTCTGAGCTCTCGATGTAAGTTCAGAGAGCTCAATAAATACGTGCTTTGCTTTTGTCAAATGCTAGATGAAGTCGTTGACACTACGACTAGGACTTGCCTTTACCGAAAATCGAACATTTTAATCAAAGAGTAAATTTTATTTACCCGAAGTTTCATTAAAACAAACTGTAGAAAGACGTATTGAAAAGTTCAATATGTGTGGCAAAAATTACGGTATTTAATTAAAAAAAAAAGAAAAGGCGAAAAATACACATATATCTCTCTTCTTTCCAGAACAAAAGGATTTTTAAATTTATACGTTTTGTGGCTCTGATTTTAAAGCTCATTCTCGGGAATTCTAAACAATGTGTGTTAGTTACACTTAATTGCAAAGGATTAAGTATCTACTGAAAATTTTTACGATAGCATTACATTGCGCAGATTTTTTTGCAGAAAATATTTTGAAACCACTATTGCATTATCTCAATCTTGCATTTAAAATTAAAATATTAAACCATCTACAGCAGCACATAATTTTAATAGATTTTTACAGTGTTTTATGTAATGGATACATGGAAACGGATAATATTGAATAAGTACCTGACAGAGTATATATGGGGTGAAACTCTTTTTTTTTTATAGGTCTGGCACACGTGCTACAGGGAAGTCCCTAAAGCGCTCCAGGAGCGGCATGTGTGCGGAAAACGCGATTCACGTTGTTCTTGAATCCCTGCAAATTGTACTCGGTGGGAAACACAGCGCTGGGCAAATTATTCCAAAGGGATGACGTTCTCCATATAAAAGACTGCTTGAAAAGCGTCGTACGCGGAGTAACAAGCTGAACCTCATACGGATGTGAAGCACCAGCGCGACGTGTATTTCTAACATGCACCGCTTTGGGAGGAATTAAGCGGGCTACATCTTTCGAACACTTTCCATGAAAATACTTATAGAACAGACTCAAGTCGCCAACCGTTCTTCGATGTTCCAGCGAATCAAGGCCGGGTCCCCAATCAGACGGACCGCTCTTCTCTAAACAGAATCCAACAAATGCAGTGTATGTTTGGGAGCAAAGCCCCAAACTTGGAAGCAGTATTCCATAGTTAGTCGAATTTGGGCTTTGTAAAGAATTAACAGTTGTTGTGGGGTGTAAAGCTTTCTGGTTCTAAATAATATTCCCAACTTTTGAGAAGCTCTCCTTGCTATGCCTGCAACATGTTCATGCCAGGACATATTTGCTCCCAAACTAACGCCCAACAAATTGAGCGACGATGCTAGGGGAATGAAGTGCCCCGACTAACTACTTCCGAATAGAGTCCAATAAATGCAGTGTATGTTTGGGACCAGAGCGCCAAAAATGGGAGCAGTATTCCATGGTTGGTCAAATTGGAGCTTTGTTCAGAACTAACAGTTATTGTGGAGTATAAAGCTTTCTAGTTCGAAATAATATTCCCACCTTTTAAGAAGCTCTCTTTGCTATGCTTGCAGCATGTTCGTGAAGACATATTTGTTTCTAAATTAACGCCCAGCAAACTGAGTGACGATGCTAGAGAAATGGAGTGCTCCGATATAACAATGCCGGGTTCAGCAACGTTATCTTTTTTAGAAAAAACTGCCGCCTGGGTTTTTGTAGCGTTAAATTCCACTTGGTTACTGTCACCCCAAGATAGAATTTCTTCCAGGTCTTTGTTAAGTTGAATGACCTCCTGCTATCTGCGGATATTCGCCTGAGCAGCCGATGTCCGAGCGTTCAAGGTGAATAAAGATACAAGCGTACTGTCACCTGCAAAGCTGTAGATTGGATTCCCGGTCTTTTCCAGCAGATCGTTAATGTAAATGAGAAAGAGAGTAGGAGACAGTATGGAGCCCTGGGGCACACCGGCGTTGATAGTGAGGGTGTTAGAAAGAAATCCGTCCACCGCCACTCGTAAAGAACGCTCTCTGAGGAAACGTGAGAGCCACAAACTGAATCTTTCAGACATACCATAAGAGCGTAACTTAGCTAACAGTCCATCGTGCCAAATACGGTCGAATGCCTTCGATATGTCAAGAGCAATCGCTCGAGATCCTCCAAAGTGTTCAATTGCGTTGTTCCAAACATGTGTTACATAAGTCAGAAGATCTCCTATTGATCTATGTTTACGAAAACCATATTGGTGATCGCTAATAATATTGAATCGTTCAAGATATTTTAGAAGATGCTCATTGATAACCTTTTCCATGACTTTCGATATTATTGAAAGCAGTGCGACTGGTCGGTAGTTATTTGGCAAGGTCTTCTTGCCTTTTTTAGTTATCGGCTGAACCGTGGCACATTTCCAGCAAGACAGAAATATTCCCTTTCTGTAGGATAGGTTAAAAAGTCTACAGAAAACTGGTGTTAGTTTCCTTGCACAGTTTTTGAGAACTATGGCAGGTATTCCGTCAGCGCCAGAAGCCTTCTTGGTGTCTAGCTTCCTTAAAATATGCTTTATGATGCGCTGTCTGGAGACAACATCGGGCGTCCTTGACTGCAATATGGGAATAGTAGGTGGTGTTTTTTCTTAGAAATCGACAGTAGAATGTGAAGCAAAGAGTTCAGCCAACAAGTTCGCTCTCTCAACAGGTGTCGTTGCAATGGAATTATCTGGCCGTGTGAGTGGTGGTATGGTGGATTTGGTAAAATTTTGACTAACTGCCTTAGCGACTGCCCGAAAGGACCAGGAATTGTTGGGACAAGCGAGAAGTTTGTTTCTAATTCGTTGATTGTGTGCCTCCTTGGTTTCGTCGATAATTCCCTTGCATCTGTTCCGGCACGAACAAAGCTGTTACGATGAACTCTGTAGACTTTTGAGAAAAAAACAATGTTTTTGCCAAAAATCGATTTTATTTTTCAAAATCATTTCCTTGAGGAGCGATAAGCTTATTCCTGCAATCTTCCAATATTTGGATATCTTTCATATAAAATCATTTATCGATGATGATGATGATGTTATTTGGGTCCGAGCGCATCGAGAGCTAAGGTAATTAGCGCCCCATATTAAGATTATTTTTATTATTTATTGATGGACTTGGAAGTCAATTTCCTTCAAAATTTTTTTATTTTGTCTTTATGTGTTTCAAAAGATTCTAAGGCTAATTTCAGATTTGAAAGAATATTTTTGTGGTGATCCGACTTAAATATGTGTATGACAGATAAAGGAGACCCACAGGTAGGACATAGAGGTGGTGGTTCGTTTTTTATAAGATGACCGTGAGAAGAAAACGCCAACCGCCAACCTTCTCAATAGTACATTGGTCTTTCTTCCCATGGTGGAGGAGTTCAAAGGTGGGAAGACATTTGGTTTTATGGACCACAGTTTATTATTGGGGTCTTTCAGATCCCACTATAATTGGAAAAGGAAATTATGGATGGTCTTAAGGAATATGTTGAAGTCTGAGAAGTGATTTTCCCCTGTATTCATAGAGCCTCTTTCAATAGCGAGTTTTGCATAAGTGTCCGCTTTGCCATTGCCACTGTTGCGATGTGGCTGGGTAACCAAAGAAAAGAGATGGACTGATGTTTGAGTTTTGCTGTGTATATTAGATCAGTGATGTGTCTGATGTAGTTATAATCTAGATTTCTTGATTTAATGGCAGTGAGAGCGCTCAGGGAGTCAGAAATAATTAAGGAAGGTTTGTTGGAAGTTCTTGAGAGAGAATATCTGATAGCCTCTTTAATTGCAAGGAGTTCAGCAGAGAAGATGGTAGCATGGATAGGAAGTTTGTACATTTTAATGGTGTTTTGTGAAATGAAGGCTGCTCCTACCCCTTTATCCGTTTTATAGCCGTCTGTGTAAAAGAGACAGTGGTTTGGATAGTTTCTGGAGATTCTTTCTAGGAACAGTTTATTAAGAAATGCATTGGAGTAGTCTGACTTACTATAAGAATGTAAGTGAAGGTCTATGGAGGGACGTGGAGAGAGCCACGGGGGAAAAGATGTTTGAAGAGGATAATTGTATTTTGGAGGGGAAATGTTATGGAGAGCGACCAAGTTGAAGACTCTTTTGGGGATAGATTCCGGAGGGAAAATTTGGTTGCGTTTGTGAGCATTGACTAGATTGAGAGAGGTTCTGGTATGGGAGCGAAATAAGGATGAGGAATAGTATTTTAGAAGAGAGAGCTGCCTTGTGAGCTGTAATGGAGGTGTAGCTGATATACACTGAATGCTTGTGATAGGGGAAGTGCGGAATGCTCCCGTGGCAAAACGTAGGGAACGATTTTGGACCATTTATCGAGCTCTTTAAAATAAATTTCAGTTTCTCATTCGATTTCTTCATTTGAGACAAATCTCTTTCCCTGGAGCCAACTTTTTAAATTTAGAAAAAGGTTATAACGGCTAGGGCCCAGATCTGATGACTATGGTGGATGCGGAAGCAATTCATAGCCCAACTGTTTGAATTTAATAATCGAGTTGTGAGCTGGTGCATTATCTTGGTGAAATAACACTTTTTTTTCGATAAATATGGCCTTTTTTCTTTATTTCACCATTCAAACGGAGCTGCAAATCGACGTAATAGTCTCCGGTGATTGTTCGCCCGTTCTCAAGATAGTCAATTAATATTATTCCATGCGCATCCCAAAAAATACTTGCCAGAACCTTTTCAACTGATGTTCGTGCTTTTGGTCGCTTCAGTCGGCGGCGGTTCCAGTCATTCTGCACACTGAATGTTGGCCTCAGCCGTGTGCTGGTGGATCCAAGTTTCGCCCATTGCTACGGATCGACGCAGAAACGCCTTTGGATTAAGCTGAAACAGTGCTAAACAGCGCTCTGAACCTTCAACACATTGCTGTTATGGATTATTCGTGCGCTGTGAACTGTTTTTTCCGCACACGAGTCGCTCCTGTACCGCTTTAGGAATTTTCCTGCAGCATGCTCACAAAAAAAAATTAATATGCGAATTATTCAACTACCCATGATATCTATTTTTTTAATTTAATTTCCTATTTTTTATATTTTGCACTTGCCACAAGAGCCGCTGTGTTCTTAAATTATTAATTGCACTTTATAAATACGCTAGTTTTTTCAGTAAAAGTAAAACGAATTTCTCTAAAATTACGACATGACAAAAAAGGGACCAAGTGAATAATGTCCTACCCACAAAAACATTAAACCTTATTTTAAACACCCTGTAATTGTTTTCAAAGTTTGGCGTGCTCTTACGGCAGGAAGCAGGTTGGAATTGAAACCAGTGAAAAATCGACGGTAATATATTTAAATCGTTTGGAAAGACAAAGTGACTAAAAACGAAGGAATTTACAATGGCTACACATTTAAACAAACTAAATTAATATTAGTCGTTAAAATGAACGACTTTTCTTGTTTTTTTTGCGAATTGTTTGATTAACAAATATTACATCACTTTTATTAATGTCATATGTAAATTTTTATGTTTCATTACATACATTTCACAAAGTGATGTGTTTGGGGAGATAGTGAAATTAAGTATTCCTTGAGAACACAGAAGTATTAACACCAGTATGTTTATAACAAGCAGGAAAAGCCCTTTATTTGCATACCTTAATGGGAGGCAAAACAAGGAGAATTTGCAGCAACCTAGCTGCACATCAATGATGTAATATCTTTCTTATTTATATTTGAAATTTCCTATAAGTTCTAACTGCCTAACCTAAAAACCTAAATTACTCGTATTAACATTGCGATCGGTTCGTCGTCTGTCGAACTGCTGGCATGGTAATTTTCGAAGAAAATTACTAATCGATTTTAAATTTGGTACACATATAATACCTAAAGTACTAGAGGGACCGATGATTTTTGAGTAATAATGGTTAAGTAAAAGGGGGGTCAAAGGTATGGGGGTCTTTAGATATTGTACAAGGTGGGTCAACGATACAGTAAAGTTCATTATCACTTCTTTTTGTGGGGCTACATTAAACATTGTGTTTTTGTGAATCCCCCTACAACACCAGTAAATATGGAAAATAGGATACGGGATGCGTGCAGGACAATAACGCCCTTTATGCTAAGGAAAGTTAAGGAAAATATAGTAAAACGACTAAACATGTGTATTCAAGTCGACGGGCATATTTTTAAACATTTATTACGTCATAATAATTAATCATTAAATAAGTTAAACTATATTAAAATTTTATTAACTGTTTATTGTTTATGTTTTTACAATAGCGTATGGTAAGTGTATTAAAAACAAGGGTAAAAATTGAAAAAATTCAAAATAAATCGAAAACTATTAGAAATAGGTATATGACATACTTAATAAAAGTTGGAGGTTTTCGTAAAATCTCTCAGAAAAAATAATAATATACAGGGTGTACTGAAAAATAATTTTAAACTGTGCACCTTAATATTCCCTAAAACTATTGTATTTAACATTTTTTTCATCATTCCCGAAACAAATGAGATAACGAACCTTACTCTAACGTTGACTCATTCTGTGCAGCTTAAATAGCATTAGGCGAATTTTTCCTGATTTCTAAGCGGGATAATGAAATTTTAAGTATCTTTATAGTCTAAAGTATATATGATGTTGTGGAATGAGGGAGGAAGCTAAAAGGATGGCTTCGTATGTACTGTACTATACATTCTTATCGAGCTTGTGAAATTAAGGATGCTGAATTTTATTATTGCTAATTTCTTACAATTTTAAAGAAGCCTTTCTTCTGATTAACCTTCTTTTTTAGTAACGTATCGCTTGGATTAGTAGCTTAAGAAGCTAACCTAAATTCTATAGGATATTTTCGAAAACTGTTTATAAAGTAGGTCAAGTAATTTAAAAGCAAAATCGGAAAATGGTTTAAAAAAATTTTCCTTATAAAATATCCGTTCAAATTTTTAAATAACTATTGTCAGTGAAATCCATTCAAAATTAATATTCTCCTTTTATCGATTTATACTGTATAATAGATGCTTCTGAGTCTCGACAGTCATTAAATAGCTGGAGATATTTTAAAAGCAAAACTTGACTTCGGCCCACTGAAATAATCCGTGTTTGAACTCCCGTATTTTAGAAAGTAAGTAATCTCCTATGTAGGTCGAATACATTCCAAAAAATATCTTCTATAATTTCCAAGTAGGCAGCAGCACAGCTCTAGACCATGAAAAAGTTTTCTAGGGATAGTTAGGACAAAATATTGTCTGTAGCTTAGACCGTTCCCAAGGTAACACCAAACAAACTGAAACATAAACTTTTTAAAATATCTCAATATCTGTTTAAGTTTTATTTGAATAATGAAAATGCCTACAAATATAAATGAAATAATTACTATATTATAGATTATAAAGCTATGAGTGTCCGTTTTAAACATGAAAGATTAGAATTGATATTCCTTCTAATTAACTGGATGCATAAATACAATTAATGTTGACAAGTGTGTAAACCAAGAACACAAATGTAAGAACTAAATTAAATTAATATGACAACATTGCTTAATTTGTATTAAATTAGGGGTATTCGAGACACCTGTGACTCACTAAGTGGAATGAAAATGTGGGGAAGCACACGTATAAATTAGCGATATGTGCCGGGCGACTTACAATGAAAGATGAATAAAGATAAACTACAAATATATGATTTTGAATATATATATATATATATATATATATATATATATATATATATATATATATATATATATATATATATATATATACTATTGCAACACCGGATAATGACCGATATTATCTTCAGACAGCGAATCCTAAAACGTATTTTACTAAGGCCAGACACCAAACAAGCTTCTGACGCTAATGGAATACCTGCCATTGTACTCAAAAAATGCGCGAGAGAACTAACACCAGTTTCAGAGTTTCCGGCAGAAAGGGAATATACCCAAAAAAGACAAGAAGACCTTAGCAAACTACGGATCAGTCGCACTGCTTTCAATAACATTGAAAGTCATGGAAATAACCGTCAATCAGCATCTTTTAAAATAGCTGGAAATATGGCTTTCGTAAGCAAAGATCAAAAGGAGATCTTCTAATTCAGGGGTGCTCAAACGGTCGATCGCGATCGACAAGTCGATCGTGAGTGCTTTTTGAGTCGATCTCGAGAAAAAAATTCCGATATAGAACTATTCACAGATTTTGTTTTAGGTAACTAAAACAAAATGTGGAAATAAACTACTAAAATTTATTCGATCCACAATTAGGCCAGAATAACCCCTTCATCACTTTCTTTTATCGTAATAACCCCCTGCTAGCGGCAAAAGGCGGCTTTATCAAAGGAACGCACGGTACTTGTCAAAGAAAAGCCGCGTTTTTGATTCCCGCCGATTTTTCTAGAAACTTCGGGCGGCGTGTTTGACGGGAACATTCGAGACTTCGTTCGCGCCGATATAAATGTTGCGCCTGCAGGAATAGGAGTCAGTCTGAGTTGTAACTTGAAGGCGATACATCGATACAAAGTTTATTAATAAATAGTCCAAAATGAGTGCGGCGAAGAAAAGTAAATCTTTTTATTTTAATAACGAATGGGAGGAAGAATTTTTCTTTTGTATGGTAAAGGATAAGTGCATTGGTCTCATTTGCCGTGCGTCAGTTGCAATACCTAAGCGTGGGAACTTAGAGAGGCATCATAAAACGGTTCATAAAAACTATGAAAAGGATTTTCCGTCACAGAGTGAATTAAGAAAACGAAAAGTACGTGATGTGATAACTTGTTTGTAAAAAGAACAAACCAAGTTCACAAGACCAGCCAAACAATCCAAGGCTGCAACGATCGCGTCATTTAAAATATCTCATATATTGGCGAAACACAAGAAACCATTTGATGATGGATTGGTTGTGAAGGAAGCATTTATTGAAGCGGGTGAGACTTTATATGGAGATTTTAAAAATAAAACAGAGATTATGTCTGCTATTAGAGAACTTCAGTTATCTCGTCCGACTGTCACAAGGCGTGTTGAAGTCATGAGTCAGGACATGGTAGATAAACTAAAACATGATATCATGGAATGTACATACTTTTCTTTACAGTTCGACGAATCCACCGATATGACAGACACTGCCCAGCTGTGTATTTTTATTCGAATGGTATTCAATGACATGTCGGCTAAGGAAGAGTTTTTGACAATGATTCCTCTGAAAGGAAAGACCCGTGGCGAAGATATATATGACGTTTTCTTCAATTTTGTGACAAACTACAAGCTACCAATATATAAACTAGTGTGCATTACAACCGATGGAGCACCAGCAATGACTGGAAACGAAAACGGTTTTGTGGCATTGTGTCGAGCTAATGATGATTTCCCTTCATTTTTCTCCTTCCATTGCATTATACATCAACAACTTTTGTGTTCAAAAGTTCTAAACATGGAGGAGATTATGGGCATTGCAATAAAAATTGTGAATTCTATCCGTGCACGTAGCTTGCAACGACGGCTCTTTAAATTGCAGTTGGAAGATAGTGAGTCAGATTTAGTTCTTCACACGGACGTCAGGTGGTTGAGTCGCGGAACATTCCTAGAAAGGTTTCAAGAATTATTGCCCGAAGTAAAGCTTTTCTGGACGAAAGAGGTGATGAGACTCAGATGCTGAAAAACGGAAAATGGCTGACTGATTTGGCATTTTTGACAGACATCACAATGCATTTAAACACCATTAATTTGGAGCTTCAAGGTAAAGGAAAAACTATTATTGAGATGATTGGCGCAATAAACGCATTCAAAAGTAAATTGCAACTTATGATAGATCAACTGAAAAGAAAGGATCTGAAAAATTTTCCGTCTTTGAAAGCAAGGATTCCTCAGTTGAATTATGATATTTATGAGGCAGAATTATCAAATATTTTGGGCCAATTCGAAATACGTTTTTATGATTTCAGTAAATTGGCAAATATCGCATCATTTATGAGTTATCCTTTTTCGTGTAAAAACATTGAGGAATTAGCTACTGAAATAGCAAGTCAGTTTAACATGAACTCATGTTCTGTTGAAAATGAGTTAGTGCAGATTATATCAGATATACATCTCAAAGCCACAGCATCTGATACAAAATTCTGATGTTTTATATCTGAAGATAAATATCCGAATCTAAGGCAAATCGCCCTTCAACTGACGGCAATGTTTGGGTCAACTTACTTGTGCGAGTCTGCATTTTCTGAAATGAAGATAATTAAGTCAAAATATCGCAATCGACTAACTGACGAACATATGTCATCATGCTTGCGATTAGCACTCGGTAATTACGTACCATCTTATAAAAAGTATGTTGAGGACATGTAGGGCCACGCTTCAACATCCAAAGTCACTCTTTAGTTAAGTTTATACACTAGAACTCGTTTGTTTTGTAAGAACCAATAAACTCGCAATTTTGAATAATTATGAGTTTTTTCATTGACATTTTAGAGCAGACCTACACTTACCTTGACTAAAAAAATGCATATTGTGCGGAAAACTAATATCTATGCCACGATACACCCTACCTAGACGACAATCCTGCATCACACTTACTTGCAGCCTCTCAGAGTCGATCGATCGTAGTCTAACAATATTGAGGTAGATCGCCAGCAGTTCAAGTTTGAGCACACCTGTTCTAATTTATGTAACACATACTTGGAACAACCTAATTGAACATTTCGCAGAATCTTGAGATGCTACACGAGATGTATCCAAGGCATTCGACCGTGTTTGGCATTACGGATTGTTGGCTAAGTTACGCTCTTATGATATGTCTGAAAGGTTTTATTTATCCCTCTCGGGTTTCCTAAGAGAGCGTTCTTTACCAGTGAAGTCAATGGTATTTTATCCGACAAAGGAAAATTCAATTTAATAAATATGAATCCATCTCCACCCAAATTATACGGTCTCATAAAAATACGTAAAGAAAATTCACCAGTTAGACCAGTCGTATCATATACAAACAGTCCCTTACGACAACTTGCCATAAAACACGATTTTCAAAACCATCACTAAGTTTGAACCCAAATACAGCTTAAAAAATTCCATAGGACTGTGTAATCAACTTAAAAATTTTAATATCCCTGTCAACTCCGTCCTTGCATCATTCGATGTAACCAACATGTTTTCCGGCATCCCGAATAAAGAGTGTCTAAAAATCATTAAAAATTCACTTGAGAAACTTAATACAAATCCTATTATAAAACAAGAAATAATGATGTTGTTCCAGCTGTGCGTAGAAGAAAATTATTTTCAATCCAACAACCAATTTCTGAAACAGAAAGAGGGCCTTGCCATGGGATCCCCATTAAGCCCCTTGATGGCCGAAATTTTTATGTCATATGTCAAAACAATTTTCTAGAATCACAGCAGGCAAGGGATTTAGTTTTATGGTGTCGGTATGTAGACAACATAACGGTCTGTTTTAAATTAAATTCCTTGAGAATACATCCGAATATAAAATTCACATTAGAAACAGAAATAAATAATAAAATAAATTTCCTAGACCTCTCCATCACCAAAGATAACAATAAACTCTCATTCGATATTTTTAGAAAGTCCGCTTTTACAGACACCACTATTCCCAATAATTCATACCTCCCCAACTCACATAAGCTCGCAGCCTATAGATCCGTGATTCACAGAGCATTCTCCATTCCTTTAAATAAACAAAATTTAGAGAAAGAATTAGATACGATCAAGAATATTGCCCACAATAATGGATTTCAGAAAAAAATCATAGATAACCTAATTAAAAATAAACAAAAACAACTAAATTTAAGACATATATATCCACACGTTAAAAACGATGAAAACGACCTTTTTCCTCATTGACATATTTCGGGGCATTTTCTAATAAAGTTGTATATATACTCGTAAAGGACCACATAAATATTGCTTTTAAATCACTCCCTCCTTTTCAATGTAAAAGACAAAACTCATAAATACAAAGACTGGAGTTTATAAACTCATATAATGAATGTAATAGCTGTTATATAGGCGAGAAATTTAGAGAACACCAAACATCTTTGAGATTAAACAAATAAAACTCTAACTTTACTAACCACTTCCATCAAACAAATCATATTTTTCCAGACATAGATAATCTACAAATATTACATAAAGCAAAAGGAAGAAAATTAAATATTTTAGAGGCTATAGAGATCTACAAGCACAACAAAAATAAAGATACAATCCTATTAAATAATCAAACAGATGTTCAGAATTCAACCCTGTTTGGCATATTTTAGAAGTTTTTTTAAATATATCTTTGAAGAAGGAATTTTTGTAAAAAGTTTTAAGAATATATTGAAAAGTATTTCTGCAAATTTTAAACAATAATGTCATTTAACCCTATGTAATACAATAATTTAATTTAAATTGTAATTGTAATTTAATGATGAGTAATTCCAAATTGTACCTGGAAATTTGTTATAAATCATAAATAAACTACCTTAGTTTGTAGTATTACCCTTGATAATGTAGAAAAGCTACGAAACTGCAGTAGCAGATAAATAAAAAATAAGTGACAAGTAACAAAGTAATTCGTTTCATTTCATTTAGAAATTCAAGCTGTAGTGCCTGGATTGACTTGTTCTTTCGGATAACAAAGTTGAA
Source organism: Pachyrhynchus sulphureomaculatus (assembly GCA_019049505.1). Lineage (NCBI taxonomy): Eukaryota > Metazoa > Arthropoda > Insecta > Coleoptera > Curculionidae > Pachyrhynchus > Pachyrhynchus sulphureomaculatus. The sequence continues at coordinate 35,625,673 of CM032450.1, forward strand.
TTCATTATTTAATTTAGAACTGCGTGTAACCACACATTTTTTTTTAAATTTAATTGATTAGCACTGCATAACCTGACACATTCATTGTTGTGAATAGAGGGCAACCGCACTGTGAGCAATTTAAAAAATTGATTTAACCTTGACGTGATTTGCCGTTACGTGTTAACATTATTTAATAAAACAAATATTTTCCCAGTCGATTTTAATAAGAGCAATTAATACAGCTTAATTATTAACAGTGACTAAGCAAATTTGCATCCTTGAAAAATGTCACCAAACTGATTTTTAATAACGGATTTTTTTAATTATTAAAGCTTTTAAACGAGACGAAAGGTCTATGTTTCGAAGCTAAAACAGAGATTTTGTATATTCATTTTTAATTAAAAAATAATGGCAAAATACATTAGTGTCTTTGCTGGCTGATTAAACGTTTAAAAAATAAGAATATCAAGCCTGTGCCGCCAACGCCTTTATCCGTTAAGAAAAGTAGAAAATTAAAACAATTTTTTACCAATACAATAATTTGAAATTCAAAATTCAAATGGGTATTCGTATGTACTCGTAGTAATGTATTTATTCTACTCCCCACACAGTATTCTTAACTATTAATTTATTTTTACTTTCCTTGCTGAAGGGATGTACGTGTTACGTTTTACAGGTCTAGCACACTACTCAGACGAATATCCGCAGACAGCAGGAAGTCATTCAACTTAACAAAGACCTGGAAGAAATTCTATCTTGGGGTGACAGTAACCAAGTGGAATTTAACGCTACAAAAACCCAGGCGGCAGTTTTTTCTAAAAAAGTTAACGTTGCAGAACCCGACATAGTTATCTCGGGGCACTCCATCCCTCTAGCATCGTCACTCAATCTGTTGGGCGTTAATTTGGGAGTAAATATGTCCTGGCATGAACATGTTGCAGGCATAGCAAGGAGAGCTTCTCAAAAGTTGGGAATATTGTTTCGAACCAGAAAGCTTTACACTCCACAACAACTGTTAATTCTTTACAAAGCTCAAATTCGACCAACTATGGAATACTGCTTCCATGTTTGGAGCTCCGCTCCCAAACATACACTGCATTTGTTGGATTATATCCAGAGAAGAGCTATTCATCTGATTGGACACTCAGAACTGACCGACGGCCTTGATGCGCTGGAACATCGAAGAACTGTTGGCGACTTGAGCCTATTCTACAAGTACTTTCATGGAAAGTGTTCGAAGGATGTGGCCCGTTTAATTCCTCCCAGAGCGCTGCATATTAGAAGTACACGTCACGCTAATACTTCACATCCGTATGAGGTTTAGCTTGTTACTCCTCGTACAACGCTTTTCAAGCAGTCTTTTATATGGGGAACATCATACCTTTGGAATAGTTTGCCCAGGACTGTGTTTCCCATCGAGTACAATCTACAGCGATTCAAGAACAACGTGAATCGCTTTCTCTCCGCACACGTGTCGCTCCTGTAGCGCTTTAGGGACTTCTCTGTAGTACATGTGCTAGACCCATTAAAAAAAAAAAAAAAAAAAAAAAAAAAACGTGCTACAGGGAAGTCCCTAAAGTGCTACAGGAGCGACATGTGTGCGGAAAAAGCGATTCACGTTGTTCTTGGATCACTGTAAATTGTATTCGGTGGGATTTACTTAGATTACGAAAAATATATTCCTGCTTTTCCATAGGTGTGTCAGACTGTTCGTTTGTCAGTCTGTTGGCAAAATAATTTCCGAACAAAACGCAGGTACTAATTTTTGAAATATGTAGTTCTTCATCAATATCGCTTTAGGAAAAAGGAGCAAAACGAGTGGGGGTTTAAAAATACCATTACTGATTTTGGGAAAGATAATGATTAAAGGAGTGGGAAATCGGGGGTAAAGAGTTGCTTCGTACATGTCGTATTGTATATCTTCAGAATTATTAAATCAAATCAAATCAAAATCAGTTTATTTGCCAATATCTACAAATTCATAATGTGACAGAAATTAAATTTGCTCGAAATACGACAAAAAGGATGGCACAGCGACTATAAATAGCCGATACCAGAGGCCCTTCACTATTTGGGCATGTGTAGTGCCATCCAGTGGCGAACCTATACCTTAAAAATAAATAAAAAACTAGCACGCAGCGAAACGGGTGGCGGAGACGCGGGGAGATGTATATGCATAAACAGAGTAAATTTTACAAAATATGATATGGTGGGCAAGTGGTACCACCACTAAAAGGATCCCAAAAAATTATATACAAAGTAGGTAAATATTACGTTAAATTAGAATTCTTTTGCTGGTTAATAAGTTGGTGTTTTACATAGGAAGAAAACTTGCCTGGTGATAATTGTTTAACCTCTTGTGACAAGGAATTCCACAAATGCACAGCAACAAAAATAAAGGACTTTTGAAAGGCTGCCTTCCTGTGTTGAGGAACTCTAAAAGAATTAATGTTTCTCGTATCGTGCGGATGCACAAAAACACTAAATTGTTCTCTGAGGTATTGGGGTTGTCCAAATTTAAAAATCCGATAGACGAAATTATACAAATGACACTTTCCACGATTTTCCATATTTAAAATATAGCTGTTATTTAAATAGGGTGTGATTCGATTTCTGAATGGAATGTTAAAAGAAAAGCGCATACAAGAGTTTTGTATTTTCTGGATTAATCTAACATACTGGGCTGACAAAGAGTCGCCATACACAACATCAGCATAATCAAATAAAGATAAGATCAAGCTGTTGCATAAATAATATTTGGTTTTTGATGGCAGAAGATTCCTTAGATTATACAGTTTTTTTAAACGAATATAAGCTGCCTTTAATTTAATATTAATATGTGATTGGAATGAAAGAGATTTGTCAAAAATTACTCCTAATACTTTGGCCTCATGAATTAAAGGCAAAAAAGTATTGTCAATTGAAGGTCTGAAGGTATCAAAAAGCATACCCTTTGCATTTTTATTACCGTTAAACAGCATAAAATAAGACTCTGTGCATTAAGCTTAAGGCTATGATCATTACAAAAATTATATATGTTATTTAGGTCCCTATTAAAATATACTAAAGAAGTGGGTAACTTATTTAAAGGAAATGGTATATATACTTGAGAATCATCGGCATACTGTTGCATTTTGGAATATTCTATCGCCTTATCAATATCTGCCACATAAAGAGAAAACAATAGTGGACCCAAGATGGAGCCCTGAGGCACTCCTTTAGTAAGCGGTATGTAATTAGATTTAAAGGATTTAAAATCTTTTCTAATTTCTACACAGTGTGATCGATTTTTTAGAAAATGTTCCATAAAAATAACTGACTAGTCTGAGAAGCCAAAATAGTAAAGCTTTGCCAAGAGCAGATCATGATTTAGGGTGTCGAATGCCTTACTAAAATCCAAAAGAGCTAAGCAGGTGGTTTCATTCTTATCTTCATTGAAACGAATATCGTTCAGTAAATTAACCAAGCTGGTAGTAGTACTAAAATAAGGTCGAAATCCCGACTGACAATTGGGTATTATTTGTTTACTATTTACATATAAAAACATTTGCTGATATACATGTCGCTTCAGAATTTTTGATAAAGCAGGGAGTTTACTAATTGGTCGTAGGTCCTTTGGTTCCATAGGGTTTGTCACTTTGGCACATGGTTTAATAATAGCCATTTTCCAGATATTCGGAAAGTACCCTTCCAGTATACAGCAATTAATTATATTTATTAGCGGACGCGTGCAATATTGAAGACAGAGTCTAAGATCTTTAACAGAAATACCATCCTCTCCTATGACATTAGTAGAGATTTTATTTATGATGGCTAACAACTCTTCCTCGGTAATTAGATTAAAACTGAATTTCCTTTCATTTGTTACCTTTGGATGAGTATTAGATTTATAATAAATCATTTTATTTGCTGATACGTTATTCAATCCTCTAGTACACGAAGAAAAATAATTATTTAATAAGACAGGATCGCACAAATCATCCGGAATATGACTCAACTTGTTACGTGTCAAGTTAGAGTCTGAAAATTATATTATTTTTACATTACTTATGGTCAGATATGTAAGAGATTACTGTGGTAAGGCAGAGTGTTAGGGACATTGGTTTGTATATTTCATGTCACGTTTTTTTTTCAGGGTTTTTGTAATCAAAGAATCTGAAAATTATGATCTTCATTATTTGGACTTACGATTTCAACATATAATAATAATAATAAGTGGCCTGGAAACACCTCTCTTGGGGTGGGGCCACTCTTTAAGTTCTCCAGATCTAGTTTATGGGTTAATCAGTCCTGTTTTCTTTGTTGTTATATTTTTCTGCTTAGATGTTTCCAAAGTTTTCTGTTAGACGTCTTCTCCTTCCAGTTTGTAATCCCTGCTACCTCTATGTCTTCCTTGATTTGCTGCAGCCATCCTATTCTTGGTCTACCTCTCCTTTTACGTTCTGGTTCCCACTGAAGTATTTCATATATTGGTGCTCCTAGGCCGGCTCTCCATGTGTGCCCTAGCCAATTAAATCTCTCCTGTTTTATTTTTTTAACTGTGTCTTCCTCTACTTCTTCCAAGATTTCTTCTTCTGTAAAGTCCTTCACATATTCTTATTGGCCCTAGGATCGCTCTCAATATCTTTCGTTCAATTCTTCTCATGTCTTCCTCTTGTTTCTTTGTCATGCTTATCACTTCGGCAGCATACATTAGTTTTGGGAGTATTTTTGTCTTGTATATCCTCATCTTACTGCGTCTTCCTATTATCTGACTACTTAACAATTTCTTGTTGCTATGGAACAACTTTTTTGCTATTATTAATCTTTCCTTTACTTCCATTTCCTTGTTCCCGTCCCAATACAGCGTGAGTCTCAAATATTTAATCTTCTCTACTCTTTCAAAGGTATATTCGTTTATTCTAATCCTTTCCATTTCCTGATTATTTTGTTTTCCATTTTTCATTATTTTAGTTTTCTCCTCGTTTATTTTCAACCCCATTTTTGCTCCCTCTATGCTTATTTCTCTCACTAGTTCCTTCATTATTTTCTGGTTTTTTGCAGTAATTACTACATCGTCCGCATACGCCACTATCTGGCTACCCCTTGTTCGTATTGTACCTCGATTTACTTTCCTTAGTACATATTGTAGTGTTAGGTTGAATAAGGTGGCTGGTAATGCACCTCCCTGTCTCAACTCATTTGTTAATTTCGAAATCTTGTGTTCTTCCTTTCTATGTTTTGACATTAGCGAATGTCTCGTTCAGTGTCATCATTCACAGTCGTCTTATCTTGTTCGGTACTCCCAGTTCCTTTAGCACAGTATTTAATCCAGTTCTCCTAACCGAATCAAACGCTTGCTTGAAGTCAGTGAATAGCAATTCCAAGTTTAGAGCATGTTGTGCTCTTTCCAATGCTTGTTTGATCATATTTATTGCATCTACCGTAACTTCTTCTTGTGTAAACCCGCATTGGTATTGTCCTATTACATTTTTTATTACATATTTTATTTTTTTCGTGTATCATCGTTGTCAAAATCTTGTAGGCGGTGTTGAGCAGGGTAATTCCTCGATAATTTTCGCATACTCGTTGGTCGCCTTTCTTGTGTATTATTCCAATTTTACCTCTTTTCCAATCATGTGACATGCGTTCTTCATTCCATATCTGTTTAATTAGTACTTACATGCTTTCACACAGTTCTTGTCCGCCGTATTTGCACAATTTCATGTTTACTCGTCTTTGCCTAGTATTTTCCCATTCTTACTTCTTAGTATTATTTCTTTTATTTTATCCCTTGTTGGTTCTAGAATCATTTCCATTTCATTTTTTTCGAGCTCGTTTTGTTCGGTTACATATGTGCTCTTCCTGCATTTGTTCGTTTAAGAGGTGCTTGAAATGTTCTTCCCATATAATATTATACTGTTTTTCTTCTTCTATTATTTTTTCCTCTCTGTCTTTTACTCTTCTGACTTTTCTTTTATAAGTTCTGTTCTGCATTTTGATCTTATTCTAAAACTGTTTAGTGTTAACTGTACTGTACTGGCAGGCATTATTACATTACTTGACTTGTATTATTTACGACGAGGGCTTGTATTATAGATATACCGTTTAAGTACGATTAATAATGAAAATTGCTTTACTTGTTTCACTCCTCGCTCTGTTGGATTGTGTAAAATAGATTTGCTCGTATTTTGCACAATTTATTTAAAAAAAAACTTGATAATTAAATATGGTGTAATGTAAAACAACTGAAAGCGGAAAAAGCCCATATATCTATAGTCTACCCACAATTCCGAGACGCGTTTCGCCATATTACTGCTCATCAGTTGGATTAGGATCGACAAACAAGAAAACAGAATTTAGTAGTCCTTATCTAGATACTTACGAAATATAATGGTAAGATACAATGAATTGTCCTAAGTAGGCATATCTAATAGTCCAAGTCAACACTTCAAGGCCTGAGGGAGATCCCTCGAAAACTGCACCTCCTGCGTTGAAGTGTCGACTTTGTCAACCACTGTGTCGGCTTGTGGCTGCTGTGTCAGAGTCCGATGGAGTATTAAGTATGCGAACTTAATAGAGTGTATCTTACCATATATTAAAACCTGAAGAAAATTTCTTTTTAATTAAGAATTTCAAAACCATAACATTTTTCACCTAATTCAAATTTTATAGAGACCTCCTTAAATTTCAACTCTAACTTTTAATAAATCCAAATCTAACTCCGAGTTATCTGCCTTAAAATGGCTAAAATTTATTTAATACTAAAAAAGAAGTTTTCTTGATTCCGGAGTAAACTGGGAAAGTTTTTTAAAATTAAAATTCTGCAAGTCTTAGCTTTCTGGACGTGTATAAATCGACCAATTTGGAAAATAAAAAATTAACAAAGACTGTGTAAAAGCAATTACGTTTATAAATGCCTGGTATATTTTCATCTAAGCTTCTTTCTTGAACTTAAGAGTATTACATTCGGTTTAAAAACCTTGTGGAATTCTAAAATTATGTTTTTATTTTTAACTCACTTTTCACCAGTTAAACTTTCTTTAGAAGTATAGTATAGTACTTTTAGTTTGGAAATAATAATAATAGTAGTAATATTATAATACTACTGTTAATAATAACTTACTGGATGGATGGATGACTTATTGGATGGATGACATAAAACTCTATGCTGCTACAGAAACACAGTTGAAAGAACTCCTCAAAATCACAGACACATTCACCTTAGATATCGATATGGAATTTGGTATAAGTAAAAGTAAAGTGCTCCACATCAACAAAGGCCAATGGCAAGGCCATTATGAGACAAAAACCATCAACAACGAAACACTCGATAACATGTTCGACAAAGAAACATACAAATATCTAGGCTTTCAACAAAGCACCAAACTCAACCACACTCACATCAAAACCGAGCTCAGAACCGAATTCAAAAACACACTGACGAAACTTTTACAATCAAAACTCAATTCAAAGAATCTCACTAAAGTTATCAACACGTTCGCCATACCTATACTAACATATTCATTTGGTATCATCGAAAATATTCACATCCTTATACGTTCTCAATTCACCAAATATAGGAAATTACACCCCAACGCATGCAAAGAAAGACTTACCATCAAGAGGAAGGCGGGAGGAAGATAAATCATAGACGTAAGATCACTACACACAAAACAAATACAAGCACTTAGGAAATTCTTTCACAACAAGTAAACCAGCCTCCACACAGCAACAGTGAAAGCAGACAAAAATTACACACCACTCGACTTATCCCGGATAGACCACCCAGCAGACACACATAGTCACACCCAATTATAACAGGAAAAGATGAAAACATGGTAAGAAAAAACACTCCACGGAAAACCCAGATATCACATAGAACAAGACCACGTAAATAAAAAACAGTCATACACCTGGTTACAGGATGGGCAGCTATTCCGTGAAACAGAAGGCTTCTTACTTGCCATCCATTATAAAGTCATATTAACCAGAAACTACCAAAAGTATATCATCAAAGACCCAACTATTACAGAAGACAGATGCAGGAAGTACCACCAGCAGAAAGAGACGATCGAGCATATAACAAGCGGATGTAAAACGTTGGTCGGTACAGAATATACAGCCAGACATGACTCAGCGGCAAAAGTAGTTCACCAAGCACTAGCCACAACATACAAACTCATAGAAAACACAGATCCCTACTACAAATACACACCAACATCCATACTTGAAAATAAAGATTACAAGCTCTAATGGGACATCAGTATCCATACAGGTAAAACAGTCTCCGCCAATAGACCCGATGTTACTTTTGAGTGCAAAAAAGGAAAAGTCACTTATCTAATTGACATACCTTGCAATAGAAATAAAAAGGCTATGGAAACAAGAAAAAGTCATCATTGTCCCTCTTGTCATATTAGGCACAGGCCTTACACCAACAGCATTCACACCACACTTAGTACAATTAGGACTCAATAGAAACATTCAGAAGTCAGTGATTTTGAAAACATGTAACATTGTCAGGTCATTCCTTAATACACATTGGTAATGCGTTTGTGCTGACTTGGTTTGGGCCCGTCCGCCAAAATGGAACCTCATTGACCAAATGTGAGAAAGAAAAACAAAAACAATTATAATACTACTGTTTCTAATAACTTAAATTATTAACATTCTTATATTATTACTGAAATTAATAAAGTAAACCTGCTGTTTTTAAAGGCAACCGCAAGAATAATTCAGCTCTCTATACATCTTAATAGCAAATTTAAAAAATACGTAAGAACACAAAGAAAATAGGGCGACTTAACCACATCACATTAGCGACTAGATATAAGAAAAAAGGCTGGATGACCACCGAAATCCTATAATTAATGAGAGGAAGAAAATTAAAAAAAGACAAGAGAAAATATAATAAAATTAACAGAATTAGCGAAAGGGAAATCAAAGAAATGGAATGGAAAAATGGATTAAGGGGCAGTGTAATGACATAAAAATACTATAACGAAAGCATGATAGTTTTAATCTTCATAAGAAGATCGATCAAATAGATGACACATACCTACAGACATAAAACTCCTGGAAAACTTATTTAAAATTTATCTTACAGAATGAGAAAGAATTAGAAATATGGGAAACATACATATCAGGAAGCTTTTATAATGATCGATAGTCAACGGATTAGCTAGATGGTGTTATAGATGGATCAGGCATTCTTAAAGAAGAATTAATTAGTTAAAGCACTGAAAAAAATCAAAAATGGAAAAGCTGCTGGCCCCGACGATTTAAATGTTGAAATCTTAAAACTACTAGATGATGAAAATATTAGTCTTATTCTCAATTTGTTCAACCGAATTTACAATACTGGAGAAATATCCAGGCAATAGTTGCAATCTAATTTTGTTACATTCCCTAAAAAATCCAACTCCAAGAAATGTAACGAATTCCGTTAGCCTTATGTGTCTTTCCCTCAAAGTATTTCTACTTATCTTACCCTGTAGACTACAGTTTGATTTTAGAAATGGCTTGGGAATGAGGGATGCGTTATTTTCAATTCAGCTGCCGACTCAAAAGTGTCTCGAAATATCTTCGTATGTTTTATGAGAAGCCATTTGATAATGTGAAGCACGACAAACTGATATATGTGCTGAAACAGATTAGATTAGATGGCAAAGACATAAGGATTATCAAAGACTTATATTGGAATCCGTCAGATTCAATAAAGATCGGAAACCTTACGGCATCGGACATACAAATTCGGAAAGGCGTCAGATAGCATGTATTCGGAATTTATTTTCCTGGCGGAAGTGAGAATAAAGATAAATGAGAAACCTATCAATAATATCCGGTATGAGGACGATACGGTGCTCCTTGCTAAGGATGAGAACAAATTAAAATGCATATTAAATAGAATGAATAACATCAACCCAAGCTCTGGACTCAGAATAAATATAAAACTGGCTGAACGATAAATGGGATCCCGATGAAGAAATTAAATGTAGAATTGAAATAGCGCGAGAAACTTTCTTCAAAATGAAAACAATATTATGCAGCCGGAACATAAGTCTGACTACTCGATGGCCGGCCATCAAATGTTATGTACTGTCTACACTGTTATATTTAGTTAACGGAGAGACATTGAAAGCACGATTCAGGTCACGTTTGGATTCATTTGAAACGTAGTGGTGCCGACAATTATTAAAAAAAAAATCATAAACCTAGGAAGTACCAACTGTAAGGGTCATGGAAAAGATAAATAAAGAACAGGATCTTTTAACCACAATAAAAAGAACAAAAGCACCTTATTTTGGCCATATTTTTAGAAACGTTAAATACAGTTTTCTGCACTTAATTATAGAGGGACAAACTAAAGAGTGGCATCGGACGTAAAAAGTTCTATTGGCTGCGGAATTGGCGCCAGTGGTTTGACATTAGGGCGCTTGCATACTTATCCCTTTTGCTCAAGATAGAGAAGAATTCTAGTTGATAGTCTCCAACCTCTGCTGAGGAGAACGACTTAAAGAAGAAA
>CM032450.1:35641161-35650320 GCA_019049505.1 Pachyrhynchus sulphureomaculatus
GATTGCTCCTAAGTAACTGTATACGATTTCTAAATTATTTATGACAAGCTAAAGTTATAGGGCGTATAAAATGTACCATATTAGAAATGTAGAAGAAAAGTACTTGGTTCCTTCTTGCAGCTAAAGACATACAGAATCTTGAGAATAAAAACACTGTGTCCTAAAAAAATATGGTATTTATTATCCGTTCAAAAACATTGGTAAAATGACTTACCTAGTATTATTCTGGGCAGTTATAAGCTGTAAGGTCAACATATTTTTTACGTCACTATAGAAAAACCACTTTACTTACTGTTTTCGTTAATATTAGAAATACTGAAAAGATAGCATAATTTTGAGTTTACTCGCCTCCTGAAAAGAACGTATAATATGATGAATTTAAACTTCTCAATCTTCCCTCCCCCACTATTTTTGTTTCTTATATATTTAACTATAAAAAATATTTTTATTTTACAGTTATTCCGTATTTCAAACAAAAAACCACCAAGATAACTCTTGACCAAAATGAAATATCGACTGGTACACATATAATACTTGAAGATAATACTTGAATAGTATTCTTTTTTGTATGGTTCCAGCACACATGCTGCAGGGAAATCCCTAAAGCGCTACCGGAGCGACACGAGTGGTGGATTCAAGGTTGCTGGTCAGTCCCGGGTCTCCAATCAGGCGAACAGATCTCTTCTGAATAGTATTCAACAAATGCAGTGTATGTTTGGGAGCAGAGCTCCAAATATGGGAGCAGTATTCCATTGTTGGAATTGAACCTATGTATGCTGGTTCAATCAATGATTTTTTAATCGATTTTGAGAATTTTTAAATAAGGAAAAAACTGTTTTTATATGTAAAGTCTAATTTTTCGACATAAAACCCTAATTTGTCTAAATTTTCATTTAATTTTCTATGAAAAAAAGGAAATATCTTTTAAACTTACATGGGTTTGAATATTAGATATTGAAAAGGTAATGGAAAAAGCGGCAACAATGTTAAGCTATGCCGAACGTTTTGAGAGCCATTCGTCAGATTAAGGTTGATGAGATTCCCGACAGGTGTAGGGTGGAAACTTTTCCAACTTAGTCCTTGTTCCGGGTTTTAGCTACCTTTGAGTAATGCCCTTATAATATTTTGCTTTATATATTTTGTCACTTTGGTAAACTATATTATCGACCCAATTTGTCTGTGCTGGATTTAATTGTTTAAAAACTACCCGTTTAAAGAATTATCATCAAAAAGAGTCTAGGAATAAATAACGATGTGATAAATTCTTTTAAAAGTATTTATACACTCCTGGACAAAAATAACGCAACAATATATTAAATCATACAAATCTCTATAATGAATTAATTTTAATAATTTTTTATGAACATTGGTTACACTAAAAGTTAGAAAAAACTTATTCGGATCCTTTAAAACTGAATTAGCTACCAAATTTCTCCATAAGATTCGAATTAAAATTATTCTTAAGACCTAATAACAAAATCGTTGAAATTATGTAATAATGAAAAAAATAAACTGGGACACTAGTAGCAAAATTAATGGTGTAACTGGGACACTAGTAGCGTGTGTTGCCTCCTCTACTTCGGATGACAGCGTTTATGCGCCTAGGCATGCTTCTAATTAAATTTTGGATAAAATCTTGAGGAATTTGCTTCCATTCTGTGATAACTGCATTTTCAAGTTCCCTCAGGTTTCTAAGTGCAGGTATATGACGTTTCACATTTTTCTTAAGGTGATCCCATACATGTTCTATCGGATTCAGATCCGGGCTTTTTGGTGGCCATTGCATAATCGGTATATCAACTTGATTAAGATAATCGAGTACCTCCCTAGCCACGTGAGGTCGAGCGTTGTCTTGCATAAACAGGAAATTGGGCCCCACAAAATGACCGAAAGGCATCACATGTTCTATTACAATATTCTCAAGATAGTAGTCAGCATTCATTCGTACGGGCAGGAACTAACTCTGTGCGAGCATCAAAGCAGATGTCACCCCAGAACATAACAGAGCCACGGACGAATGGAATCCTTGCAGAGATATTGCAACGAGCAAACGTCTCTCCTGGTCTTCGCCATACTCGCTCACGACCATCTGGATGTTTTAGACTAACCCTAGTTTCATCTGTGAAGAAAACTTGTTTCCAATCATCCACAGACCAGTTTTCGTGATTTCGAGCAAAACGTAACCTGGCAACTCTGTTCTCTCTAGTAAGCAAGGGCGCAGTGGCTGGTCTCCTACTGTTTAATCCAGCTTCATTTAACTGACTTCTAACTGTTTTAGAAGAAATTGTGACATTGCGAACAGCTTCGAGTTCGTTTCTTATTATAGAACTAGTGACAGTCCTGTTTCTTAAAGCATATTGTCTTATAAAACGTTCATCTAGGTCGCTAGTGCATCGTTTTCGCCCTTGCCCTAGCCTTCTAGAATAAGTTCTACTTCATTCAAGCGTCTTATCATACGACTTATTGTGGAACGATGTTTGCTTAACAAATCGGCAACATAACTCTGACAATATCCCTCGTCCAATAAAACTGAGGCTCGCACTACCTCGTGTTCAGTTAAATTCCTTGTTCGATTCATTTTTCTAATTCTTCGGGTCAAAAATAAAACAGTCTACCACAAAAACGTATTACTTTGAAAAAGGGAACAATTTATAAGCTTACTTTTAAAGAAAATCTATCGCATTATTACAGGAAATTGTTTATCTGCTAAAAAATTCTTTAAAACTGTAAATATAAACGAATTGTTTTGATTTCTGTTATGAACAACGAAACAAAATATGCATAGCCTACTATTCAAATACTCGATAAACTTTAAAACTGACATAAGAAAAAAATTAATTAGTTTTCAGATTGTTGCGTTAATTTTGTCCAGGAGTGTATTTGATCATATTATATCTAATTAAAATTATTATTGCATATTATAATTAAAAAATAGACCTTTATGTATTTCAGTTAAGCAAAGCTGCTAATGCTGTAGAAAGAAACTACATTTGTGTTGTGTGTTTTAGCTAAAGAAATTAATACACGAATAAGCCGAAATTTAATCTTCTTTGTATTTTCGATCGAACCAAGGCTTGCCTTTAGAAGGGCATATCTTTGAAGAAGGAATGTAAGCTCTTTAGCGCAGTCAAATGGATCATCGAATCTAAAACAAACGTCTAACCGAGGAAAAGTTCGAAAATATTTCATGAGTTCCGCCCATTTAGCAGATTTGAAGTGCCAAAGCATATGTGGTTTAGCGCCTCTCTCTCACTGATCGGTACGATATTCGATGTCAAGAACAGCTTGTAGTCGGAAGAAACTAACGGCATAAACGGTGTAAATATCTAGATTAGTAGTTAAAAACAGGTCAAGATAGGTGAACTCTCCGTCACGATCAGGAATACGCGTTAATTCATTGATAAGATGAGTAAAGGCACAACTAATAGGAGATAAACAGCTAACTTACACAAATAATTTTCTATTCTAAGCCGAAATTTTTGGTAATGCCATCGAAAGTCATGGGCTAAAAGGCTATCTTCTAAAATATCTTGAAAGATTCAACATTATTAGCGATCACCAATATGGCTTTCGTAAAAATAGATCAACAGGAGATCTCCTGATTTATGTAACACATGTTTGGAACAACGCAATTGAACACTTTGGAAATTTCGAGCGGTTGCTCTTGACATATCCAAGGCATTCGACCGTGTTTGGCACGATAGGCTGTTGGCTAAGCTACGTTCTTATGGTATGTCTGAAAAGTTCTGTTTGTGGCTCTCATGTTTCCTCAGAGAGCGTTCTTTGCCAGTGGCAGTCGACGGATTTCTTTCTAACACCTTCACTATCAACGCCGGTGTACCCCAAGGCTCCATACTGTCTCCTACTCTCTTTCTCATTTATATTAACGATCTGCTGGAAAAGACCGAGAATCCAATCTACAGCTTTGCAGATGACAGTACACTTATCTCTTCATTCACTTTGAACACTCGGACATCGGCTACTCAGACGAATATCCGCAGACAGTAGGAAGTCATTCAACTTAACAAAGACCTGGAAGAAATTCTATCTTGGGGTGACAGTAACCAAGTGTAATTTGGCTACAAAAACCAGGCGGCAGTTTTTTCTAAAAAAGTTAACGTTGCTGAACCCGACATAGTTATGTCGAGGCACTCCATTCCTCTAACATCATTACTCAATTTGTTGGGCGTTAATTTGGGAGCAAATATGTCCTGGCATGAACATGTTGCAGGCATAGCAAGGAGAGCTTTTCAGAACTTGGGAATATTATCTCGAACCAGAAAGCTTTACACTTCACAACAACTGTTAATTCTTTACAAAGCCCAAATTCGATTAACTATGAAATACTGCTCCCATGTTTGGGGCTCCGCTCCCAAACATACACTGCATTTGTTGGATTATATTCAGAGAAGAGCTATTCGTCTGATTGGAGACTGACAGGTGGCCTTGATTCGCTGGAACATCGAAGAACGGTTGGCGACTTGAGCCTATTCTACAATTATTTTCATGGAAAGTGTTCGAAGGATGTGGCCCGTTTAATTCCTCCCAGAGCGGTGCATGTTAGAAGTACACGGCACGCTAATATTTCACATCCGTAAGAGGTTCTGCTTGTTACTCCTCGTACAACGCTTTTCAAGCTGTCATTTATATGGAGAACATCATCCCTTTGGAATAATTTGCCCAGGACTGTGTTTCCCACCGAGTACAATTTACAGCGATTTAAGAACAACGTGAATCGCTTTCTCCGCACACGTGTCGCTCTTGTAGCGCTTTAGGGACTTCCCTGTAGCACGTGTGCTAGACCCATAAAAAAAAGACACTATATTTCCAATAACTAATTTTAATATAGTTGTATTAGTGGTACGAGACCGTGTACAATTTTTTTTTAACTAACAAATTTTTTACAAATACAATTAGATTTAAGTTTGTGTTGAGACAGACCTTTTTTCTCAGTCATATCTATATAGCTTAGATTAGATACTGTAGAGTTAAGTAAATTTAGTATAATAATATTTGAAATATATTGAACAAAGGTGGAAGTTAAACAAAGATAATATATTTAGTTCAAACAATCAGGATAAATTTTAACTTATTATTAAATAGTAGTATACATTATTGAATAATATAAGTAACTTCTTTAGACAATTTTGGAACATCGCTTTTTGATTTTGACAATTATATACTTGAACTATATTTCATTTTACACTGCGACCCGAAATTTTGACCTGTCGACTAACCGTCGGCCAAGTTGCTCTTTTTATCGGGCGAGTCGTTGATTTGGCGCCCCCCGTGCCCTAGAAGGCCCAAAATGCTACATCCAAACATGGACTGTCGTTTAACCACTTGTATGAAGTATCATAACAATACCGGAGGACAAAACTGGACCCGCTTTTTCCAGCCAAAAACGGCCGTTTTCCGAGTTTTTGAACGATAGAATGAATACCTAGATAGATGGTTAGTCGGCAGGTCAAAATTTCGGGTCGCCCTCCTAATCTATTTCTATTCTATAATGTTTAACCGATGATTGACGACACCACTTTTTAATCAGTTCAATAATCTTATACTGAAGTTTGGTAACGAATGCGTCAGTCTGTGACAGTCGTGCTTTAAAAGCAAACCTATTTACTGACGTGTTGAACTATCTATGAATCTTTTTAATATTTCTGTAAACAGATCTATTCAAAATCAGGCCCTGAGACTGGCTACAGGAGCATTCCGAACATCACCCATAGCAAGTTTACAATGTATAACATCAGCTCCTCCGCTCTACCTAGACAGCAATTCTCCGTGATGAAATTTTACGCATCCTCACTCTAGAAATCCTATACAAAAAATACAATTAACTTCTCAAATTCTCATCGCCCCAACATGATAGCACCCAAAGATTCATTCCACAACAGAATAAACAAATTCATGTTAGTGCATAACCTCTCTCCACCAAAATCCGATTACCCTCCTTGGATCTCCCCAACCCCAAAGGTAGACTTTCATCTCCATTCCAACAATATAAAAGATAATAACCCAACAGAAACTAAGTCAGCATTTCTTGAAAGAATCTATTCTAAATACCCAGATCACTCTATAATATTCACCGATGGCTCTAAATCAGATCAGGGAGTGGGTGCAGCTTTCCTCCATAACAGAATCATTAAACGCCTTAAACTACACCCATATCATTCCATCTTCACAGCAGAATTACTTGCTATCAAGGAAGCTCTCAAGTCTTCAATTACCTCAACCCAAGGGACAAAAAAACTTCTCATAGCTTCTGATTCCTTGAGTTCGCTAAAATACATTATCTCTAACAAAGACAACAGTATTTACTTAAGTCAGATCAGCGATCTCAGCGATATATAGCAAAATTGAGAGGAATTGAAATTTCATTCATGTGGATCCCTGGTCACATGAACATTAAAGGTAATGATAAAGCTGACAAAGAGGCTAAACGAGCGGTAACAAACGGAACACTCTTCTCGGGAGAAAACAACAGTCATGATTATATTAAAATGCTAAGCTGAATAAAAAGAGACTTATTTCAACTGGAGTGGGACCTGGAGCATAATGAAAATAAACTATAGTCAATAAAACTTCAAGTATTCCCACCTCTTCATAACGCAAATAATAAAAGATCAGAAAATGTTTTGCTGAGAAGACTGGCCCTAGGCCATACATACCACACTCACTCATATCTTCTAAAAAAATGAAACAGCACCGAAGTGTGTGGTATGCAATTCCTCCTTGACGGTAAAACACATCTTTGAGGCAAATCACTCCTCTCACCTGAGAAATAAACACAACATCCCTCACTCTCTCAAACAGAATATTGATCAATTCTCATCAATCAAGGAAAAAATCCACAAATACTTAAAAGACCAAAAAATATCTATATAACAGTTAAACACATTCAGGGAAGCTAAATGACCACAGACGTCGATGCGCTCTGACCAACAAAAACAAACAAACAAACAAAGATCTAAAATATTTAAAACTGAAGCTCAGGTAGTTCATTGTGTAGACAATTATGAAACTCTCTATATTTTTCATTTACACAGAAAGTAGTTACGTTTGTCGCTAAAATTCATTATGATTCCGTCGACTAGTTAGTATTACCATAATTTTCAGCCTATTATTATTTATTAATTAGATCTAGTGCCATTTTAGATCATTTCTGTAGTTCATAATTTTTTGTTTTAATTAATACAACGAATTTTTTGACATGATAACAAAAACGAATATTTAATGCAAATTTTATTTTCACTCTACCGGCTCTTTAACCATTCTCTGCCTGTCTCGCTATAACTCGCCAACTTGATTATTTATTGTTAATACCATATGTACGGGCTAGATTCGTATCTTACGTTTTATCTTCGTAAATTTGTAATACCGTACTTAATTCAAGTGTGATAACGCTGTTGATTCAGTTAATTTTTTGTGTTAATGTGTGCTTAAGACAACAGTTTTTTTACTTGCTTTTAGTGCTTGTTATTAAAGTGTGGGAATCCATATGTACTTCCAAGTTTACACGGTGTTTCTCAATGGCTTCGTAAGGTTAGTTTTTTTTTATATTTTTTTCTACATTCAATCATTCGATGAGGAATATATTCACAATATAATATAAAAAATATGTTTTGGCACAACGGTCTTGTTTTCAGATAATTTTTTTTTTTAATAATAAGTTGTTAAACTTACTAAAAATTAAGTAACTATCATTTTAAATACTTGTTTGCCCATATCTGGTTGAAACAAAAACATGCTTTGGGTTAATATCAGCTATTATTATTACATTAACAACGGTTTTTTGATATCTTCACTTAAAAATTTTGAAAAAGTCAGATTTCTTTTTAGGAAAAAACTTATACGTGCCATTTACATTAATCATAGGCGTCAGACGGGGATAATAAATGGGAATTTTCCCAAATTCTAAGTCCATCCAAATTGAGAAAAAAAAATACTAAACGTTGGTCTTTGTGTCCAAGGAATCATCCATTTCAATATGTCAATGTTTATATATATATATATATATATATATATATATATATATATATATATATATATATATATAAAACCCAGGAGATAAATCTTGACCGATTTGTAGAATAAAAATTATCAAACTTTATTGGGGATGCAGTCTAAATGAAGGTAGAAATTAAACTCTTGGTGTTCACTGTCAAGCTTTCGATAATGTTTATTATCTTCTTCAAAGACACGTTTCTGGAAGCAATGGTGTGTGTTAGAAAACTCATTTTCAGTACAAAATGCATATTAAATATTAACGTTAAAACTATGCCATATAATTACATTATGAAAAATTAAGCTAAAATACTTAACTAATTAAAAACTACTTACAACACATGAGTCCTAAACTAAAGAACATTGCATTTTCATCGGAATCGCCGGAAAAATCAGCAAATTCATATGGAGATGATCATTGATTTACATTTTCATACGATGCTCGTCGTAACAAAAGTGACAGGAAAAGTACAAAATAAAGGTAGGTTATGTTCGTGGTGACGTCACTGAGGGTCAAGGAATTTTTATTTTGTTTAAAAAGGTTAGCTCAAAAATGTAAAACAGTAGTAGTTATTGAATGAAATACGAGGGGATATCACTTCATACAGTCGTAAGGGGCGAACCATTTTGGGAGAGGGGCAGAATAAACTAATGTTTTAGGAATCGCCTGGAAGGAAAAGAAATATAAAAAAAATATAAAATAATACATCTAATGTGGGAGTGATAGTGTCTTTAAAGAAGATAATAAACATTATCGAAAGCTTGACAGTGAACACCAAGAGTTTAATTTCTACTTTCATTTAGACCTCATCCCCAATAAAGTTTGATAATTTATATATATATATATATATATATATATATATATATATATATATATATATATATATATATATATATATATATATATATGTATATATATATATGTATATATATATATATATATATATATATATATATATATATATATTTATATATATGTATAATATATATATATATATATATATATAATATATATATATATATGATATATATATGTATGTATGTATGTATATTTATAAGTACTACTCAGTATATATCGCCACTACACCAAACATTTTATTTTTGCACTCGACGCGCGTGTCGCTAACCATGTTAGCTTTATCAGGAGCG
>CM032450.1:35650420-35865394 GCA_019049505.1 Pachyrhynchus sulphureomaculatus
AAATTTGGAACAAATATAGGAACTGACGACCCAATCAGAGCCGCATAGTTTCGAAAGTTAAATTTTGACTTACAGGGTTAGGTTTGGGGATGAAATCGGAAGTGAAAAAAAAAATTTTACCAGCTAATCGAATGGGGTTTCAAATGAAAACTTGTGAAAACACAAGTTCAAAAAACAACACAGGGCAACAAAAAAATATTTTTGTTTTGGTGCCTGGGATTTTAGAGCTGATTTTAACTATATTTGGGACGCTAAATCTATACATGCAATTCGTTTTTCTCTATCAGCTCTACTTTTTTAGATACATCAACTTATCTACCAATGTGGTTTTTATTCAGTATATTCATTTATGAGAGTTCTAAAATTATTATATATTCATTAATGTAGGTACAATGGTTTTATTGTCAGTCTGTAATTGAGTAAATTCCAGGTAAATCTATAAATAGTGGAACCATTGCCTATCAGGTACCTAAACTGACCCTTTTAATCACCTAACTCGGGTAAGTCTCGTCAGTTTGTGCGTTCTTACTAATGAGAGTAGATCGAATTCGGCGTGTTATTTTATGTTAAGAAAAGAGTGTTTTTGTCTTATTGAACAGAATTAAAATGAGTTCAGGTTCCAGTTCAAGAAGAAGTTGTGTAAATCAACCTGATGTGTTTTGCTATATATGCGGAGAATACATGTTTCAACAAAACAGACAAACTATTACTGACTTTGTAAAGCGAGCTTATCTTGGATACTTTGGAGTTAAGCTTGGTGATCAGGACAAAAACGTGGGCCCCGCATCTCGTATGTAAAAATTGTACAGAGCATTTACGGCAGTGGTCTACCGGGAAAAGAAAATGTCTAAAATTCGGCGTACCAATGGTTTGGAGAGAACCAAAAAACCACTTCAATGATTGTTATTTCTGTTTAGTAAATACTAATGGAATCAATCGAAATAACCGCAGTAAGTGGACTTATCCCAATTTAGACTCGGCAATACGCCCTATCCCGCACTCAGATGAAATACCGATTCCAACATTTCATCAGCTACCACATATCTCTGATGACGAATATTTTCCCTCTGATCGCTCTTCTGATGCTAACAAAAGTTCTGATGCTAATGAAACTAACAGTGACTATGAGGGGACGTCATCAGTTCCTCAACGCTTCAATCAAAATGAATTAAATGATCTCACCAGGGATCTCAATTTATCGAAAAAAGCTTCTAAAGTACTGGCTTCTAGGTTGAACGACAAAAATTTACTGGAACAAGGAACCAAAATTACCTTTTACCGTACAAGAGAAAAAGATCTGCTACCATTCTTTTCTCAAGAAGACAATCTTGTATTTTGTCACGAAATTAGGGGACTCTTGAAAGAAATGGGACTTTCTGAATATATTCCAGATGATTGGCGCCTATTTATTGACAGTTCAAAGCGAAGTTTAAAATGTGTCCTTCTACATAATGGGAATAAATATGGTTCAATACCACTAGCTCACTCAACGAAACTGAAAGAAGAATATAATACCATAGCTTTGGTCTTGCAGAAGATAAAGTATTACGAACATCAATGGATGATTTGTGTAGACTTAAAAATGGTAAACTTTCTTCTTGGGCAGCAAAGTGGTTACACGAAATATCCGTGTTTCTTGTGCCTCTGGGATAGTAGGGACAAAACACACCACTGGGTTAGAAAAGATTGGCCTCAGAGAGAAAACATGAACGTTGGGAAAAAGAATGTCAGTAACGACGCTTTGGTTGAAAGAGAAAAAATCATACTTCCTCCGTTACATATAAAGTTGGGCTTAATGAAGCAATTTGTAAAGGCTCTTGATAAGAATGGGTCTTGTTTTGCATATATAGGGGTAAAAAATGCATCAGTTGAGCACAGAAAAACTCAAAGCAGGGATATTTGACGGCCCACAAAATAAGACAATTAGTTAAGGATCCTGCCTTCATAAATTCAATGAATCAAGTTGAACGAGAAGCTTGGACATCATTTGTTGCAGTTGTAGAAAATTTTCTAGGCAAACATAAAGATCAAAACTATGTTGAAATGGTTAACAAGATGCTTAATAGTTTCAAATCCTTAGGGTGCAATATGAGTATTAAAATACACTATTTACACAGCCACTTAGACCGTTTTCCAGAAAATTTAGGAGACATGAGTGAGGAACAAGGTGAAAGATTTCACCAAGATATTAAAGTTATGGAGGACCGCTACCAAGGAATATGGGACATGCACATGATGGCAGATTACTGCTGTAGTTTAAAAAGGGACTGTTTAAAAAAACATTCAAGAATGTCGGGGAAAAGAAGCTTTCCAAGTGTTGAGTGACTATTTCATTTCTTCAATGTTTTTTTTTGTTTGTAAGTACGACATAATATTGTATTTTGTATAACTAAAATAAAAATTTCGTATCTACTTTTGTTTACTACACTTACGGATTTGAGTTACAATAATGTAACTTATATTTCTCTAAAATTGTATATCTTAAAAATTTGAGCTCCTAGGTACGAAATGAATACGTTATTTGAATTCAGGACATCAAATTGATATAGAATCAGCTCAAAAAACCTCGACACCAAAACAGCTGTTCCCCTGTGTAATGTAATACACAAGTTCAAAAAAATATATAATATAATACTTGCGCACAGTTTTCTTTGTATTATTTTTAAAAAATAGCAAAAAAATCGTTGTCCTCTCACCCTATCTTGAAAAGTACTAATCAAAAAATTGGAAAAAATGGTGAAATATTCGTCATAAAGTCTAGATTGGCCCAAAATTATTACGAGTGCATTACTTTTGATCATATATCTGGTATAAAAAAAATCTAAGTGCCTTGACAATATGATGGTGGTCTTTCCAATATTGTTTTCAGTACATTACTGATGCCGAGTCACGCGTCGCTCCTGTATCGAGACAATAATTTTATTTTATCCATAATATATATAAAATGCAACGTCTCTCTGTCTGTCTGTCTATCTGTCTGTCCGTTAGTGCGCCTATCACTGAAAAACCACTTATCCGATTTACGTACTTTTTTTTTTAAAACATACATATGTTCTCTGGTCAGGTTGTAGGCTATATTTTATTACGATAGGTTGCATAAGGAATGAGCAGCGACGTAAAATAGTGAATGATGTCGGAAATAAGTTTGCCGCTAGCGCGTGCCTTTGCAATACACAGCCTAAACCATTAAATATGGAACAATATTATGTAGCAAAGAATATCTGTAATGTATAATCTATAATATGTATAAAATGCAATGTCTCTCTCTGTCTGTCTCTCTGTCCATTAGTGCGTTTATCACGCGGGAACCACTTATCCGATTTACCTGTCTTTTTTTAAATTCATGCATATATTCTTTGGTCAGGTTATATAATAATAATAATCTATATCTATAATATATATAAAATGCAATGTTTGTCTGTCTGTCTGTCTGTCCATTAATGCGCTTATCCCTCGAGAACCACTTATCCGATTTACGTGATTTTTTAAATTCATACATATGTTCTCTGACCAGGTTATAGGTATATATTTTTATTACATCTATAATATACGAGTATATAAAATGCAACGTATTCTGTCTGTCTGTCCATTAGTGCGTTTATCACTGGAGAACCACTTATTCGATTTTCGTACTTTTTTTTTAAAACATCCATATGTTCTCCGGCCAGGTTATAGGCTATATTTTATTACGATAGGTAGCATAAGGAATGAGCAGTGACAATAATAGTAAATGAAGTTGCACAAAGTTTGCCGCTAGCGCGTTCTCTTGCAATACACAGTCCAAACCATTAAATATGGAACAATATTATGTAGCAGAGAATATCTATAATATATATAAAAAATGCAATGTCTCTCTGTCCGTCTGTCTGTCTGTCTGTCTGTCCGTCCGTTAGTGTGCTTATCACTGGAGAACTACTTATCCGATTTACGTGCTTTTTTTTTAACCATACGTATGTTCTCTGGCCTGGTTATAGGATATATTTTATTAGGTGACATAAGGAATAAGCAATGACGATAATAGTGAATTAAAATTAAGTCGGAGAAAAGTTTGCCGCTAGCGCGTTCTCTTGCAATACACTCCCTAAAGCATTAAATATGGAACAATATCATGTAGCAAAGAATACAATATATATAAAATGCAACCTCTCTGTCTGTCTGTCCGTTAGTGCGCTTATCACTCGAGAACCACTTATCCGATTTACGTGTTTTTATAAATTTATACATATGTTCTATATAATTCGATATAAGCCTAGATAATGGGAGATAAGGTGACATAATGGGAGATAAGGAGAAATAATGGGAGATAAGTCGAGATAAGCCTCGATAATGGGAGATAAGGTGAGGTAATGGGAGATAAAGTATAAATAATGGGAGATAAGGAGAGATAATGGGAGATAAGCAGAGATAAGTCTAGATAATGAGAGTTATGGTGAGATAATGGGAGATAAGGAGAAATAATGGGAGATATTTTATTACGTTGGGTAACATAAGGAATAAGCAGTGACGATAGTAGTGAATCAAGTCCACGCGAGCGGAGCCGCGGGCCCGGCTAGTTTGTTTATAATTAAACAAATATTTAAGTAGTAAATATTTCTTTGACACTTTTATTACTAGATTTTGACTGAGCTAGATTGATTTACTAGCTTAGGTAGCTAAGATGCTATAACTATAATATATTATTGACTAAGAAAAAACGTATAAATACATATTGGATCTTAAACACATCAGGGACCTAATTTACTTAGCCTAACTAAGGATTTTATTTTAAAAGCAGTCACCATACGATACACTAACTGCGCAAGTCCGATTTGCACTTGGTTGTTTTTTTCCAGATATATTTGAAACCATTATAAATATTTTTTATTTGCATTTCTTGAAAATAAGCAAATAATCAAATTTTTCTTACTCAATGGGAAAAAATAATTAAGGGATAGACAATTACCGAACACATACACCTATATGTATAAGAATTTTTAGTAAATTTTTGTACAAAGAAAATAGAAAAATTGGGGATTTAAACTCAAAAATAATGTGTGAATTATTTTGACAATTTATTACTCCCATAAATAAATTCAAAATGTGAGAAATATCGGCGTTAGTAAATTTCACACCAAGACTACCTGCGCCCTTAATACAACAGGTAAATTCCACACTAACCTTATAAGGGTGCTTAAATCTTACAGATAATTTCCACATCCAGCAAATATAATTATGCTTTATTCATCTAAATAAAATTCGACGGATTTCTTTTAAATCAGTTTTTTTGAAAATATTAGATATTTGCAAAAATATATGTTTTTATTTCATAGTAGAATAATATTGATAAAACACGAAGTTTTTGCTAAATACATAAAATACAATTGGACAAATTTCCTTACATATACTAGATAATGCCACAAACCTATACATACATATCTATTTATATATATTTACAAAACATTTTGAGAAAAATAGAAGACACATTTTAAAAAATGGAAACGATTAATATTTCCTAATTGTCTTTATTCATAAAGATTTTTTATAAATGTTTTAATTTTTGATTATTATGATTATTACTTATTTTAGACTCGTCGACACTTTGTATTTTTTATATATACGTTATTTTGAAATTCTTTCGGCCTATACAGAGACGGATGTGTAGAATAAGAAGAATTATTTAGATTGGAATGGAAGGACTCACAACAGCTAGTCGTTCGAGTTAAAGATGGACTCGATTCTGCCCATATTTCAACTGGAAAATCGGCTCCTTCCTCTATATACGTTTCTAGTAGGTAATCACAAAATTTATTTAAACGTTCATCCTCAGGTTTTATAGAATATAAATCGTATGCAAAACTGTCACCTAATTCTTCGGGTGCTAAATAGGACAAGCCGAAACAATACTTTAACCAACGACCAATTTCATAATGTTTGTCGCAATATTCTTTAGCTAGACCTAGATTCTGTATCTTGCGAAACCAAGATTGGTGTAAATGAAATCTACATCCTAACACTTTAGCATTTGGCCAAACTTCAGATACTGCCTTATGAATAGATTTTTCGATGTCAATAGTAATTTTCTCTGGATTGAAATACAGTGTATCTGTTGAATAAATCTTACATTTTAATAATGTGAAGAGGTTTTTGTATGTTTCAGCTCTCTTATCACGCAATAAGCAAAATAATAATGGAATCTAATGCACTGTAAATAATTGTGTAAAATACTTAGTGCAGTATGAAAAGGTGCCGTCCATATATATATATATATATATATATATATATATATATATATATATATATATATATATATATATATATATTGGATATTTTACACAACATATTGACATTTGTAGTGCAAGAAAAAACAATAATGCCACTTTCGAGTTCATTGATAAATAGAAAATTCTCACCCTTCCTAGTTTTGATTTCAAATGTCTCTCAAACACTATGCACCTCCTCAGCACTTCTTGGATTACGTCCTGGCAAAAATTGTCGTCTATGGTTATAAATGTTTTTTCTAATATATTCGACATCTTTTTCTGTTACTGTTTCAGGCAGAGTTCTTGTCGGATAATTTTAGATGGCATTTCACTCATATGCTCTCCGGCTTTTCTTTTGCAGGAATTACTAATTATTTGCCGATTCAGCTTCTTGGTGTCGGCTTCCTGTGTATGGAGTCCTTCACTTCTGGTAACTAAATTCTCGGGCCCAACGGTGAAGACTTTTGATTTGCAATCTTTTTTTGAACATCTCCAAAATGTTTCTCCACATTTTGGCACCTTTTGTCGAAAGTAAGTGTAGTAATTCACACTTAACATGTCCTTTCCTCGATTACTTTTTATTAACTTTGCTTCCATATTAGCAACACTTTAAAAAATATACGCACAACCAAGTAATAATCACAAATTAATAATATGTACTAAAGTGATATGTAGAAGGGTTTAATAATGATTTAATTGAACAGGCCGGTGCGTACCACCACCCATTTATTAACCCTCATCCTCTACCTGTAAGTACTCGGTGTGGAATTTACTTCTGCAATTACAATGCCTTAAATATGTCTAGGTCATAAACGGATTAGTGGTGTGAAAATTACCTGCGCCCAGAAATATCATATAAAGTATAACTTAGATCCTAAATTATATTAATCTATGTATTATTCTTAACCACTCTTCTCTTTTAGTCGGAAATAAAGTTATTTTCTCTTTTTTTAATATTTATTTCCTAATTTGTTTAGAACCAAAAGCTGAGGGAAAATTTAAACTAAATATTTCTCGCTTGAAGTTTTTTTTTACTAAAATGAAAAACACGACGATATTTCTGTGAAAAAGAAATAGCACTGAAACAACCAGAAACATTAATTAAATTAAGCAGTCTTTGACTCTGTTCATGTTAATTAAAAAGGGCGCGATTTGTTTTACTAAAATGACGGAAAACAACATCTATAAGACATAAATTCTGCTTTAGTACTCTCTTTGAATTTTAGAAAAACTTTGTTTAACTTTTTGTTAAAGCAGTTATTGTTGCTTTTGTAAAACGAGCCGCATATATATTCATAGCTTTTTGTTTTGATGTGAATGACTTTTATGGATAAAATTTTAAGCTGCAGATTTGTTATCTCACTTTAGAAAAGAAGTAAAGTATTAATGCAAAAGCTTTTCGCAACCCTTCGCGCTTCAGTATTTCTAGATTTTACTTGGAGTATACAGTGGCGTGCAAAATTTTCCGGCCAGTGACATTTCTTACTCTAATTTATTAAAAAAAAAAGACTAATGATTTTTAATCATAATGAGATGTGAGTATGAGATATAGGAAATAAAATAATATAGTAAAAGGATATTATTTATGTTTGTGAATATATTTATTATTATTATTCTTATATTTATATGTGCAAAAGTTTCCGGCCACTTTGTACTACGAGAAAAATTGTTAGTCCATATGCTCTATAATAGACTTAAATTATATTTTTATGTTAATATTTTGTAGCCATACCCTTTGCAGCGAGAACAGCCGCACAACGATGTGGCATTGACTCAGTTAATCGATTAATACAAGCCGGTGAAATTTTATCCCATTCTTCCTTCAATGATTTGGATAATGCAGCTTTATTTGAATATGTACGCATTCGAACTTGACGATCTAGCGTTTCCCATAAGTGTTCTATTGGGTTCAAGTCCGGTGATTGAGATGACCAGCTAAAACTGTCACATTTGTGGCAGAAAACCACTGTTTTAACAACTTGGATGTATGTTTGGGGTCATTATCCTGCTGAAATATCCAATTCTGCGGCAATGTTTCTTCAGCATATGATAATAAATTGTTTCCTAAAATGTCCTTGTAAAGATCAGCGTTCATATTTCCGTTGATCTCGATCACTGGACCGATTCCTTGTGCGGAGAAAATTCCCGAAACCATCATACTTCCTCCACCGTGTTTTACAACAGGAATTTGGTACCGAACATCATTTCTCGTATCAATAGGACGTCGTACATGTAGTCTACCATCGCTTCCAAAAGATTAAATTGAGATTCGTCTGAGAAAGCTACTTTTTTTCCAATCTTTGATTGCCCAATTTTGGTGATCTTTGGCAAATTGTAATCGGGCTTTCTTATTCTTTTTACTGATTAATGGTTTTTTAATACCTATACGGCCAAAAAGTCCCACATCATGTAGTATTCGTGTCACAGTACTACGACTAACATTAGCTAGGTTTTCATCCTTTAGCTCGCGTGCAATTTCGGCAGCAGTTTTCTTGACATCCGCAGTTGATTTGCGTTTAATGATAGCATCTTCTTTTTTAGAGGTTTTTCTTGTCTTCCACTACGCGGACGATCTTTTAAATCATATCCACAACGGCATTTTACAATAATATCGTTCACGGTTGATTTACTTATCGATAATAATGAAGAGAGACTTTCCTTCTTTTGAAAATTTTATTACTCTCTCACGAATTTGGATTCGCATATGCCGAGCCATGTTTATGTTCCCATGACCTTTTATGAACTAAATGTGACCATTCAACGCGCTATTATTCGTAAATACGTCTTTGAACGTCGTACTGCTTCAATGTATATTATGTGGCCGGAAACTTTTGCACATATAAATATAAGAAAAATAAAAATAAATATATACACAAACATAAATAATATTCTTTTACTATATTATTTTGTTTCCTATATCTCATACTCACATCTCATAATGATTAAAAATCATTAGTCTTTTATTTTAATAAATTAGAGTACGAAGTGTCACTGGCCGGAAACTTTTGCACGCCACTGTATCGTGTTATGTATTATTTTCGAAGATTCATGTTATTTTTCCACAGAGATCTCAAGGCATGGTAATTACATCATTTTTTTTTTTATCCTCTTTTTGGTAATTTTAAAATAAATTTTTCTTTTTCGTACATATAAATATTAACAATAGTTTGAAGGCGAGTTAGATGGCATGGCTTCCAGAATACTCTTTGTCAGTGTTTTTGAAGTAAAGGAGTTAAGAAAATCATTGAATTTAAATGTGACTACAAGAGCAAATCCAAAAGCTTTTTTAGTATTCCGTATGGAACACTTCTAAAATCACTTCTTTGTCTGTCCGTCTGTCTGTCCATCTGTCTGCCTTTCCGTTTGTGACACCCGATTTTCTTCGAAACCGTTTGACACAGAAAGTTGAAATTTGGCACTAATATAGGAATTCATGGCGTCATCAGAGCCATGTAGTTTCGGAAGTTAAATTTTTACTTAAGGGGTTAGTTTTGGGGGGTCAAGTCGCATGTGAAAACCAAAAATTTACCAGGTCATTGAGTGGGGTGTCAAAAGAAAGCTTGTAAAAACACGAGTTCAAATATATATATATATATATATATATATATATATATATATATATATATATATATATATATATATATATATATCTATATATATATATATATATATATATATATATATATATATATATGTTATATATATATATATATATATATATATATATATATATATATATATATATATATATATATATATATATATATATATAATGTAATACTTGCGCACACTTTTCTTTGTATTATGTTTACAAAGGAAAAAATCACTGTCTCCATCTCTTACCTCCACAAGTACTAATCAAAAAATTTTAAAAAATTCTGGAATATTCTCCACAGGGTGTAAATTATCACCTTTAATAATTTATCTGGTATATAAAAAAAAAAAAAAAAAAAAAATTTCATGGTCATTAGTTATCAGTGTGAAGTTTTTTATGATACTTCATACCACAAACATAATTTTGTGCTGATTACAAAGTAAGTTTCAGGCATATTCCCTCTCCATTCTATCGATGTATAATAAAGCTTGTTGCTTGGGTTAGAAGTTGATAAGTAGGTAAGAACTTTTATAATTTTTTAATGGTCTTTAATACTTCCTTAAGGCAAATCGTGCATGCGTGAGAAAAGTCGCCCGTACAACCTGTAAACAAACATTTTCTTAATTACTTACATGTTCCTGGTTCACTTGTAAGTCTGTACAACACTTAGTTTAGCAAACTTAAATTTTGGTTTTAAATAACTTTCAATTAGCGAACTGGCATTCAGTGCAAAAATGACACTTTTGGGTGTTGTGTAAAAACTGAACTAAAAACGTTTTAAACCGCTTTGCATCAAAATGTACCATTGTGAAGGTTGTAAAAATGTCAGTTTTCAGTTGTAAAAATCTCCGAAGCATTTCCTGTGTTTAACTTTTTTGTGATTGAGTTTGTATCTATTTCGCAACTTATATTTTGGATGGAAGCAGGGAGTATATCTTTTAACTGCCCCTGCCAAAGGGAAGTATTATATTCCCAAAAAATCACACGCCGGTCTGTCTTCGGTTGTTCAGTATGATAATTCTTGAGCGAAAATCTAGTCGTTTTTGGACAATACAGCTTGAGTGGAAGGAGATAGAAACGTTGGGGTCCTTCGAATTTGAGATATTTTTTACAATATTATGAGAAATTTTACTGATATTTAATTGAGATAATAAATATATTTTAAATATGTAGTCAAGGAATAAGGGGTTAAAATGGTAGGGGAGGGGGTCAAGGTCCTTGGAATTAAAATATAAAATTGTGTTATTTTTTTAATTTTTATTATTTATGCTCAACTATATAAATTAAAGAAGTGAGGAAGAAACGAGAGGGTTTACTCAATACATACTGTGTTATACATATTTGTTATCTTTCTTAGAGTAAGGCAACATAAAAATTGTGATAATCTTTCATTTCATTATTTTCAACTATCGTAGTCAAATATATAAAGTGTTAAGAGATAGGAAGAGGAGTTAGAGAGGTTGCTCTGTATATGTCATAATATATTACCTTTCTTGGGTTATTCTAATAAGAGAATTTAAAAATTGTATAATTTTTTCATTATTTAGGTACAAATACGTAAAGTATATAATAAAAGACTGTTTTTAGTCAATTTCCACTGGTTTATTTAAATTGCGATGACGCGTTTCGCTGTCGATGCAGCTTCTTCAGATCTACATTTTATACTGTCAAGTTAGGTTTAATGTTCACAATTATATATAATTTCTTAATTATAATATTACACCTAATTAAATTGCATTGATAGTATTGGAAAACCCACACAGATTTGGAGTAGGAGAATAAATTCAATAATGGTGAATTGCTTAAATCTACCTGGTCGTTGAGTAAAGTACCTGTAGTCCTTAATCGATTTATTTGCATTGTCTCTAAAAGGTTTAGTTTTAAACCTTTTTGTTGGGTGTGTACAATTTTGAAATTCTTGTTAAAAATTTTACACACCCAACAAAAAGGTTTAAAACTAAACCTTTTAGAGACAATGCAAATAAATTGATTAAGGACTACAGGTACTTTACTCAACGACCAGGTAGATTTAAGCAATTCACCATTATTGAATTTATTCTCCTAACTCCAAATCTGTGTGGGTTTTCCAATACTATCAATGTAATTTAATTAGGTGTAATATTATAATTAAGAAATTATATATAATTGTGAACATTAAACCTAACTTGACAGTGTAAAATGTAGATCTGAGGAAGCTGCATCGACAGCGAAACGCGTCATCGCAATTTAAATAAACCGGTGGAAATTGACTAAAAACAGTCTTTTATTAAATATTTATAATGAATTTCCATCAAGTAGAAGCTACAACCATCCAAAATTTAAATACGTAAAGGACTAAGATAACGGGGAAGTTAATTAGATGGGTTGCTTCATATATATCGTGTTAAACATATTTTTTAGGATTACTGGAGACAAGGAATTGAAAAATTGTGCTTATTTTTTTTATTATTTTCCATTATTTGTAGTTAAATATATAAAGAGTTATTAGAATATGGTAGAGAGTTAGAGGAGTTGTTCCGTATATATTTTGTTGTACATCCTAACCGGGTTTGTGGCAGTTAAGGAATCTTAAAGTTGCGTTACTCCAATATTTTTAGTTACATATAGTCATACGTATTAAAAGTTAAAGAGGTTGGAAAAAAGTTAGAGGATAGCTCTGTGTATATTACACGTTTTTTTTTTCGTGGTGCTTAGAGTCAAGGAATCTGAAAATTATATTGTTTTTTCATTATTTTCAATAATTTTGAGTTAAAAATATAAAGGCTTAGAGCAATTGAGAAGAAACTTAAACGGATATCGCCCTATAGTTCGAGTTGCACTTCCTTTTCTTGGTTCTTGGATTCCATAAATCTAAAAATTATTTTATTTTTCATTGTTTTCAATTTTAACAGAAATACTAAAATCAATGACCGGGAGTATTCTTTCATACGCGCTTTCGAAATTTATATGTCATTTAAAAATCAACGACTGGGTGAGGGTGATTTTTTTACAGAAAAACCTTCTTGTATAATAAAATTTTAAAAAATTAAATGCCATTTAAAAGTGGATTTCATAATAGAGATCCTATTTTGTACACCCATACATGTGAGGGACATATATTCTCCTCGCTTCCTTGGTTGCCCAAATACTTAAATTTTTTTACTTTTATACGCCATGTGTCGAACTTTGCAGGTTATGTTTCTCTAAAATAATTTCTATTCATTATGGGAATCTACGGTAAACTATAGGTCCCATGGCAATACTACTTACACTACAAAACCAGGTAGATAGGTCTTCGATGCTTTGTTAATTGCACCCATTTACTTTTTACAAAATATTTCAAATTAAGTATATGGGTTCACTCATGTTAAATAAATAAACTTTCGTTTAAAACTGCCTTCTGCTTAAATTATTCCGAAAATAATATTTTATGCGAACATTGTTGATAATTAAGTATAATTATAAATATGAAGAGTATATTCTCTGATAGATTTACAAAGGGGTTACAGCTTTAAAAACAGGACATTTAGAAAATTAAGTCTTTTAAAGAGAGTTTAATAACAAATTTGTAAAATGTAAGAAAATCTTTAGGAAACATCTTAGATATTTATTTAGAAATAAAGCTGAAACAAATTAGACTGAGCTAATAAAGAATAAAAGTGTAATTTCAACTAGACGACAATTAGTAATTCCTCGTTTAGGTCTTATTCATCTTTTACTGAAATATATTATTATTTATTTTCTAGGGTATAATTGAAGATATTAGAATCTAATTTTTTTATTTAATATGTAGTTCATCAGGCATATTAACTGTGGGTAAAGTTTTGTCAAATATCTGAGCTCAGTTGAAGTTTCGTAGCTCGATTTCCTCTATGTAAATGATATTCGACGTAAAATTCGCGAATTCTTGACACGCTACGCTGTGGTTAAACGCTTCATGGCAGCTAAATTTCCCAGGATCAAGGTTATGCTGTGCGACTTTACTTTTCTAATTGTATCCATTGTGTGAGCGCAAATTGGAAAAGTATTATTTTTTGGGCTAATTCACATATTTCTAATCCCCTTTTGAGAAATATTCAAGGGCGAATAAAGTGTAAAGATTCTGAACAATATTCTTGGCTTCTGGTTAAAATAAGGACTAAATTTTAAACATAGTTTATGTAGTTAAATATATAATGGTTGTTTCGTATATGTCGTCCTTTTCTAGATTCTTGAAGTCAATAGATCTAAAACTTAAGTTATTTTCTCAGTATTTTCAATTATTTATAGTCAGACATATAAGAAGTTTGAAGGGGGTAGGCAGTTAGCCGATTTTGGCCACATACAGTGACTCACAGCTTAAATGATGCAGTCGCTATAAGAAAAGACTAACTGCTCTCAGTGCCTTTTTATTTATTTGGAAAAAACAACTTATTGAAATTAAATTAATAAAGAGTCTTCTAAAAAAGTATGAATTACTTTTTGTCTTAAATATGCCTTACTTAATTAACAATAAATAATTAATCAAATCATATGCAATTTTAACGTCACAGCTTAAATGATGCAAAATAACAACAGGGGTCAAAACTTATCGCATTTTGAAATTTACGAAGGCGGCGTTGCTTTGATTTCTTAGTGCAATTGTTTTTTGTTTAGTTTGACATTTTTTCATTCAATAAAACGAAATTGTGTTACCGGAATGAAAATAGAGTCGAGAATAAGTCAAGGTTGGCTCCAAATAAGATCTTTAATGAACGTGAAGAAAGATGGATTTTAAGAGAGGTATCAAATAATCAAAAAAAAAGTGCGCCAAAGTTGTGCGCCGAGGTGAAAAGACAGTTTGGAAAAAGGTGTAACCCCGAAACAGTTCGACGGATCTTGCGAAATAATAATTTACATGGTCGAACTGCTAGAAATAAGCCTTTCATTAGCCAAAGAAATAGACGCGTGAGATTGGAATTTGCCAGAGAGCATATCAATAAAGACTTGAACTTCTGGAATTCAGTAATATTTGCTGATGAGACGAAAATAAACTTATTTGAGTCCGATGGAAAAATATCAGTGTGGAGAAAGCCCAACGAAGAATTAAAATTGAAAAATATAAAAGCTACGGTAAAGCACACTGGAGGTGGAGTGATGTTATGGGGCTGTATGTCATCTGCAGGAGTAGGTAACATGCATTTCGTCGAAGGGAATATGAACCAATATGTGTACTTGGATATACTGAGGCAGCATCTCGTCGCTAGTGCCCAAAAATTAGATATTGAAAACAATTATAGGTTCTATCACGACAATGATCCAAAGCACACGTGATTTCGAGTCCGCAGTTGGTTGCTTTGTAACTGTCCAAATGTTATTAAAACACCAGCCGAGTCACCAGACTTAAATGTAATCGAAAATTTGTGGCTGACATTACAAAATAAAGTAAATAGTGCCCCAATATCAAATAAAACTGAATTAAAAGTAAAAATTACTGAAGCATGGAACACTATTTCCTCGGAGTATACTAGAAAGTTAGTTGAATCAATGTCCAGAATATTACAAGCCGTTATTGATAATGAGGGAGGCCCGACCAAATATTAGCAGGCTTATTTCAAATTCTACTGTTTGTTTTCTCTAATAATTTTGGTATATTGAATTTTGCATCATTTAAGCTGTGACGTTAAAATCGCATATAATTTAATTAATTATTTATTGTTAATTAAGTAAGGCATATTTAAGACAAAAAGTAATTCATACTTTTTTAGAAGACTCTTTACTAATTTAATTTCAATAAGTTGTTTTTTCCAAATAAATAAAGAGGCAATGAGACCAGTTAGTCTTTTCTTATAGCGACTGCATCATTTAAGCTGTGAGTCACTGTATATCGTTTTTAGACATCCTTCTTAGAGTTCTTAGAGTTGAATAATTTAAAACATGTCTTACTTCTTCATTATTTTCAATTGCCTATACCCAAATTTACAATGGTTTAAAAGGAAAGAGGAGAAGGTTAGAATTGCTCAGTACCTAGGATGTTAAACATCCTTTCCAGGTTTTGTAAAGAAAAGAAGTTTTAAATTGTGATATTTTTTCTATTATTGTCAGTTCCTTATAGTCAAACATATGAGTCATTTTATTTGAAAATTTTATTCTCTTCTCTTGTATCGACAAAGTTCTAAAGTGATGGAGAGAATAGTTAGAGTTGTTGCTCTGTATATCGTTATCTATATATTTTCGAGGTTATTAGAGTCACATAATTTTAAAATTGTGTTTTTTTTTTATCATTTTTATATTATTTAGGATCAAACATATAAAGGCTAAAAGAGACAGAGAAAAGGTCTTTGGTATATATCGTGTAACACATCCTTTTGGGCTTCTTGGAGTCGATGAATATAAAAATTGCGTTAATTTTTCATTATCTGCAATTATTGATAATCAAAAATATAAATGATTGAACGGTTGAAACAAAAGGTGAAGAAGTCGACACGTAAAGTCGAATCTGAAAATGGCGTACCCTTTTCATTAGTTTCAGTTAATTATTGTCCAACATTTGAACAGCTAAGGAGCGGGTCAAGAAGTTAAAGGTATTGCTCTCTCTCTCTTTCTTTACATATATATATATATATATATATATATATATATATATATATATATATATATATATATATATATATACATATATATATATATATATAATGATTTCAGCTTTCAGCTATACAGTCCATGGTCGGACATAAGCGTCCCCTAAATATGTCCATCTTCTTCGATCTTGGGCGTTGTTTATCCCGCCAGTCTTTTGATGTCGTCAGACCATCGGGTTTCTCGACGCCCTCTACTTCTTTTCTCCAGATTACTCTATGGGTCCATCGACTATCAGGGAGTCGAGCGATGTGACCCGCCCAGCTCCACTTCAATCTGCTCATTCTCTCAACTACATTAGTTATCTTCTACCTTCTTCATTAGTCAGTCTATTACTCAATGATATACACAACAACCTCCTTGCCATTGCTTGTTGAGCAACTCGTAGGCGATTTAAGATTTCTCGATTCAGTGCCTACGTTTCAGTATGGCAATACGCTTTTTTTTATGGGTATAGCACACGTGCTACAGGGAAGTCCCTAAAGCGCTACAGGAGCGACATGTGTGTGGAGAAAGTGATTCACGTTGTTTCTGGATCGCTGTAAATTGTACTCGGTGGGAAACACAGTCCTGGGCAAATTATTTCAAAGGCATGATGTTCTCCATATAAAAGACTGCTTGAAAACCGTTGATCAAATACGCTAGTTCTTAATGTGTTTGGAAGACTCTTTGATAGATCTGCTTTCAAGTTTTTTTTTAGATATTACTATTTTTTTTCTCCAAGATATGTATATATATATATATATATATATATATATATATATATATATATATATATATATATATATAT
The DNA here is from genome assembly GCA_019049505.1 of Pachyrhynchus sulphureomaculatus. Classification (NCBI taxonomy): domain Eukaryota; kingdom Metazoa; phylum Arthropoda; class Insecta; order Coleoptera; family Curculionidae; genus Pachyrhynchus; species Pachyrhynchus sulphureomaculatus. The sequence continues at coordinate 35,667,621 of CM032450.1, forward strand.
ATATATTCGGACCTAGAATCACATCTTTTATAAGAGCGCAAAGAATAAGATGGTTAGGAGATGTGCAACGTATGATAAGAGAGAGACTGCCGAAAAGGGTGCTGGCGATGAAGCCTGTGGGTGCGAGAAGGAGGGGAAGGCCGAGGAGGAGATGGTTGCAACATGTTGAGGAGGATTTAAGAGCCATAGGGGTCAGAGACTGGAAGACGAAGGCGCAGAACAGAATCGAATGGAGACATACGATCCAACAATGCTTGGGCGCCGGATGTTGGAAGAGGGAAGGAGGGAAAAGGACACAAGTTTTACTAAGCCCTAGGCCTTCATGGCCTGTAGTGCTTTTATATATATATATATATATATATATATATATATTTATATATATATATATATATATATATATATATATATATATATATATATATATATATATATATATATATATATATATGAATCCGTTCTTGTGATTTTCAGGTTGCTTCTTTATCGCAGGTTGCATCATTTATCATGAACATGGTTTTGGCAATGTTTATCTTCAGACTAATATCTGAAGATTTGTGGTTAAGTTTGTTTAATTCTTCCTTGATGTCAGAGATATATAAGTATAATATCGTCTGCGAATCGCTAATGATTCAGTTGCTCTCCTATACTCGTTCGTTTCTGGGAAAATAGTATGAAGAGATGACTTAGATGTGATTTATGATCTCAAAGAAAGCATTGTTCCACTTTTTAGTTGTTTCCGGTTAAGAAGAAAAGGTAATTTTTTTTTATGTAATCATCCCCTCCTATCGCCGGTTCTGATATTTTATGACTGATGTCCCCTTATAAGGTAATCAATTTTCATATTTATTTTTGCAATTCTAATTGCTAGGGTAGTACTGACTAATGGCGGCATTGGTATAACAACTAAAGACGAAACGAAAAGAATCGCATTTTTAGAAGTTACCAAAAGTGTTCTTCGTATTTGCTGAACCATCCCAAGACGCGTTTCGCCGTATCACGGCTCATCAGCTGGGCTAGGTTCAGCAAATACGAGAACACATTTTTAGTCCTTTATCCAAGTAACTAACGGAAAACTATAACAAATAGATGCTTATACTGCACTCTGTCGGCGACTTACTAAGCCTATTCAAGCAGAGCGGCACAGCACGGCTGGCACAGAAACCCACCTTTCTCGAGCTTATTGCTCGGAGGCATAGATGGCAGCATTGGTATAATAACTAAAGACGAAACGAAAAGAATCGCATTTTAGGAAAAACACTTTTTGTAACTTCTAAAAATGCGATTCTTTTCGTTTCGTCTTTAGTCGTTATACCAATGCTGCCATCTATGCCTTCAAGCAATAAGCTCGAGAAAGGTGCGTTTCTGCAATAAGTGGAAGCCGTGCTGTGCCGCTCTGCTTGAATAGGCTTAGTAAGTCGCCGACAGAGTGCAGTATAAGCATCTATTTGTTATAGTTTTCCTTTAGTACTGACTAAATAATTTTCCTTGTTTATTATTTGAAACGGAGACAATAATGTATTTAAATATTTTAGCAGTTTATAGGATCGATTCTGTTTTACCAGTTTGTATATTATTAAATTGTTACAATAATTAAATTCCTATTTAGGTAATTTTCTGTCTATTTATCCAAAGTAAGCTATACTTTCTAAATACACTTCTAATTAAAATTATTCTGGTTATATAAAGAAATTAATGCTAAAATAATAATTTCAAGACATAAAATTGCTTTGGTTCATGTAATTACTGGCTCTTCAATTTCATAAGGTCACATTTAAAAAGTGCACTTTTTTAATTACGAACAGATTGTTTATTTTTCTTCCCTTATCAAAACAAGAAATTAGCATAACCTCTTTAAATTTAATTATTCTCAAAAATTGTGGCTAAAGAAAATCGAAAAGAAAATTAAAAGCAGGGTTAATTTGCCTAAGTTAATAAATTTTTAAGTTATTCCACGTTCATGTTTATAAAGCATTTGTTGACCACTTAAAATAACGCCTTTTGACATTTTAAGGAAGTTCGTTTCCTTTTTGTGTAAGTCTCTATAAGTAATTTAATTTACACATTTAATTTTTATTTTTGAATAGGTAGTGGAGGCAATTTCCAAAGCTGTACTCTTGTAGCTCAGTTATAAATAAATATGTTTGGTTGTTGGATATTAACCTCATAAAGCGTAAACATGTGGTTTCAAAAATTACCGCTAGGCTTCAAATATTGCCGCTAAATGGTCAAAAATGGAAAAAAACGTTAACTTATTGTATATTTTCGGGTAATCTTATAAATTCCTCTTAAATTTGTGTTTTTCTCGTGATAATTTAATAATATTCTGAGGATGTATATTAATGTGTTACCATTGAGATGAGGGTGTATAACCGTTTCCATTTTATTAACTCCTTGTATGCAAATTTACCCAGGATCGACACCAATTAAGCTTTGGAATTTTGGCCGTCATCTTTTTGACATAATCTAGTAGCAAGAATGTAAAGCTTCCTAGAAAAAAGTTTAAAATTTTAACAGCTCAATTCACACTTATAAACCTCATTCTTCGTGTCTATGTTTTTGGATTTCCAGTACAAGAGAATTTCATTTTTTCTTCAGTAGGTTTTGCCACTCCCCTCCCGCCGTTGTCGTTTGAAATATTAAAAGGACGTATTGCTTCGATGATTTTATTGGAACTTGTGGTCTTTATTGATACGTTTGTAAATGAAAAGAGTTTTTTTCTGCACGGTTTGAAAACGGTTTTAGCTTACTTGGTACTTTCAGTGCAAACACCGGTTTGTCAGTTTAGACCACCGACTTTAAGGTCACACCTTTGAAGAAAAGGGCTTTTTATTTTGAGAAGCTAAGCTACTATATTACACAGAACCACAACAAAAAATTTGTCAATTTACTTTGACTCTAATAGGTCTAGGGTATATATTTTGGGTCGCTGATCACGAATTTGAGGTCTGCTTTGGTCCATTATATCTAAATTCTGCATAAAATAGCCATAAAATTGCTCAAAATGAGCTCAAAATGAGATTTTCATCTTTTTAAATGGCATAATATTCCGGAATGATGAAATTCGCCATATACCCGCCACTTTTGGGGGCTGCAGGTATTACTTCAATGTCCCAAATACGTTTTGACAGCGACCATATGTTCTGCAGCTATCAAGATCCAAAATGCCTGGACGAAGAGATTCTATATTGGTAATGGAACCATGCTGACAGCTGTCAAGTTTACCTTAATAGCTGTTAAGTTTCCTTTGACAACTGTGAAGTTTACTTTGACAGCCGTCAAATGTCGAATGAAATTGTCAAAACAATGCGAATATTCTATTCATTGAAAAATCGTGTGACTATAATAGTTAGATTGGTTATAGACATAATTTTTGTTTTTTTTTATTTTTTTTATGGGTCACGTGCTACAGGGAAGTCCCTAAAGCACTTCAAGAGCGGCATGTGTGCGGAAAGCGGCATGTGTGCGGAAAGTAGCATATGTGCGGAAGAGGCACGTGTGCGGGGAATAATATGTTAATTAATAGCACTCGAGTAAACTTCAACAGCTGTCAAATGATGGACAAAGCTTGCAAACCCGTGAGAATTTTCTAAATCGTTGACAAGAACACTATGCCTTCATCAGCGCTGTTCCAGTTCTGATATCCACTCAAGCTAATCGGCAGCTGTGAGTGTAATTTAACAGCTACCAAATGGCAGTCAACACTGTCATGATGATAGGGTTACTCTATTCCCTTGAAATCTCTATATACTACATGATCTTGGTGGCTCTGTTAACGGTCCTAACATATAAAATGTTATTTGATAGCTCACAAGTGTTCTTTGCCAGCTAGCACTGCTGAACAGAACTGTCGAGGCCATGAGAATATTTTAATAATCTAGATCTTTCAAAAAGATACCACGCCTAATGCTTTTACCCATTTTTTTCACTGCTGATATCCACGCAAGCTAATTAGCAGCTGCTGGTGTAATTTGAGAGCTTTCAAATTGCAAATAAAACTGTCAAGTCAGAGCGAATATTCCATATCGTCGAAAAGGTCAATATTGCTTATACTCTTGCCCCCGTTGTAGCGGCTGTCAAACTAAACTTCACAGTTGTCAAAGGAAACTAGACAGCTGCCAAAGTAAACTTGACAGCTCCTAAATGCTATTTTGCATTCTCTCATCTTAATCAGAATCACCCATAGCATCAGATAGCATAGTTACATTAGCAATATAGAATCTCTTTATCAAAGTATTTTGGCACTTGACAGCTGCAAAACATATGGTCGCCATCAAAACCCATTTGGGATATTGAATTAATATCCGCAGACCCCAAAAGTGGCTGGTATATGGCGAATTTGATCATTCCCTTTAAAACGCTGAGCTCATTTTACCAATTTTATGGCTACTTTATGCAAAATTCAGATGTGATTGACCAAAATGGACCTCGAATTTGTGATCAGAGCGGCCCAAAAAACATAACCTAGAGATATTGTAGTCAAAGTAAATTGACAAAAAAAATTTTGTGGTCTTGTGTTATTAAAGTATTGAAGTAAAACGGTACTTAGTCCAGACCTAGAGAAATTGTAGGCAGTTGATATGGTTTAAATTGTGTCGTAAAACGTAAAAATATGTAAAAATCACAGCATGTTATTTTATCTACTTCCTTTCAGCCGGAGAAAGAAAGATCTTTAAAATATTAAGTACTCGTATTATTTTTGTTAATTCTTCTATAATGTATAGTTAATAAAGAATTTATTTTATTGAGAAATATAACATATTCGAAGAGAATTTGTAGCCTAAAGAACACCCTGTATAATTATTATTATAGTATTTGCAGCAATTTAATTTTACTTTGCAATCTATCGTCAATATACCAGGTGTACAAGTATGAAATGCGGATTTCAGACAACAGATGGTGCACCAATGCAATTTGTGCTATAAAGATTTGACACTGCGCCATTTTGTTGTGTCACCAACAAGTGTCAGACACGCACGAGTGATAAATTGGAAAAGTGTGTGCATAGTGTTGTGTTGTTGTGTTCAATGTGTCGAACAAAGAGCATTCGCGGACAGTATTAATTTTTTGTTTTCATTTGAAGAAAACTGCTGTTGAATCATACCGGTTACTTCGAGAAGCTTATGGTGTACATGCTCCATCGCAAGATACGTGTAAACGATGGTTTCGGCGTTTCAAACGTGGTGACTTCAATGCAGACAAGGAACGTGGAAAACCGGCAAAAAAATACCAAAATGTGGAATTTGCAAGCATTGTTGGACGAAGACTATTCGCAAACACAAAAACAACTCGCCGAGTAATTGGGCGTTAATCAACAAGCTGTTTCCAATCGGCTACGAGGGATGGGAAAGATTCAGAAGCCGGTAGATGGGTACCACATGAGTTGAACGACAGGCAAATGGAAAAGCGCAAAAACACGTGTGACATTTCGCTCGCTCGGTACAAAAGGAAGTCGTTTTTGCATCGTATAGTTACAGGGGATGAAAAGTGGATTTATTTTGAGAATCCCAAGCGCAAAAAATCAGGCGCACCATCCTCATCGACCGCAAGACCGAATCGCTTTGGCAGAAAGACGATGCTCTGTGTTTGGTGGGACCAGAGGGGCGAGGTCTATTATGAGCTGTTAAAACCTGGGGAAACGGCTAATACTAAACGTTACCAACAATAATTGACCGATTTGAACAGTTCGCTGCTTGAAAAAAGGCCAGAATACCGAAAGAGGCAACACAAAGTCACACAAGGGGAAGATTTTTACTAGCGTGGTATTCAGAAATTGCCCGAAAGATGAGAAAAATGTATAACAAGCGATGGAGCATACTTTGAATAAAGCACCTTTTATCATTCTTCCGAATTTAACATGTTTTTTAGTGTTCCGTACGAACACTTATAAGATCACTTCGGTGTCTGTCTGTCTGTCTGTCTGTCTGTCACACCCGATTTTCTCCGAAACTATTTGTCATAGAAACTTGAAATTTGGTAATACTATAGGAATTGATGGCCTCATCAGAGCCATGTAGTTTTGAAAGTTAAATTTTTTACTTAAGGGGTTAATTTTGGGGGGTGACATCGGAAGTGAAAAAAAAATTTTTTTACTAGGTCATCGAGTTTTTTTTTTTCACTTCCGATTTCACCCCCCAAAACGGGTTAGTTAGGGTGTCAAATGAAAGCTTGTGAAAACACGAGTAAAAAATATATATATAATGTAATACTTGCGCACACTTTTCTTCGTATTACTTTTAAAAAAATCGCGAAAAATCGCTGTCCCCTACTCGCACAACTTTGGCGCACTTTTTTTTTGGATTATTTGATACCCCTCTTAAAATCCATCTTTCTTCACGTTCATTGAAGATCTTATTTAGAGCCAACCTTGACTTATTCTCGACTCTATTTTCATTCCGGTAACGTTCAATGATATGCTGAACAGTTGACAGACATTTATTTACCATTTTGGCTATGTCTCTTTGGCTGTATCCATTCCTGTAATGAGTAATAATTAAATTTCTCTCAGAAATTGTAGTTCGACGACCCATTCTTAAACAATTTCGTTTTATTACTCGAATTACTCGAAAAGTACTGATCAAAAAATTTTGAAAAAATTCTGGAATATTCACTACGGGGTATAGATTGAACCAAAATTATCACCAGTGCATTACCTTGTTTATTTGGTATATAAAAAAAAAATAAAAATTTCAAGGTCACTAGTTTTTCAGTGAAGATTGGAAACAAACTTTGTTGAAAACTCATTTGGGGTGTGTTTTGTGAAGTCACTGATCATTTTATACCACTCTAACAAAAAATTTTATTTTAAAAACAATCAACGTACAGAACACTAATTGTGCAAGTTCAACTTGCACTTGACCGGTTTTTTAGAAAGCAAATCCGCATTTCTTACTTGTACACCTGGTAAACAAGACATTAATCGCCCTTTTTTAGTCTTATAAAATTAAAATAGATTGATGGTAACATAACTTTTTTTAGAGTGTAAATACGTAAATATAATTAGGAACTTAGTTTAAATTTATGATATAGAACAACAGAATAGAGCGCAATATAATCCAAAATATTAGGGATTTTCTCAAAAAGCAATATTACATCTAATCTCATATAGCGTATTTACATATAAATACTATATTTCAAAGTATGCAATGCATAATGACTCGCTACTAAATTAGATAATAAATTATGTGTATGTTTCCTCCATTGTATAAATACATATTGAAACAATCGATACATTATTAAGCTAAATTTTAAAACAACTAATATAAAATATATTTAATAACCTATTGCTCTAATCGATCCTATTTTGAAATAAGACTGCTTATTTAACAGTAGACTAGTAATTGTAGGGCTCGTCTTCAATGGGCTCAAATTGGTTTAGCATCTATAATTAATCCCAAGTAATTAATAAATATAAGCGTTAAGATAAATATTTAAAAATTAAAAGAAGCTTCTATAACCTCTTCTGTCAATTAAACTACTCGGCCAGATAATTCTATTGCAACGACACCTGTCGAGAAAGCGAACTTGTTGGCTGAACCCTTTGCTTCACATTCTACTGTCGATTTCCAAGGAAAAACACCACCTACTATTCCCATAGTGCAGTCAAGGATGCCCGATGTTGTCTTCAGACAGCGTATCATAAACCGTATTCTGATGAAGCTAGACACCAAAAAGGCTTCTGGCGCTGACGAAATACCTGCCATAGTTCTTAAAATCTGTGCGAGGGAACTAACTCCAGTTTTCTGTAGACTTTTCAACCTGTCCTACAGAAAGGGAATATTTCCTTCCTTCTGGAAATGTGCTACAGTTCAGCTGATACCTAAAAAAGGCAAGAAGACCTTGCCAAATAACTACCGACTAATCGCGCTGCTTTCAATAATATCGAAAGTCATGGAAAAGGCTATCAGTCAGCATCTTCTAAAATATCTTGAAGGATTCAACATTATTAGCGATCACCCATATGGCTTTCGTAAAAATAGATCAACAGGAGATCTTCTGACTTATGTAACACATGTTTGGAACAATGCAATTGAACACTTTGGAGAATCTCAAGCGGTTTCTCTTGACATATCCAAGGCATTCGACCGTGTTTGACACGATGGGCTGTTGGTTAAGCTACGTTCTTATGGTATGTCGGAAAAGTTCTGTTTGTGGCTCTCATGTTTCCTCAGAGAGCGTTCTTTACGAGTGGCAGTCAACGGATTTCTTTCTAACACCTTCACTATCAACGCCGGTGTACCCCAAGGCTCCATACTGTCTCCTACTCTCTTTCTCATTTACATTAACGACCTGCTGAAAAAGACCGAGAATCCAATCTACAGCTTTGCAGATGACAGTACACTTATCTCTTCATTCACTTTGAACGCTCGGACATCGGCTACTCAGACGAATATCCGCAGATAGCAGGAAGTCTTTCAACTTAGCAAAGACCTGGAAGAAATTCTATCTTGAGGTGACAGTAACCAAGTGGAATTTAACGCTACAAAAACCCAGGCGGCAGTTTTTTCTAAAAAAGTTAACGTTGCTGAACCCGACATAGTTATGTCGGGGCACTCCATTTCTCTAACATCGTCACTCAATTTGTTGGGCGTTAATTTGGGAGCAAATATGTCTTGGCATGAACATGTTGCAGGCATAGCAAGGAGAGCTTCTCAAAAGTTGGGAATATTATTTCGAACCAGAAAGCTTTACACTCCACAACAACTGTTAATTCTTTACAAAGCTCAAATTCGACCAACTATGGAATATTGCTCCCATGTTTGGAGCTTCGCTCCCAAACAAACACTGCATTTGTTGGATTCTATTCAGAGAAGAGCTGTTCGTCTGATTGGAGACCCGGAACTGACCGTCGGCCTTGATTCGCTGGAAGATCGAAGAGCGGTTGGCGACTTGAGCCTATTATACAGGTACTTTCATGGAAAGTGTTCGAAGGATGTGGCCCGCCTAATTCCTTCCAGAGCGGTGCATGTTAGAAGTACACGTCGCGCTAATTCATCACATCCGTATGAGGTTCAGCTTGTTACTCCTCGTACAACGCTTTTCAAGCAGTCTTTTATATGGAGAACATCATCCCTATGGAATAATTTGCCCAGGACTGTGTTTCCCACCGAGTACAATCTACAGCGATTCAAGAACAACGCGAATCGCTTTTCTCCGCACACGTGTCGCTCCTGTAGCGCTTTAGGGACTTCCCTGTAGCACGTGTGCTAGACTCATAAAAAAAACCGAGGCTTGTGAGTTTAATACATTGGTTACTTTTTTATATAGTCTAGCCATTGTCTCGGAGTGGGGAGAAAGCTGAAATCGGCCACTCAAATGGCATAAATATACCTTTGAATATGCCTAGAAAGTTGATCGAATAGTAAAGTCCGTCCATACATATAATGAAGGGAGTAAACTTAATCCTTAAAGGGTAAAAACTATTAACCATAAATAGACAATGAAATAAAATTTTATAGTTTCCTTTGGGCACTTCAGAAGTAGGTAAATCATGGACCGTAGTTAAAAATATGATATCTGTTCATTTTGCCTGCTTGTAAACAACAAAGGTGGTTATAAAACATGGCATTTACCCGAAAATAACTTGCATAATCCATATTGGCACTTATTGTTTATTAATATAAATACAGCCGCCACTTAGTTAAAGCTTTGTAATTATTGTTACTTCGTGTGCGATAGAGCAGCTAAGTCATGGAAAATATTTGCGAGTCTAGTGTATCTCAACAGGTTACCCCATGCAAAAGTAGAAAACACTTATCTACTGATGCCAAGGAAATTGTAAAGAATGTTTATTCAACCCTAATCGAACGTGGTAATGTTAGCAAGCAAGCAGCACTAGAAGAAACGGCCACATTAACGAACATTCCAACATCAACGGTATGGAAAATTGTAAACAGCCCTGTTCTAGTGAGGAAGAACAGAAGTGATGCTGGCATTTTGGCAAGGATAGATGGAAGTAATCAAGATATAATACGACTTAAAATTAACATTAAGATATAGGAGGAACAAAGTGTACCCACATTGGATAATTTAATGAAAAGGTTTGAAAGAGATGATTTTAATAATAAATTGACTTAGGATAAATCCTTGCTTGTTTTGTCCGGTTTAAACAATAACGAATCCCTCTTTTTTTATTTTTCAACTAGCCGTGCCCGCGGCTCCGCTCGCGTGTACTTGATTCACTATTATCGGCACTGCTTATTCCTTATGTTACCTAACGTAATAAAATATATCCTATAACCTGGCCAGAGAACATATGTATGTTTAAAAAAAAAAGCACGTAAATCGGATAAGTGGTTCTTGAGTGCTAAGCTCACTAAGGGACAAACAGACAGACAGACAGACAGAGAGACGTTGCCTTTTTTTATCTGTATTATAGAAGATTATAGATGACCTAGCCAGAGAACAAATCGGATAAGTGGTTCTCAAGTCATAAGCGCACTCACGGACAGATAGAGCGACGTTGCATTTTTATACATATTATAATCTTTGCTGCATAATATTGTTCTATATTGGTTTAGGCAGTGTATTGCAAGAGAACGCACTAGCGGCAAACTTTTTTCCGACTTGACTCACTATTATTGTTACCGCATATTCCTTATATTACCTGACGTAACAAAATATATCCTATAACCTGGCCAGAGAGCATATGTATATTTATAAAAAAAAAGTAAGTATATAAATCAGATAAGTGTTTCTTGCGTGATAAGCGCACTAACGGACAGACAGACAGAGAGACGTTGCATTTCATATATTATAGATTACATGCACCTATTTTCTTGTCCTATTTCCAAAATAATTGTAAGAATGTTCTCTGATATATAAATTATAATTTTTAGTGTTCCGTACGGAACACTTATAAGATCACTTCGGTGTCTGTCCGTCTGTCGGTCTGTCCGTCTGTCTGTCTGTCCGTCCGTCTGTCACACCCGATTTTCTCCGAAACTATTTGTCATAGAAAGTTGAAATTTGGTAATAATATAGGAATTGATGGCCTCATCAGAGCCATGTAGTTTTGAAGTTAAATTTTGACTTAAGGGGTTAGTTTTGGGGGGTGAAGTCGGAAGTGAAAAAAAAAATTTTTTACTTGGTAATCGAGTGTGGTGTCAAATGAAAGCTTGTGAAAACACGAGTAAAAAATATATATATAATGTAATACTTGCGCGCACTTTTCTTTGTATTATTTTTATAAAATCGCTGTCCACCCGCCTTATCTCGAAAAGTACTTATCAAAAAATTTTGAAAAAATTCTGGAATATTCTCCACGGGGTGTAGATTGAACGAAAATTATCACGAGTGCATTACCTTTAATAATTTATCTGGTATATAAAAAAAAACAAAATTTCAAGGTCATCAGATTTCAGTAACGATTGGAAACAAACTTTGTTGAAAACTCATTTGGGGTGTGTTTTGTGAAGTCACTGATCATTTTATACTTCTGTAACAAAATTTTTTATTTGAAAAGCAGTCAACGTACGGAACACTAATTGCGCAAGTTCAACTTGCACTTGACCGGTTATTTTTAACAAATAGATTTTATACAAATGTACATTATGTCATTTAAAATCTTATTTAAGTTAAATTTGAAAAAATAATGATGTTTCACATTCTTTCACAATTTATTGGTGATTAAAATAATGTTAGACCATGTAGGCAGTTATTATTATTTCTTAATTTTATTTAAAATATATAAAGAAAGAAGACCGGCTAAGTGCAAGTCGGACTTCTTCAGTTAGTATTCCGTACGGTGTAAAATAAATACAAAAAGTCTGTGACATGCATATATCTTAAGATACAATATGTATTTTCACTTTTTTTTTTCTTAGTCAATAATGCAGAATAGTTATAGCATTTCAGCTACCTAATAGCTAGAATCTAATAATAAAAGTCTATAATAAATATTTACTACCTAAATATTTGTTTAATTATGAACAAATAAAATAAAATGATGTTGTCGCTAGAGCGCGGTATTGAAAATATATTTATCTCTATCATTCTGTCGGGACACCTCCTCGATATTATCAACGTTCATAGTTTTTTTTATACCAGAGGAATTATTAAACGTAATACCCTCGTGACAATTTTCGTTCATTTTGTACTTTATGGGAATATTCCAGAACAGAGATTTTTTTAAAAATAATACCAAGAACAGTGCGGGCAAGTATTACATCATATATTTTTGAACTCGTGTTTTCACAAGCTTGCATTTGACATCCCACTCGATGACCTCACTTACTACACGGCTCTAATTAGGCCATCAATTCCTATATTTTTGCCACATTTTAACTTCATATGTCAAATAGTTTCGGAGAAAATCGGGTGTGACAGACGGACACCGAAGTGACCCCACAAGTGCTCCGTATGGAATAATAATAATAATAATAAAGAGCTGTACATCAGACGGGGTATATTTCAGGGAGACTCGCTCAGCGCTCTATGGTTTTGCCTGAGTCTCAATCCACTCTCAAATATACTAAACAGAACAGAGCATGGCTGTAATACCAGACACCAAAAAGAGAATCAACATAAAATAAATCACCTCCTATATATGGATGACATAAAACTCTACGCTGCCAAAAAAACACAGCTGAAAGAACTCCTCAAAAATCACAGAAATATTCACCTTACTTGTCAATATGGAATTTGGTATAAGTAAATGCAAAGTGCTCCACATCAACAAAGGCCAATGGAAGTGCCACCATGAAACAGAAACCATCAACAATGAAACACTCGATAACATCTTCGACAAAGAAACATACAAATATCTAGGCTTCCAACAAAGCACCAAACTCAACCACACTCACATCAAAACAGAGTTCAGAACCAAATTCAAAAACAGACTGACGAAACTTTTACAAACAAAACTCAACTCTAAGAATCTCATTAAAGCCATCAACACGTTCGCTATACCTATACTCACATATTCATTTGGTATCATCAGATGGTCACGAGCAGACATAGAAAATATTCACATCCTTATACGTTCTCAATTTACCAAATACAGGAAATTACACCCCAACGCATGCAAAGAAAGACTTACCATCGAGACGAAAGCAGGAGGAAGAGACATCAGATCACTACACACAAAACAAATACAAGCACTTAGAAAATTCTTTCACAGCAAGCAAACCAGCCTCCACACAGCGACAGTGAAAGCAGACAAAAACTACACACCTCTCGACTTATCCCGGGCAGACCACTCAGCAGACACACACAGTCACTCCCAATTACAGCAGGAAAAGATGAAAACATGGTCAGAGAAAACACTCCACGGAAAGCACAGATACCACATAAAACAAGACCACGTAAATAAAAAACTATCATACACCTGGTTACAGGATGGGCAGCTATTCCCTGAGACAGAAGGCTTCATACTTGCCATCCAGGATAAAGTCATATTAACCAGAAACTACCAAAAGCATATCATCAAAGACCCAACTATTATAGAAGATGCAGGAAATGCCACCAGCAGAAACAAACGATCGAACACATAACAAGCGGATGTAAAATATTAGCCGGAACGGAATACACAGCCAGACATGACTCAGCTGCCAAAGTGGTTCACGAAGCACTAGCCACAACATACAAACTCATAGAAAACACACATCCCTACTACAAATACACACCAACATCCATACTTGAAAATAAAGATTACAAGCTCTACTGGGACATCAGTATCCATACAGATAAAACAGTCTCCGCCAAAAGACCCTATATTACTTTTCAGTGCAAAAAAGGAAAAGTCACCTATCTAATTGACATAGCTGTTCCCAACGACACAAACATCCAAACGAAATACAGAGAAAAAATTTTCAAATACACAGACGTTGCAATGGAAATAAAAAGGCTATGGAAAAAAAAAAAAAGTCATCATTGTCCCCCTCATTATCTCAGTCATTGGCCTTACACCAATAACATTCACACCACACTTGGTACAATTAGGACTCAACACAAACATACACAAAAACATTCAGAAATCAGTGATTTTGAAAACATGTAACATTGTCAGGTCATTCCTTAATACACAATGGTAATAGCGTTTGTGCTGAGTTGGCTTGGGCCCCTCAGCCAAACATGGAACCACATTGACTAAATGTGAGAAGGAAGAACTTTTTTGTACAATAATAATGTCTTTATTGTAATTTACAGGGTAATATTACAAAAGGCGAAATTGAAGCCAGGCTTCCTCATTTAACCTATACAGTTGATTCAATAATAATAACTAAATTTATATATACGAACTAAAAACTAATACATAAATATAACTGTGACGCAAATGTTGTTTCAGACATGGTAAAAACACAATAATACCACATTTCGACCCAACGTTGACATAAGAGACCAGATCAAAACAGAAGGCAAATCATGCACGGAACGCCAATGTTATCAACATGTGGCGTGCCCTATATTGAAACGCAGTGCGTTTTAATTGTCTTAAGTCTGCAGGCAACTTATTGTAAGACATTGATATCTGATAGTTAAATGATCGTTCAAATAAAGCTGTTCTATGATAAGGAGTGATGGTAAATTTATGCCTCAAATCTAAAGCGTGAGCATCATATCTAAATTTAATCTTTTGATACAAACAATTGGGAATTTTTTTGAAAATTATCTTATTAAATAGAACCAAACTATGTAAGTGCCTTCTTTCGCTAATTAGCCACCCAATCTTTTTCATTCCAGCACTCAATCCCCTCTCATACTTTCTTATGCCATCAATTAGATGCACACGACAGTTCTGCATACGCTGTATACGTCTGACATGCCGCTCCACAAGACAGGGTCCATACACAGTGTCGCAGAAAGCAAAGTGCGACAGCACCAATGATTCGCACAAAGATTTTTTCAGAGCGGCATTCAAAAGGTCTCGTTGGTTAAAAATAACTTTTAAATTTGCAAATGCTTTCCTGATACAGCCGCTTATATGTTCTGAGAATCTCAATTTAACATCCAGCAATAATCCCAAGTTCCTGGCAACATTGGAAACCTGTACTGTGTCGTTATTTATACTGACATGTATCAGATCCTGATATTGATCCCTACATTGCCCTCGTCCAAATAAAAGTAACTGACTTTTTTTAGGATTCAATTCAAGACAGTGGTTTAGCGAAACTTTCCGAAGATGCTCAAGCTCATTCGCCTCCAAAATACTAAAAACATAACCTACTCCTTCACTGATTGTTGCAACTTGTAATTATTGTAAAACATATTCAATATGATCTATTTAAACTATTTCAAATATAATCTCATTTTAAATTTTAGCTTAAGTTTAAGTTTTTTAAACATAAAAATTAAATTAAAAATACTAAAAATAAAAATAGACTTACATGCTGCTTTTGCAGAAATTCTTAAACTTATTTTTTAAAAAATGTTAACCACTTTCAGCAGAAATATATTTTTGCTGAGTGTCGATAAGTGCGCTAATTTAAAGGAATATTTTTAGCGCCATGTACGTATTTTCAAGATCGTGTACTTTATAAAATTGTACACTTATGCTCAAATATAGTTTTACTCTGCTTAAAATATATGGGAGTGGAAGTGAATTTTATGTTCTTTTAGGAATCGTTTAGTGGGTAAAAAATTCTCAATTGCAACTGTTTTTTTTTCGTAGAACAAAGTTACTAGAAATTCCAAAATAGGGAAGGCTGTTCGTTGTTGGTGTGTACACTTGCTTTTGTAACTAACGAACAATATTGAGGATGCAGAAGCAAATTTAAACGTACCAGCAGTGATAAGCTACAAGATAAACTGAAATAAGTTATATACAAATAAGACAAAACATATATAAACTTGTCAGCTATATGCACAGATTGTCACGAAACTAGCAGGTCCTATTTTAGGTATATTCTATATTGTATAAACACACTCCGTAAAATAGTAAAAAATTAAAAATAATGAAAAAGTAACACAGGTTTCTTAACTCCAAAGGTCCTGAGAAGAATGTGTAACATGATATAGACGAAACAATTATTCTTTCTCTCACCTCGTTAAACTTTCTATATGTTTAATCATAAATTATTAAAAATAATTAATCTTCGTCAGCTTCTAAATTCCTTGACTCTAAGAACCATGAAAAGATTATTTAATAGGCTATATATGGAGCCATTTCTCTAACTCCTTTCCCCGTTTATTTAACTTTATATGTTTGACCTTAAATAATAAGATATAGCACAGTTTTAAGATTTCAACAACCCAGAGAAGGACATACACTGCCGTCAGAAAATATTTGCCCACCTATTTATTTCAGTCCCAAGACAACAAAATTTTTTTTTTTTAAATTTTAATGAATTATTATTTATTTTCACATTATTTACAGTCTAGATCTATGTGACCTCCTTTGTTTTTAATTACCGCTTTTTAGAGTTTCGGCATTCTGTCCAGTAGTTTCTTCGGTTGTTTTAACCCATTCTGCTTGTAAAAGTTCCCACAAGTGATTTTCTAATGCCGCATTGAGTTTTCGAACACACCTGTCCAAATGGTCCCACAGCAATTCGATGGAGGTCAAGTCGGGTGATTGTGGAGGCCAAGTCATCACTTCCAGGACGTCATCGGATTTCTATTGCTCCAAAAGTTCTCTAATTTCTTTAGCAGAATATTTGGGGTCGTTGTCATGCTGAAAAATAAATTTCCCCTGAAAAATGTCTCTTCTTTTCGCATGATTCTTTCTATCCTAAAGTTTTTTCCAACTTTACTGTTGCCAAAACAACCCCAAACCATTACTGAACCTCCACTATGTTTTACTGTAGGCAACTGACAGGCTTCCAACATCCTGTCTCCAGCTGACCGCCGCACGTAAACTCGTCGATTTGAACCGAAAATTTCGAATTTAGATTCGTCGCTCCAAAGGACAAAATTCCATTGTTCTGCTGTCCAATTTTCATGTTCTCGGGCCCATTCTAATCGTTTACGTTTATTCACTTGCCTAAGAAGTGGTTTTCTCACTGCAACTCTCCCGTATAGTACACCTTCTGCTAACCTGTTCTTCACGGTTGTCACGCTGACGGGGATGGGCTGCTCCAGGTTTACTTGAGCCGTGATTTCTGGTGCGGTTAGGCGGCGATTACGTCTGCTGGACACTGTTATAGCTCTGTCTTCAGAGGGAGTCGTTTTTCGAGGCCTTCCTGAACGTTTTTGGTTGGAATTCCATATCTTGCAGAAAATTTTTTCAAGATGTAGTCCACCGTTCTCCTTGGCATCTGTATATCACTCACGATTTGTCGACTCGAGTGACCATTTTGATGTCTCGCAATTATCAGAGCCCGATTTTCGAAGGAAACTTCTTTCGTTTTTGGCATTTTCACAAAACAATTGAGCCTGTATCAGTGACAAAGTACTGTTTGCAAATGGTTAATTTCCAAAAGGGCAATAGTTTTTATCATAAAATGTCACCAGGAATTTCCATAATTCCTAGAAACTTGAAATGAGTTCTTACCGCAACTGGAATTCTCAGAAATCCCCTCATTATCATGCAAAACTTGGAAATTTGTTCTAATTGGTTTTTAATTTATAATTTCACCAAAAAGGCTTTTCTAAACAATTTTATGATGGACACTTGTTAAGAACAATTAATTTACCTAAAAGGGTTTAATTATGTATTAAATTTTGGCAGTTACATTGAAATTTCTAGGTGGGCAAATACTTTCTGACGGTAGTGTAGATAATGATATACACAAAGCAACTCCTTCTCATTCAACTTATTGGCGCATAATTTGTGAAAATATTGAAAGAATAACGCGTTTTTAACATTCTTCGACTCTAAGAACTCTGAAAAAGATATCTAACATAATATATAAGGAGCAACCACTCCAGTTACTCCCTACTTCATCAGTTTCTTACTTAAAAAGGACATACTGCATTTTTTATACAAACCAACGTTTATTTATTTTTTTTTTATCATTTACCTCCCCGCCTAAGTAGGGATTTTACCCTTTTTTTATGTCCTAAGGATATCGGCGAGGATGTCGTAATACCCGTCAACGTTGTTTAAGTGCTGAAACATACATTTTTGTATTTCACAGCACCTTTTAGACAACGCGGTAGTGCTGCCTCGGACGTTATTGCATTTCTGCAAATGACCCCTCATAACTACAAACAATTACGCTTAAAATGTATTTATCTCCATCAAAAATCAGAAAGAGAATTATCGATGCTACTCGTTTCACTCTCCGTCTTGAAGCTACATTGCTAAAAACTATAGGTTTCATTCGGATGAAATAGACAGGCTGTCAGAAACGAATGACAATGTTTTTCATGATTTTGGTATCCGAAAACTTGAAGGAATCCAAAAATCTCGGAATGTGATTCAGTACTCCCTTAACAACGGAAGTAATAAATATATTTTTAATAAAGACAATGGAAAATAAGACTTCTACTTTCTTTTACACTAACCACTTCCTACAGATTTGATATGATTTTATGAATAACATCCTAATAAATTTTTAGCTTTTATGTTCGGTTAAATACGGTTTTATTTTTACATCACACAATATTTGCTGAGAGTGAGTAGTAAACATTATGGTTGGTAAAAATGAATTTTCATTTATCGCAATAACATAATGGGTCATTTTCAACGTCATACAGACATTTCCAATTTTATATTCGTTATAAAATCTTGCATTTTGTTTAAACGTTTTATTCTTGTTAAAGTATGCTTGAGGGAAATAAAAATCAATTTCGTGTTCGTTTAAAGCACTTTAATAGTAAAAAAGACTAAATTGGATCTATTTTTATTGTTGAACATTTTCCTTTGTCAAATCCTTGATAAGAGTAATAGGTCGGCTATTATACTAATAATATATTTGATTTTATAAACCAAATTATTATTTTTCAATTAAATTTGATTTCAGTTTTATGTTGAGGTGCATATATCTAGTCTTGGAGACAAAAAAAGCGTCTTTTTAGGATTTTTTTACGAAACTATTCATTATATAAATCAGATGTTTATTTCAATTTCCACCATTTTAAGAAAAAGAGGACAATGCCGTTCCAATGAAGGGTGATGAAAGTCAGCATTACGATTCTCATCCTTTGAAACTTTAGTGCAATTTACACATTTTTTAGTCGTTGTAAGAATGGTCTTCAGATGAACAAATAGAACAGACTCCATGGGATTTACAATCTTTGGCAAAATGACCAAAACCCATATAGTTATAACACTGCACTTCTGTTTCTTATATATATTCCAAACTGCTGCTTATTCATCGGTTCAGTCGTATGCTGATGACACACAGTTGCTTCATTTCTTTGAACCATCGGATCCTGAGTCTGCAGCAGAAAATTTAAATCAGGATCTCATGGCTTTGTCAGTTTACTCGGATGAACATAATTTGAGGCTAAATCTAGACAAGACGCAAGTTTTATTGTTTTGCAAGGAAAATCGGCGACCAACCTTGAGCATGGCTTTAAGACTGAGGCTGGCTGATCAGGATTTGCTGTTTTCTCATTGTGCCAAGAATTTGGGTCTTTGCATTGATACACATGTCAGATTCAGGGAACATGTTAGGGTGCTCCTACAAAAAAGTTATGCGAAAATGAAGGTTTTATATGTAAGTCGTTTTATTCTGAATTTTAAGATGAGAAAAAAATTTTGTGAGTCTTTGGTCTTCTCTTCATTTCATTATTGTAGTATTGTGTAGTATCCTTGCTTGGATGCGCTTTCAAGGAGACGATTGCTGTATGTACAGAACGTCTGCTGTAGGTTTATATTCCATTTGAGAAAATATGATCATATATCTTTAAAAATAATGAGTTAAAATGGTTAAATTTTGCTAATACTGTGTAACTGCACTTCGTAATATTCTTAATGAGGCTCTTAGGAACTTCAGTCCCGATTTATTTAAGGAAAAAGCTAGTATCCCGAAATTTGGTGCATTATAGGTATATTAGACGGCCTGATCGCTTGACTATGCATCGCACTGCCTTGTTTCAGCGCAGTTTTACATATAATGCAGTAAATATATACAATACCATGAATCCAGAACTGAAAACGTGCACTACTGGCCGATTTCGTCGATTATATAGGGAAAAGCTGTTAAATAAGCAGATTTCTCAGACGTAGTTTATTTGTATTTTGATGTATCTTCTTGATTATTGATTTTACTATGCTAGTATGTAATTGTTGCTTCGTTTTTGTTTGTAAGCGCGTTGTGTGTTGAAGAAGAGGTTAGATGTAAGAGTAACCGATGGTTAAATCTCGCCTCTTCCACCACACTATGTGTGTGGGTAATATGTACTCACATCACATGTAATTGACATCTTAATAAAGACGATATTTATTTATTTATTTATTTTTATATAATAATACATAGCTTAAAATACAATGTGTGAAGTTTTAATTAAGGGGCACTACGGTGTGCACTATTACTGGGAGCTGAATAATCTGAAATCAAAATTTCAAAAAAATTAATTGACTAAAATATCCATCTTGTCTTTCAATGAAAGATTAAACAAATAAAATTATCAGATGGCACTGGTTTAAACAAAAAAGCGAAAAAATGACTTTACCACGTTTGACATTGATAAAATTAAAATTTCTTCATTCAAAGACAAGCGATATGTATAGAGAAAATGTGTACCAAATGTCATCAAAAACGGCTCAGTGGTTCTTGAGATATCTTGCACACTGCAAAGCGGTTTTCAAGAAAAAGTAATTTCGAAAAAAACGCGTTTAAAGTTTTAGGTGTAAGAAAGAAAGTTAAAAAAACAGTAATACAAAAATAAATTCTTGCCTGTAAATAAACCATCGAGTCCAGGGCCATATGCTGAATCTTCATCAGCTATTTAAGCTTCTAGAATACTAATTTGTTCTTGTTTATGACGCATTCTAGCATCTTTTGTACTTTGTAGCAATTGTCAATCTGCCAGATCAATTTCTTCTCCGTCCACTTTAGCTACGTAGTCCTGTGCATTTCGGCCACAATGAACTCTCATAGCTGTCGTTATCTTTAACAAATAAGCAGCCATTTCAACCACTTTGTTGCCACTAGGAATGATCTTTGGGCTGATCTTCCAAACAATTTGTTTATAACTTTCGTTATTATTTTGAGTAAATCTGCCGAGACATCACTCTAATAATTATTTTTTGCTCAAGGGCTCGTAAATTGGTTTTATAGCTTCAAGAACAATAGGTGGTAATAGGTTATAATCGTGGGAAAAATCGATATTATTTTTAACTTCCGATTGTGCATATGCACGTTGCCACTGGCACCATTATTCTTCTCCTTTAGGGTACTATTAATGTTGTGGATGTTCATCAGTTGAGCTGTAATGATAATAAGTTGATCAAATAGCCTCCTTCGTAGCTTCTGCAGTGTCGACATATATATAACTCTCAGTTGTTTTAGGGTTAAAATACTGTTTTCTTTTTTTGGTCTTGCTTTATTAACTTTTAAAGTTTGCCTTATTACTCGAGATATTTTTGAACGATCCATGATGATGTATGCAAGTAAAAATTGAAAAGTTCGCGTCCTCACCAAAAAATAATTATAATATTTTTATTATATGGTAATACCCTCAATAAGTTCATACTTTCTCTGGTTGCCACAGTGTAAAATTTTGTTGCTGTAGAATTTGTGGTTTTTAGGTTAGAACGAGTTTAGTGAGACCAAGTGCAGCGTAACAACGTGCGGTCATCAAGTACGTGTTTAAAAAGAGATTAACACTAAAGGAGATCCACGATCATATGGAAACAACACTAGGGGAATCTGCTCCGTCATATACCACTGTGAAAAAAATGGGTTGCAAAATTTAAACGTGGACGAGAGAGCATCGAATGTGACCCTCGCTCCGGCCGGCCCACGATTTTTACGACTGAAAAAAACATCGGCAAAGTGTGTGATCTTATATTGAAAGACCGTAGGTTAACTATCAGGGAGATTGCAGACACTATAAGCATTTCGTATGAAAGAACACAAAACATCATTGCCAACGAACTCGGATTTTTTAAGGTTTCCGCTAGGTAGGTCCCCAGATTGCTTTCAGTTGAACAAAAACGAATTCGACTCACGATTTCTCGCGACTGTTTGGAGATATTTGAGGCTGATCCGCAAGATCTTCTTAACAGGTTTGTAACAATGGACGAAACCTGAGTTCACCACTATACTCCAGAGTCAAAACGACAATCCAAGCAGTGGAAAAAATCTAGTAAACCGATCTCAAAGAAAGCAAAGGCAATTCTGTCGACTGGAAAAGTGATGGCGTCGGTTTTTTGGGATGCTAAAGGTATTATTATGGTGGACGACCTTCCGAAAGGCGAAACAATAAACTCGACTTACTCTTGCACCTTTTTGCGTCGTTTACGTTGGGAAATTAAAGAGAAACGTCCAGTATTACTGAGAAAGAATGTTTTGTTCCATTAGGACAACGCTCGCGTTCACACATCTATCTGTTGAGTCTATAGCTCAAATTCGTGATTGTGGTTTCGAATTGTTGCCCCACCCGGCTTATCCTCCTGATTTGGCACCTTTCGACTTTCACCTGTTTCCAAACTTAAAATAACCGGTCAAGTGCAAGTTGAACTTGCGCAATTAGTGTTCCGTACGTTGGTTGCTTTTAAAATAAAAAATTTTGTTACAGAGATATAAAATGATCAATGACTTCACAAAACACACTCCAAATGAGTTTTCAACAAAGTTTGTTTCCAACCTTTACTGAAATCTGATGACCTTGAAATTCTTGTTTTTTTTTATATACCAGATAAATTATTAAAGGTAATTCACTCGTGATAATTTTCGTTCAATCTACACCCCGTGGAGAATATTCCAGAATTTTTTCAAAATTTTTTGATAAGTATTTTTCGAAATAAGGCAGGGGACAGCGATTTTTCGCGATTTTTTAAAAATAATACAAAGAAAAGTGCGCGCAAGTAATACATTATATATATATATATATATATATATATATATATATATATATATATTTTACTCGTGTTTTCACAAGCTTTCATTTGACACCACACTCGATGACCTAGTAATTTTTTTTTTTCACTTCCGATTTCACCCCCCAAAACTAATCCCTTAAGTCAAAATTTAACTCTTAAAACTACACGGCTCTGATGAGGCCATCAATTCCTATATTATTACCAAATTTCAACTTTCTATTTCAAATAGTTTCGGAGAAAATCGGGTTTGACAGACAGACAGACAGACACCGAAGTGATCTTATAAGTGTTCCGTACGGAACACTAAAAACATATTGGTGGCCAGAAATTTTCATCAAATGAAGAAGTCGAAGCTGCAGTTGACCAGTATTTTGAAGACCTTGAGGATTCTTTTTTTCAAACAGATGTGGAAGCTTTGAAAAGCAGGTGGAAGAAGTGCATAGAGCTAGATGGAGATTACATCGAAAAATAAAAATATTTTTGTACGTATTTTATTTTGTTTTCTTGTCTAGGCTGTGAAATTTTCGATCCATCTTCGTATAAACTTTAATAACTGCTACGACTGAATTGCTACGAGTGAACTGCTAGACGCTTAGAATAGCAGATGTGAATAACCTTGTCTCTTTATATTATATTTTAAAAAAAAGGTTTAAAATACGTTAAAATTGAGTTAAAGTCGGTGTAGGCTGACTCGAGAACAGCTTCTTACTACCTGCTTCGAATACTTTACGCAACGGCACTTCTTTTTAACTGCTTCGTCAATTTTTAACCCATTTTTATGAAACTTACAAAAAATATTCTTAAGCTATCATACTAAAATAAAATGTAAAAATCCAAATTGTAAAGAGATTTGCCCAGTACCTCTTTAAAGCAGTTCTTAAATTATTATTGAATTTAAAGTTTCCACGTTTCCTCAATAGTACATGAAACTGATGATACCATTATCATTTCTAAACACGGAAAACATCCTACATTTTTTCCATATTATTTTTTAATATCCATATTGTTATTGTTAATAAAAAAATAAGAGAAATATACCCTAAGAATAAAATGTTAAGGAAAGAAAAATAATCAAACATGCTGCCTTTCTTTCTTTTTTGTATACTTCAAAGAGTTTTTTTTTTTTGAAAAGGAATCTTTAGCAATACAACCGTTTCGGCTATCGCTCTAACTTTAGTTTTAAGGTAAAAAGAAACGTTAACACCCTAAACACATTCGTCTTATAAATGAATATAAATATCCAGTATAAACCCCAATTACATAGTACAGCAAATTTTTACTTTATGTTGACTCCGAAGTCATATAGAGTGATTTCGCCAGTATTTTTTCAGTGGAAAATGGATTTGCTTTGTCACATCTGCTTCAGGAACTTTTCGCCGTTTAATCCGCAGAAACACGATTATATGCAAAATAGAGGTAAAATATTTAACAATAAGAAATAATTGCTGAATTGAATACATCTACAATTACTTGGACTTGTATTCTGTGCAATCTCACAGTTCGCCGAGACAAGAAGCTCAGTAAATATCACATATGACTTTTATGAATCGTTCACATATAGCAGAAATAAATATGTAATTAATTTCAATAATATCTAAGTCTCCATATTTTAACTAGTGAACTTTTTTTCAACTGTACAAAAATGAACATTAGAAATCCAAAGGATATTACATTTACAACCGATTCAGGGGATTTAGTAGGGTAATAAGTAAATCTATTTTTTTTTATGGGTCTAGCACACGTGCTGCAGGGAAGTCCCTAAAGCGCTCCAGGAGCGGCATGAGTGCCGCTCCTGGAGCGGCTTAAAAAATAAGATGACCTCTGGCCCTGATAATATTCCCTCGTTTCTCATTAGGGACTGTGCGACTGTCCTTGTAAGACCTTTAAAGTATATTTTTAATTTATCAATTAAACAGGGTGTTTATCCGAAACGATGGAAAGAAGGTAGATTAAGTTCTATTTTTAAGAATGGAGACAGGGGAAATGTTGAAAATTACAGGGGTGTCGTTCTACTTTGTAACTTCTCAAAGGTCTTTGAGTCTTGTATGCACGTATCTATAGCGAAATTAAAAATCAAATTTTTCCTTATCAGCACGGATTTGTTAGTAAGAGATCTACGGTAACAAATCTAACTGTTATGACACAGTTCATTTCGGAAATATTAGATGATGGTGAGCAGGTTGATGTTATTTATACAGATTTCTCGAAGGCCTTTGATAGGATCGACCATCATGTTCTCATCAATAAGTTGTCTTTCTTTGGTTTCACTGATGGTGCGAGGGCTCTTATAAGTTCTTACTTGTTTAATCGAACTCAGTTTGTAGCCTACAACGGATTCAAATCAGAAAGATTTGTGGCTACCTCCGGCGTTCCACAAGGTTTAAATTTGGGACCCTTGCTCTTCATTATGTTCATAAATGACCTTTGCGAGGATTTAAAATGTAACAGGCTAATTTATGCTGATGATTTAAAAATGTTTATGCCAATAGAAAAAACTGAGGATTGTTCCTATCTACAAAGCCAGTTGAATTTCGTACATTCTTGGTGTTGTGACAACAAACTACATCTAAATACTCAAAAATGCAAAGTTCTAACATATACTAGGAGGGTAGCGTCAATAGAGTTTCAATATAGAATTCAAGACCATAATTTAAGTAGGTGTAGCACAGCTAAGGATTTGGGAGTTGTTTTTGATGCAAAACTAACATTTGCTCAGCATATAGCATTGAAAGTTTCTGAAGCAATGAAGTCTTACGGGTTCATCATTAGGAAGTGTAGGGGTTTCACTAATATTTCATCACTGAAGGTTTTGTATTTCTGCTTTGTTCGCTCGAAACTGGAATATGCAAGTATTGTCTGGAGTCCAATGTACGAGGTGCATAGAGTTTCACTTGAAAAAGTGCAGAGGAGATTTCTGAAATTTCTGTTATTTAAGATTAATGGAATGTATCCTGAACGGGGAATCAGCAGCGATTATTTGTGTGAACAGACAAATATTCTTAGCCTGGGAATCAGGAGAGTTTGTGCCTCAATATTATTCCTATATAAAGTATTGCACAATATGATTGATTCCAGGGATATACTGTCTCGTATTAACATCAATGTGCCACGGATACACTCACGATCAAATATGTTTTTTAGATGTAACAGACCTAATACTAATTTGTTATTGAATTCACCTATTCATGTAATGTGTACTAATTTTAATCATATTTGTAGTGTTTGTGATATATACTGTTGTACTAAGAAGCAATTACTACAGACTGTCATTGAATATGTAAATGTCTAAATATTTACCCTATTAATGGGAAACTGTTGGGTAATAAAGCTATTATTATTATTATTATTATTATGAGTGCGGAAAAGGCGATTCACGTTGTTCTTGAATCGCTGTAAATTGTACTCGGTGGGAAACACAGCGCTGGGCAAATTATTCTAAAGGGATGACGTTCTCCATATAAAAGATTGCTTGAAAAGCGTTGTACGCGGAGTAACAAGCTGAACCTCATACGGATGTGAAGCACCAGCGCGACGTGTATTTCTAACATGCACCGCTTTGGAAGGAATTAAGCGGGCTACATCCTTCGAACACTTTCCATGAAAATACTTGTAGAACAGACTCAAGTCGCCAACCGTTCTTCGATGTTCCAGCGAATCAAGGCCGCCGGTCAATTCCGGGTCCCCTATCAGACGGACCGCTCTTCTCTGAACAGAATCCAACAAATGCAGTGTATGTTTGGGAGCGAAGCCCCCAACGTGGGAGCAGTATTCCATAGTTGGTCGAATTTGGGCTTTGTAAAGAATTAACAGTTGTTGTGGGGTGTAAAGCTTTCTGGTTCTAAAGAATATTCCCAACTTTTGAGAAGCTCTCCTTGCTATGCCTGCAACATGTTCATGCCAGGACATATTTGCTCCCAAACTAACGCCCAACAAATTGAGCGACGATTCTAGGGGAATGGAGTGCCCCGACATAACTATGTCGGGTTCAGCAACGTTAACTTTTTTAGAAAAAACTGCCGCCTGGGTTTTTGTAGCGTTAAATTCCACTTTACTATCACCCCAAGATAGAATTTCTTCCAGGTCTTTGTTAAGTTGAACGACCTCCTGCTGTCTGCGGATATTCGCCTGAGCAGCCGATGTCCGAGCGTTCTAGGTGAATGAAGAGACAAGCGTAGTGTCATCTGCAAATTTGTAGATTGGATTCCTGGTCTTTTCCAGCAGATCGTTAATGTAAATGAGAAAGAGAGTAGGAGACAGTATGGAGCCCTGGGGCACACCGGCGTTGATAGTGAGGGTGTTAGAAAGAAATCCGTCGATCGCCACTCGTAAAGAACTCTCTCTGACGAAACATGAGAACCACAAACAGAACCTTTCAGACATACCATAAGAGCGTAACTTAGCCAACAGTCCATCGTGCCAAACACGGTTGAATGCCTTGGATATGTCAAGAGCAACCGCTCGAGATTCTCCAAAGTGTTCAATTGCGTTGTTCCAAACATGTGTTACATAAGTCAGAAGATCTCCTGTTGATCTATGTTTACGAAAACCATATTGGTGATCGCTAATAATATTGAATCGTTCAAGATATTTTAGAAGATGCTCATTGATAACCTTTTCCATGACTTTCGATATTATTGAAAGTAGTGCAACTGGTCGGCAGTTATTTGGCAAGGTCTTCTTGCCTTTTTTAGGTATCGGCTGACCCGGGGCAGATTTCCAGCAGGACGGAAATATTCCCTTTCTGTAGGATAGGTTAAAAAGTCTATAGAAAACTGGTGTTAGTTCCCTTGCACAGTTTTTGAGAACTATCACAGGTATTCCGTCAGCGCCAGAAGCCTTCTTGGTGTCTAGCTTCATTAAAATACGCCTTACGATGCGCTGTCTGAAGACAACGTCGGGCATCCTTGACTGCAATATGGGAATAGTAGGATCTGAATAATTTTATAATATATATTTAAGCGCTATTCAGGAGCTGCACTATCGATAGCTGGAGATAACGCGCATGGTCGTATATTGCAGGGCGGTTAGTAACTGTAAAATCATGAAGTATGAAAGTCATTATTTTTTTTCTTAATACTGGACGTTTTATTTGCAAGTTGCTTTTTATGTGGAATGTCTCACTCAATTATTTTTAGTGTTCCGTACGGAACACTTATAAGATCACTTCGGTGTCTGTCCGTCTGTCTGTCCGTCTGTCTGTCCGTCTGTCCGTCTGCCACACCCGATTTTCTCCGAAACTATTTGTCATAGAAAGTTGAAATTTGGTAGTAATATAGGAATTGATGGCCTCATCAGAGCCATGTAGTTTTGAAAGTTAAATTTTGACTTAAGTGCGCGCAAGTATTACATTATATATATATTTTTTACTCGTGTTTTCACAAGCTTTCATTTGACACCACACTCGATTACCTAGTAAAAAAAATTTTTTTTCACTTCCGATTTCACCCCCAAAACGGGTTAGTTTTGGGGGGTGGGGGGGGGTGACTTCTGAGAAGCTCTCCTTGCTATGCCTGCAACATGTTCATGTCAGGACATATTTGCTCCAAAATTAACGCCTAACAAATTGAGTGACGATGTTAGAGGAATGGAGTGAATGGATTTATTCCCCAAAGGACACTAAAAATTGTAGTTTTGTACATTTCTAAAACTAGACGTGATAGAGCAGTTTCGTAAACAGACTAGTTTTTAGTAGAAACAATGCTAGCTCCATCACTCTAAGCAAATTCTGGACCCAAAGATTGTGTTGTACCCTGTAGTCAGTCTCACTGTTATATTTCTGAATATAAGTCGTCGTAATGGCGAATCAAACTTATCGTTATCTGATGTCAAATTACACAATGTATACCTGCGCTATCTGGCGAGGTCTGAATTCGACCAAAATTTGGCATATACTAGTTTAGATTGGTAGACAGTATTTTCAGGTTATTCATCATTTTTAGACTTCAGTGGAATGAATGGTAAGACTCACGAACAATCTTCGTCTGAAAAGCCACCATGGTTTTCACAAACTCCAAACACATTTTTTACTTTTAAAAATTCATGTTTAATCCTCAAGAATAATATCGAATGATCCAAAAATTACTCCGCATGTGTAATAGACATATTGACAATCTACCTATAAATTTAATGGCTCAAAATATTAGGTGATAAACATCGGAATTTGTTTATAAAGCTGTAGAGTAACAGCTAATCATTAAAATCAATGTTCAAAATATCATCATATAAATATTATGAGCGTTTCATTTTAAGCCGTTCATTTATAAGCCTGTTTATCCTAGTTCATTTATTCTTATTATCATTGTGCCTCTTTCTGAAAAAGTTGTCTTCGTTTGCTTGATTGCTAGCTGTCTTTTTAATATATTTAGGCCAGAGTAAGTTAGTCATAATACGTTAGTTAAGCAGAAAAGTTCGCTTTTGTTAATCCAGTAATTCTAATTTAAACTTTGCGAGTCTTTAGTCGTCCTATACACAGGTACTTTAATGACAAATAGACTAGTTACTACAAACTACATTTTAACATTCTACATAAACCTGTTATTTACGCTGAAATACTTTTTAGCAATCAACAGTATTTTAAGTCATATAAATATGCTATATTTATCTGGTTATTAAATTAGTTTAGACACGAAGGTAGGATACAACGAATTGTACTAAGTATGCATATCTCGAAAGCTGACCCAGCAACTGTGTCAGTTTTCGATGGAGTATTAGGTATGAGCGTGACCCGTAAATTCTGTTCTTTCATTGACGAATGATTAGATAGACATGATAGGCTGCCAAGTATGCTCTGGATATCGAGATCCCAGTGGAGCTGTAGTGAGCCTTAGCAATCATTCCAGGATGTCTTTTTCTTTATCCCTTCTAGGGAGTTTCTAAGTGTTTAAAGCCGGAAATTTATGTCTGGCAGCCATACAGAAGCATCGGCCGGACCATCGTTTTATATATTGTCCGGCTGTTCCACATGGAAGATTATGGTACCTCGTCAACAGTAGACAGAACTTACAAAGTACGTTTCTGACTTTAGCTGCCTCAAGTACAGCCTAGTTCTTTTATATCAGCCATCTCGCGTAATGCACTACAAAATATTTGATTTGTTTTGCCAAGCAACCTGGTTTCTTTAAGTGTGTTCGTGGAGTAGAATCTTTTGTGGCTTGAAGATGAAAAGACCTTGAGTATTTATGTCATTGATTTAAATTCCCCAGTGATTGAACCAATCGAACAGTTCTTGACGTGGCTATAATGGCAGGGGCATCAGTAATAATATACATATATGACAACATCTTTTAGTGTTGCTGTGTCCTTTATATTTTACAAATTATTTTAGGCCAGACTAAGTTAGTTATAATAGGTTAGTTAAGCAGAAAAGTTCGTTTTTGTTAATCCAGTAATTCTAATTTAAACTTTGCGAGTCTTTAGTCCTATACTCACAGGTACTTTAATGACAAATAGACTAGTTACTACAAACTACATTTTAAACATTCTACATAAACATGTCATTTACGCTCAAAATACTTTTTAGCAATCAACATTATTAGTGTTCCGTACGGAACACTTATAAGATCACTTCGGTGTCTGTCCGTCTGTCTGTCCGTCTGTCACACCCGATTTTCTCCGAAACTATTTGTCATAGAAAGTTGAAATTTGGTAATAATATAGGAATTGATGGCCTGATCAGAGCCATGTAGTTTTGAAAGTTAAATTTTGACTTAAGGGTTAGTTTTGGGGGATGAAATCGGAAGTGAAAAAAATTTTTTTTACTAGGTAATCGAGTGTGGTGTCAAATGAAAGCTTGTGAAAACACGAGTAATACATATATATATATATATATATATATATATATATATATATATATATATATATATATATGTATATATATGTATATATGTATATATATATATATATATATATATATATATATATATATATATATATATATATATATTATATATTGTAATACTTGCGCGCACTTTTCTTTGTATTATTTTTAAAAAATCGCGAAAAATCGCTGTCCACCCGCCTTATCTCGAAAAGTACTTATCAAAAAATTTTGAAAAAATTCTGGAATATTCT
The DNA here is from genome assembly GCA_019049505.1 of Pachyrhynchus sulphureomaculatus. Taxonomy (NCBI): domain Eukaryota; kingdom Metazoa; phylum Arthropoda; class Insecta; order Coleoptera; family Curculionidae; genus Pachyrhynchus; species Pachyrhynchus sulphureomaculatus. The sequence goes on from CM032450.1 coordinate 35,698,564, forward strand.
CCACGGGGTGTAGATTGAACGAAAATTATCACAAGTGCATTACCTGTAATAATTTATCAGGTATATAAAAAAAAAACAGAAATTTCAAGGTCATCAATTTTCAGTAAAGATTGGAAATAAACTTTGTTGAAAACTCATTTGGGGTATGTTTTGTGAAGTCACTGATCATTTTATACTTCTGTTACAACATTTTTTATTTTAAAAGCAATCAACGTACGGAACACTAATTGCGCAAGTTCAACTTGCACTTGACCGGATATTTTTAGTTATATAAATATGATAGATTTAGTTTGGACACGAAGGTAGGATACAACGAATTATACTAAGTATGCATACATCGAAAGCTGACCCAGCAACTGTGTCATCTTTCGATGGGGTATTAGGTATGTACTTAGTACAATTCGTTGCATCCTACCTTCGTATCCCGTAACTAATAAGTACCAGTAAATTCTGTTCTCTTATTTGTCAATCCTAGCCCGACTGACGGGCCGTGATATGGCGAAACGCGTCTCGGGATGGATTTGACGAATAAAAGAACAGTGGGTAAACCTCCTTTCCTGAAAAATGGGCCCTTGTTCATTTTCGATTATTTTACATTAATTAGTTTTTAATTTTTCTATCGGTAATATAAATGAGAAATACAATCCTGAACTCTATCATTAGAGTAGTTAAATAACAACCCTAAAACAACAAAGGCTTTAGCCTTAAACACATCTTTTTAAAGTTGATATATTTCTAAGGAATGACGGAAATACGTCGATATTTGATAAGGACAAAGCAAACAAGAAACTTAAGTAAGATCTTAGGCTTTCCTATTTGTTTCTAACTGAAAATAATGGGTACATGCTTCTCCAAATCTTTATCTGAAGGAGCTTTGAGTTTAAAGTATCCTAATAGGTGTACAAGAAGAAACTGCGGAATTGTGGAAATAGTGTGTAAATATATGCAGTTCTATGATTAACATAATAAGAATTATGTACAAGATGGTGCCAATTCAATAATCGGCAACTTAAACTTTGAGGAAGTTATATTATTCTATGTTAAGCAAGAAAATTTTAAAAAAACCCTTAAGCTACCAGTACACTCTCGCCGAGACATGCCGAGACCGAGAGTGTACTTGTGCTCTCGCCTCGTGTTGGCCAGTCTCGTGTGCTCTCGCCTGTCTCGCCTTGGCCTCTCGAACCAAGAATGTACTGGGTAGGCCTCGGGTCCCCTCGCCTCGTCTCGCCTCGCCTCGCCTCGTGCTCTCGGTCCACTGTCGGTTTTTTTGACACGAGTCAAAGGAAACGGAGGGCGAGACAGAGAGGCAAGAGCACCTCCAGTTCACTCTTGTCTTGACTTGCTTTCAATTTGTTTTGTTGCAATCTTCTTTAATTAGCAATTATTTTAATTTAATACTTACTTCTAACATATTAATATTAAATAATTCAATTATTTATATATATATATATATATATATATATATATATATATATATATATATATATATATATATATATATATATATAATGGATTCGTCAAATGATTTCAATTTAAAATTTATAGAAGCATATCAGAGGGAACCATGCATTTGGGATCCTGCACATTTTCATCATAAAAATAAAAAAAAAGTTAGTGATGCTTGGCTGCGAATAAGTAATGATCTTGTTGAAGGAGTGGATGATTTAAAAAAGAGAAAAGAATCTCTGATGGCGACTTTTAGGGGTCATCTACGTAAAAAAAGGCCTCCATAAAATCAGGAGCAGGAGAGGAAGATGTCTATAAGCCAATTTGGTATGCTTATGATCTTATGGAGTCTTTTCTTGGGCGGATATACGACTGTAATCCAACGATTAGCACACAGGAAACGGTAAGTAAAGTTAAAAGTTAATCATCAGTTTTTTAAATTTTGTTTTATTGCTAATATAATTTATTAAGTACAATATAATTTATTAAGTACAACAAAAAACTATAAGTATTAAACGAACTAAAAAATTATAAAAAATCAGTAAAATTACTTACTGATTATCCAAATTTAAAAAAGTATGAAGTAAATTCTTCTCTAATTTTTATAGCATTCGTTGCTGGTCTTCGTGGGACTAGTTTAATCGGCCTTATGGCGCAAGTATCTGACACTTCCTGTCTCCAAGAGCCCTCGTGCAAAATGCCATTGATGTCATACTCGTCAATGGTGCCCGGAGGGGTATAAATATTGTGAGAGCTTTTGCAATTTATTAGAAAATTGTGAAGTAGAATGCATGTCATTGTAACAATGTTTACTTTTTCTGGGCATAGAGCGATTGGTTTTCCAAATATTCGAAATTTAGCAGCAAGTATTCCGAAAGTGTTCTCAACTTTCACTCGAGATCGTGATAATGTCTCATTAAATATCCGCTGAGGCGAGTTTAATGCATGTGTGCCTGGGTAAGGTTTCATGATGTTTGTAGTTAGTGCAAAAGCACCATCGGCCAAAAACACGTAGGGCAAAGGAACATGTGACCCAGGTAAAGGTCGCTCGGTTGGCAAGTTTTTAGTTATTATTACAAATCTGATTCCATAAATTGCAGTTGCGTAAAACACCACCATCACTAATTCTACCTTTGCAACCAATGTCAGCAAAAATGAATCTACATTTGCTGTCTGCCACAGCCAATAGGACAATACTAAATGTCCCTTTATAATTATAATAATCCGTTGCCGTGTGAGGAGGAGCCCGTATTGTGACATGTTTTCCATCAATCGATCCTATAGCATGTGGAAAATTATCGCTAAATCCTTTTTCCACCTCTAACCACTCCTCTTGACTTGAAGGAAGCTGTAAAAAATAAACATACAATTTTAATGGAGAGTTTTGGTGTCGGTGGAAAGGGACACACTAGTAAACTTCAAGAATTGTTTGTATTTTATTTCGCTTTTTTATTCTGTTATAGACTGATCCAACGATTTCACTTGACGAAGATAGTCAGCAAGGGGAGCAAGATGCCCTTCAACAAATGGTGATAATGAACCATCAAAGTCTCAGCAAACTCCATCAAATTCTTAGCAAACAATTCGGCGCCGCAAACAACCCCCTGAACTTCAGGAAGCGGGAAATCAAATGAACAATGCACTTAATATGCTAAGCCATGTTATCACTCAACAAAAACCACTTCAGGAAGAAGATGATTGTGATCTATTTGCAAAAATGCTGGCTAAAAAGTTGAGAAAACTACCAAAGCATGAGAGAGAATCACTCATGTATCAAATGCACGGGATGCTTGTGAATAGAAACCAAAATTTGCCCCGGTATTCCACCCCTCCTACTCCCATATATCATCAGGCGGTATCACCTCACTCCTCAAGCTCTGGAACTGTTGACTACCAACACGGTGGTTATGCAGTACAGAGTGAGGGGAATGATAATATCATTGACCAAGCAATGATAATGACATTTTTACCACCAAAATAATAAATAATAATTTTATTTGATTTGAACCTATTATGAACCTCTGTTCATGAACTCTAGTTTATTTTGTCAGCTTTATTTCCTTGTGTGACGTATTTTTAATAAAGAACAGTGTACAAATATTTTCCTACCTTTATTTGATCCTTGAGTACTTTATTCAGAGCAGAACATACTTCAGGTACGATTTTCGAAATAAGTTCGCTGGAAATTTTGAACAGGAAGTGTAGACTCCTGTAGCTGTCTCCAGAGGCTAAATATCTTAAAGTAATTGCAAGTCGTACTCTTGCTGGTATTGCCTCTCTCATTTGGGTATCTTTTTTAGAAATATTATACGAGACTTGATTTAATAAATACTCGAAGTCGATATATGACATTCGCATGAAATTCTCAAACTCCCCAGAATTCTCGACAAGTAATTCAGACAATTGTTTTTCCATGCTGAGCCTACAAATCCAAATTAAATAAGTTCTTAACTGTTTTTAATTAATTATTAATTGAGTACATTAATAATGATTAGTAATTACCTTGTTCTATTTCGATGAATAGCAGTAATCCACCATCTTCTTTTTTTCCACGACTTTTTGGTCTTTTTTTTATGCAAAATACTCAAATAATTGTAATGTGCATACGCACATACAGCTACGGAGGCAGCGAATTTGGCAACTTCCATTTGCAATAGAAGTTGCTTTTTTAAAAAATACAAACAATTAATAAACAATCCACCGCAGCCCTCTCGGGCGAGACTAGTAAAGAGGCGAGGAGCGAGAGTGTACTCAACACCACTAGAGTCTCACCTTCTCCGCAAATTTTTTGTCTCAAGGACATTGGACGAGGTAAACAAGAGAGTGAACTGGACCACCCCTCGCGTCTCGCCGCCTCGGCGAATGTCTCGACCAGTGATCTTGGCAAGAGTGTACTGCTAGTTTTATGTTTATGTACCTTTTCCTATCTATTTGTTAGCGAATTAAATTTAAACAACATCTTTTTTAGTGTGACATTTTGTTTCAAATGTAGTAAGAAGTTTTGGGTTCATATGAAGCTGTTTTTAATAACATGTTTTTAAATGATTTGATGCCTAGATAAAACCATCAAATTTATTATTTGACCAAGTAAGTTAATAGCCTTTTTAACTCCATATTATGTGATAGGAAGTATAGTATATACATGATTGTATTAATCTTGTAAATCTCGCGTATATAGACTGATTAAGCATCAGATGGTATCATTTAATGCAGTGTGATCTTACTTTCCGTAATATCAATATGAGGGAACATCGAATTTGTATTACCCTGTAGACTAAATATTAGCTAAATCGGATAGTTTATTTAGAGCTATTAAAAATGAGCAAATTAAACTACAAAATGGCAGTAAGTTTAAGAAAATTAAATTTTGTCAATCTAATATTCTATATTAACCTAGATGACATGGTATCTATAGCAACGTCTGAGTTGAAATGGTGCTCTTTTGCTATTTTTATCTTAGTTATTAAGTTGTAGTTACTTGTTCATGGCATTTTAATCCATCTCATGATTCTCTCAAATGATTAGATAGACTTGATGGGCTGCCAAGTATGGTCTGAATAACCAGATCCCAGTGTGGCTGTAGTGAGCCTTAGCAATAATTCCCAGAGTTTCTTTTTCTGTATCCCTTCTATGGAGTTTCTAAGAGTTTAAAGCACGGAAATCCATGTCTGGCAGCCATACCGAAGCATCGGCCTGACCATCGTTTTATATATTATCCAGCTGTTCTACATGGAAGTTTATAGTACCTCGTCAACAGTAGACAGAACCTACAAAGAACGTTTCTGACTTCAGCTGCCCCAGCTACAGCCTAGTTCTTTTATATCAGCCATCTAACGTAATACACTAAAGAATATTTTATTTGCTTTGCCAAGCAACCTGGTTTCTTTAAGTGTATCCGTGTGGTAGAATCTTGTGTGGTTTGAAGATGAAAAACTTTTGAGTCTTCTTGTCATTGATTTAAATTCCCCAATGATTGAACCAATCGAACAGTTCTTGACGTGGCTATAATGGCAGGGGCATTAGTAATAATATACATATATGACAATATCTCTCAGTGTCCTTATATTTTACAAATTATTTTGACATTCTTCGTCTATTCACCAATGTCAAATAATTTAAACGTACTTTATGTTGACGTATTGTCGTAAAAAAAAATTCATCGCCTCGTAACATAACGAGAATCAACCAAACAAGATGTTTAGGTAATATATACAGAATTTTTATTTGTTTTTAACTGAAAATAATGACAACATGCTTCACAAAAACTTCCCTAAAAGGCCTAAGGCTTGAAAGCCTTTAAATAAAATCTCTTTATTTTTTATAAATGGATAATGTTGATTTATTGCTATTCTCAGCACTTCTCGTGACATGTATTGTAACAAGCAATTTCACCTCTATTACTGCAGGGAATTTGTAAAATGTCTTGAAGTTTTTTATATAAAGATATATTTTAAAAAAAATGAACTTCACTTAAAAATATTTTGAATTATTTTTAGCACTATAGGTTTCAGTAACCAGCCCAGTGCAAGTCGGACTTGCGCAATTAGTGTTTCGTACGTTGATTGCTTATAAAATAAAAATTTTTGTTACGGAGGTATAAAATCATGAATGACTTCATAAAACACACCCCAAAGGAGTTTCCAACAAAATTTTTTTCCGATCTTTACTGAAAACTTACGACCTTGAAGTTATTGTTTTTTTTATATACCAGATAAATTAAATTAATTAATTAAAATAAAAAAAAAAATCTACTTAAAATATAATTAAGATATATTAGAATATAATTAAAATATACTTAAAGTATTTCACTTAACAATTTTTTAATCACACGAAGTAGGTAAGTATTATTAAACGAATATATTTGATAAATGAAAAATATTATTAAATATAATGTATTAATTAATAAATAATGCAAATTATTTATAATGATGGATTTTTTAGTGATTAATTAACTTTATACGACGTATTATTTACCGGGATTTTATGAGACTTTTGAGACAACCTTTAGAATGCCAAAATAAAGGTTTATAGCTTATTATCTCTCATTCCGAGGTTGACCCTCTTTTTTGGCCCAAGTTATTGGATAACCTACTAAATGTACATATTACATAAAACAACTAACCAGATTTAACAGTACGACACATGTAATGTACTTTCTATTGTATTACCCCATTTTTAATATAATAATACTCTCTATTGAGTAGACAATGAATTCCGAAAAACTGTTGGTTATTTGTGCAAAATCCATAAAATAGTTAACTGACCTTTACAATACAATCCATATGCAGAGTGCAAACAAACTATGGTTTCAATACTATTACGGTAATATCGTCGGTACAAAAATGAAATAACTGTAACGGGATGGAATATAAAAGCTCTTTTATTTTGGATGTAGACAACGCTTCAAAAGTTTTGGTTTTTATATGTACGATTCGTAATGGAGAAATATTCGCGGAAAATGTTGATTTCAAATTTGTTTAGCCCGGCCGATTGGCGCAGTGGGTTAAGGCGTTAGCCTTGCCCACTCTTGTCCGAGAGGTCCGCGGTTCGATTCCGTGTCTGGGCTGGGTGTTGTGTGTGTCTTTAGGTTTAGTTTAGGATTAAGTAAAATGTATATATTTCTGAATAAAGAGAGATGTTGGTCATTTGGTTCAATTCCAGTGCCATATAAGGGGTTCGCCCCCTTTTTTTTTAAAAAAAAAAAATTGTTTAAATCAATTTTTTTTCGATAGTGACTTTAATGATTTATAAGGTTTAAGGATAGGAGTTGAGTTTCGGATCGCGAAGTGTGTATATGTGAATCGAACGCCCGGCAATAGTCAGTAGTCTTTCGATCTATTTAATTATTTTGTCGATTGCAAACGAGAGGGTCTAGAAATAAAGCAGAGTGTAGTGTTAGAATTAAGACAATAAGTGACAAATTTGGAGGTTTATGAGAATAATTCTGTGAAATTGTATGAAGCTAACGAAACGATAAGCGTCGACCTTGATCGTTTTACTGTTTACGCTGATAAGAAGTATAAACAACAGTTTTTTTTTCTTTTTCTCCCGTGTTTGAAAATGGAATATACGAGGAACACATGTAAAGTTTTTATAACAGAAAGAACGATGGATAGCGATGATTATACCTCAGAAGACTCGAAAAGAGGAAGAGTCGAAGAAAAAGAAGAGCCAATGGTATTATTCAAGAAGAGTAAAAAGCTGATAAGAATACCACAGAAAGAGAAAAACGAAAGAGTAGATAAGATAGACAATTTGATAGAAATGATCAGAGAGCTGATGTCAGATATAAAGGATATAAAATAAGATCAGAAAAGATACCAACAAGAGTTGAAGGAATTAAGAAAGGAGAATGAAAACAAGATAATTAGAGGAAATATGAGAAATATGGATTTGAAGATGAGTAAACTGGAAAAAGAGAACGTAAGGAATAATATAGTAATATCGGGAATGAGATTTGAAGCGAATAGCCAACCAGATCTGAAAATGGATGTAGAACATTTTATAGAGAGGGGAGTATGGACACAAAAGTACAGATTAAAGATGTGATAAATATAGGAGCGACTATATACAAGATAGAACTTGGAAACGCTGGAGATAAAGAAGCTGTAATGAAAAATAAATACAAACTGAGAAACCTAAAAGAGAGAGTTTACATAAACAATGATTTAACAAAAGGGGAACGGAAAATTCAAAAGAAATTGAAGCATATAGCAGAGAACGAGAGAAAGTGGAAAAAGGGTAAAAATAGGATATCAAAAAATCGTAATCGAAGAAAAAGAATATAAGTGGGACATTGAGGAAGAAAACCTGAAAAAAACAAAGAATACTACGACCATCAAGTCAAAAAACGGGAAAAAGGAGACAGATAGATAGATTGACGACGACCCTGGCAAAGATAAAGAATACGGAAGAGAGGACTAGTAAAATGAATACAAACAAGATAACCAAAGAAATAGATAGGAGGAAAGAAATGGGAAATATTAACGAGTGATTAAATTGAGAATACGGAATAATAGGGGTATAAACGGAAAAGAGGATGAACTGACAGAAAAGCAACAAAGGCTATATGTAGGAATCACAGAAACAGAAAGGAAAGGAAATGGATGCAAAAAATTAGAAGGAGATGTCATAAAAGAAGAAGACAAAAATTATGAAAATAAGGAGGGAATACTATAAAGATCTATCAGATGGAAATGACATAGCATACAAAATTCAACATAAAGACATAATACCGAAACAAGATACAGAACTCACACAAACTGAAGAAACTAATATAGAAGAAACAAAAGAGACAATCGGAAATTTAAACAGGATCGAAGGATATAGAAGGAAATATGGAAAAGACAAATATGGAATAATTCAACTCCACGGGCCTTACACTCCTAACAAAAAGGGTAGAAAGGCAAAAGGATTAAGTAAGTAAGTAATTTTAATATCAGTACACGAAAAGCAGAAATCAGACTTTGTTATTGGTTATTTAAACAAGATATATCACTTCAAACTTTGAATTTTCAGTAACATAAAACTACTAACTAAAACTACTAAATTAAACTACTAAATTTGTTGAATTTTATTGTAAATATATTATAGGATAGTGATCCACATGGGAAATATCGAAGTAAACTTAATAGTATCTTCGTTGCTACAACAAATCGTTTAAAAGTTTTTCATTGTAAATGATAGCTGATAAAAAAATAAATAAATAAGTGCTTGCAGTCCCTGAAATAATAAAAAGGAGAAAAAGTAAGTACCTTGTTATTGATGATCCCCTACTATCTTAAAAGTATGTTGGAGCTAAATATAATAGGCCGTTAATCTAGAATGCACTTTAATCTATTACATTTCATTAGCTGTATCCAGAAAGGGCAGTATCCAATGTTTTAGGGTTATAATATGGCAGCAATGGAGCCATATTTTCCAAAACACTGTAGGTAGCACGTCATCCTCCCAACCAGTGTCATAAATATAAACACCTCTAAGGCATGACCTAAGCTTGCAACTGAGCAAAATAGTACCTGAAACAAAAGTGGCGATGCCTCTAATCTACCAGCAGCATGAAAACACGTAACCAGAGAAGGCCCCAACATATCAGCATACATCAGCCTAACGCTGAATCCTTCCGAGTCAGCCCATAAAGGACAATACCGACTAATTAGCACTTCAAACTTCGGTTCTAACATCAGCTAAGTAGTACGCAGAACTTTCAACCTCTCAGATTACGGTCACCACCGATCCGTAAGCTTAGATAATGTCAAATGAGACTTTAGTCAAATATCGGGCTCTTTCATTTCGTTCTTAGTTGAAATATTTAGTGGAACAAAAAAAGTATCATTAAATTATACGTACATTCGCGCAATTTATTATATCGGTTCGGAAGCATATACAGACTAACATCAATAAATATTACGATATTTTAATAATATTACACGTATGGTTTCTTTGATCTTTTGCTTATCCTGATTACAAATTGTAGAACATTTCAAAACCTTTTCATTATTTAACTTTTGTATTTGATAAATTTAGTAAATAAAATTATTTTAGTAAGTACTCCCCATCCTTTAAAAATAATTTGCAAACACCCTATATATATATATATATATATATATATATGTCTATATATATATATATATATATATATATATATGTCTATATATACTCGTATATATATATATATATATATATATATATATATATATATATATATATATATATATATATATATATATATATATGTATATATTTATATATATATATATATATATATATATATATATATATATATATATATATAAATTATTATAATCAAGAATAATTAAATAAAAAATATCAATTTTAGTAAACAAGCAGTGTATCATGTGATATAAAATTATGTAACATAGCTGTGTGACGTTTTTTTGTTAGCATACACTGCTTGTCCTGATTATCAGAAGAATGTAAAAATAACAAATTATACTATTTCAAAAACGAGCTGAGCTCTTTGTTTTTTTGCACCAATTTATCTCCATAAAAACCACCTATTAAACATACGTTTAAACTCTATGATGTCACAAAACTCGGTCGCTAGTGCCGGATTCGTACCAGCTACCATCGGTACACTGGGCAGGCTCTATACCCTCCGCGCTAATGAAGCCGGCTCTAATTTTTAGTTATGATTGTTTATTGAGTAAGTTAATTTTATCACTTTTTTTAGTAGATATTTCATTAAAATTAAGCAAATAAGGAAGAAATGTAAAATAGGGAATATGTAAACATATTTGAAAATAATATATAGTTTATATGTGTACATTCAAAATAGTTTAGGTACCAGTGTCCTCCGTCAGCATTTTTTGGTAAATAAAATTATTATTTTAGATCGGTGGCCTTTAGTTTAAATTAAGAAAAAAGAATAAGTAGTAAAACATACCCACAGTAACAAGTGAATTGTAAAGTAAGTTATTTTGGAACCCCAAACTATTTTGTGAAGTAAGAATAGCTTACGTATCGTATGCTCGTATTCGTATGAAACCCGGAAAATGCGAATAAAATGTAAATTTAATTAATCCGCCACGATTTATTTGTAACTTTTGGCTTAAAATTGGTGTCGTATTTCATTGTTCAATAGCCATTTATTTACCACACTGCCACTCGTTTCTGTATTTCTTTTTAAGTTCGCCAGCCTTTATTAAATTCGTATGCAACATGCTAATTACGTCAGTAAAATCACAAAAATTCGGTGTCTGAAAATTAGTTGTTGAAATTATCCCTCAGTATATATCACCACTACACCAAACACCTTAGTCTATAAGTCATCAGACAATTTGAAGAATCTAAGGAAATCCCAAAGACAAGATTCCTGATGATGAGAAAAGCAGAATTTACGAAATTAGTTGTAATGATTGCGACAAAAAGTATGTTGAGCAAACTCAAAAGGCAATCAAAATAAGATTTAAAGAATATTTAGAACATTTAAGATACAGCAGAACAGAAAAGTCTAGCATTGCCGATTGCAAGTTTTGGTTTTACTTGGTTGGCTTGACTGTGTTGAGCTCGAATTACTTTTTCTACAAGGTTGTATAAAAATCAGTTTTCTGTAATTTCAATAAAGAATCTTGATAAATATAAAAATATATGTTTTGTGAAATAATGCGCTTTTGAAATTCTGTAATTAAATTTTCCACTAGTATAAAAAATTTAACTTGACCTAATTAAAAAAGAAATTACAAATAACTATGACCATTATAGGATTAGATTCGATGCAAATTCAATAGATAATAATTTTTAAAAATGTATCAATCGATAAAATACTAAATTTTGTTCGAAATAACATAAGTTGAGAATGGCGGTACTTTAAGCGAAAGAACGAAACCCATTGTCAATATTATTCTAGAGATACTCAGCTTTCGCTTAAATTAACATAAATTCTCCTGTTTTTAGTAACATTTTACTCAAAGTTCTAACACAAAACGTATTGTTTAGTGGATGTACATAACATAGAAGTAAGCTTGCACTAATTATAAAGTATTTTATGTTATTGTCAAGTTTATTTATGCTGAAAACATTATCTAATCAGTTGTTGTAAGCAAGATACATATAAGATGACGAGGCGCTATAATTTTAAATAACCGGTCAAGTGCAACTTGAACTTGCGTAATTAGTGTTCCGTACGTTGATTGCTTTTAAAATAAAAAAAAAAAAATGTTACGGAGGTATAAAATGATCAGTGACCTCACAAAACACACCCCAAATGAGTTTTCAACAAAGTTTGTTTCCAATCTTTACTGAAAACTGATGACCTTGAAATTTTTGTTTTTTTTATATACCAAATAATTTATTAAAGGCAATGCACTCGTGATAATTTTCGTTCAATTTAAGTACTTTTCGAGATAAGGCGGGTGGACAGCGATTTTTTAAAAATAATACAAAGAAAAGTGCGCTCAAGTATTATATATATATATATATATATATATTTACTCGTGTTTTCACAAGCTTTCATTTGACACCACACTCGATGACCTAGTAAAAATTTTTTTTTCACTTCCGTTTTCACTCCCCAAAACTAACCCCTTAAGTCAAAATTTAACTTTCAAAACTAGATGGCTCATCAATTCCTATATTATTACCAAATTTCAACTTTCTATGACAAATAGTTTCGGAGAAAATCGGGTGTGACAGACAGACGGACAGACAGATAGACGGACAGAGAGACGGACAGACACCAAAGTCATCTTATAAGTGTCCCGTATGGAACACTAACAATGTGTCTAAAAAGCCATTAAGTTTACGTATGCTACACAAAATGTTTTCAGAATTGGTAGAGAAGTGCCGATAACAACTTTTGAATAACAATTACTTTACCAAACTATCTAGAGGCGATGGTTTTAAGAATAGTGAAAAATGACTGGAGAATTTTATCCGCTAAAAAGAGGAAAAAAAGGCAAAAAGAAACACTCAAGCCTTTTGGTACATCCTTTGAGCAGTGTGGTTCTAACTTGGCAATCGCAAACATGTCGCCGAAGCCTTATTTAACATTATCGATGCTTACTGGTCAGCGATTTACAGTAAACTGATAGTTTCCGGGCTGTGCAAGCTATCTATGTATTGCCGTAAACCTCTGGGCTAACATGTATGATCTCGGCGTTTGTTCAGTAGGTTGCTTGAAGCTAATACGTTGTCGCTTTATTTAATTACCCCTTTTCATGCGACTAGGAATTTGAAAGAATCATCTCTTTTGATTAAGATGCCAGTTTTCACAACTGGGGTGATTTTTGTTTTATATTGTTGCATTAGCTATTTGTTCGCAGATGTTGAAATGGATTTTATGACCTGTCACGAAGTGGCGTTGAAAAGGAGCTATTTGGTTTGTTTTTTTGAAGATACGAAGATTATGTTCTTTCAGCTTTAAATACATCTTTCTGTTAGTTCGTATTGTGTACGCTCAAGATGCTGTATATATCCTAGTGTTTTCTCTTCATTTTATCTTTTGACTTTCTGAGTGATGTTTATTGTTTCTCGTTTGAGGTAGTTTAGATTTACTCTAATTTCTCATAATATTTTTTTTTTATATCCTCTTGTTTGGTGATATTATCAGCCTGGCGTTAAAACTGCAGTGCACTATTTACTAAATAAAAATGATTTACTTATATGAATTAATCACAATCATCGTCATCATTAGCTTATTCCATCCACATTCGGATGTAAGCCTCACCAAGTTGTCTCCAGTGAGTTTTGTTGTTTGCTTTTTGCATCCAATCGAGTTCTGCTAAATTAAATAACGTCGCATACAGTGGGTCACCCTATCGTAGCCCCCTTTCCACTATAAAATCTTTGATTCCAGGCCATTCCAGACAATTTTATTGGACGTTTTTTGTAGAGTCATTTTAACTAATCTGATTAGTTTTGTTGGTATTTCTAAATGGAACAATGCTTGATACAATATCTGTTATAAATCTATCATAAGCCTGCCAGAAGTCTATGAACAGGATATGTAACGCTAGTTTATGCTCATCACAGGTGTTTGATAATATTTCTCTGTAGCTTCCTTTATCTCTTTGATTTAATCACAAGACATAATATAAAATTCTTGTCAAATTTCCTTGTAAATCCTCCTTCATAACTGAATAAGCAGTTCACGAAATTGATATCCTAACGATCTAAACCTAATACATCAGGATTGTCATAAATTTCATGCAACTGAAACAGTTGTATTATTCTCCATACGTAAGGATTATTACTGTTTTAAATCAAGAAAAATCTTCTATAATTAATGTTTGGAAGTTTCTATAAAACTATTATTCTAGATGTCAATTTAATTATATAATTTATTAGGTGCAAAAGAAAAACATAAAAGTTCTAAAACAAATACCAATAAATAATAAAATTTCAATTAAACCAACTTTGGAACAATTTATTCGTAACGCAAGTGTTGTTCTTAAAATTGGTATCAGATTTATAGAATCAACAAACAGCAATCTATTTACCGCAGTGCCAATTACTTCTTTTTCTATTTTTGTTCGGTTCCCTTTATTAAATTTCTATGTTTTATGCAAATTACCTTATCTGACTGGATATTGGACCATTTTTAATTTAAAAATAATTTATTACACACTTTTAAAGGTTGAATTGAGTACTATAGAAGTTTTTTAAATTAATATCTTGTGGCTTTATGAACATAATTTCATAACTTTTTAAACAATGTTTCTTAGCAAAATAAACTAATAATAAAAAATCGGTCGGATCATTGACTCACTAGGTAATAAGAATTGAGAAATGGCGTTCTATCTAAATTGTCGCAAGTTATTCGATTTTTGATTTTTGACCCTTTACTTTTCTCAGTGAGGTAGAAAAAACCTTCAATTTTTAAACAGTGTCCCTTCAGAGAAAGGCAATGAGAGGGGCAAGGTTGTTCAAATTTTCTATATCTTTAGTAGAATAATGAGAATTTTTCCTAGCTTTTGGTTGCTATAATGAATTAATTAATGCTTCTACATCTGCAGTAAAATATATGAGATTTTAAGGGGACGTAGAAGAGATTTAACGAAGTTACTTCGGCATATCATGTTATACGTCTTCTTTGATGGTTTTTAAATCGAGGAAAATTATATTATTTTTTCATTATTTTCCATTTTCATAGAAATAGTATATATTGGGAAAATGTCAGGTTGTAGTTGTAAATAACCCTGAAATTGTCCCTTTGCTTAGTTTTTCTATTCTGTAGTAGTAGCACAGTAAACATACTACAGTAGCGAAACTGAGCTCCAATTTGGTGACGAGATTTTGACGACGCGTGCGTCGAGGGGTCCTTTTTCAAAATGGCGGCTCAGTGTTTACATCCGATCTCGGAATGTGTCTTTGGAAATGTATTGTCCATCGTTTCTTGATGTGACTGCAGTTTATATGAATATAAAGGCAGAAGAAAGAGAGTGTTTGTAGAAAAAGAGAATTAAAAACGTTTGTAAGTGAAGAGAATCGAAAAGGTTGAGAAACAATTTATATAATCATTGGGAAAGGAGTTATTGTTGTGCCGTTGAGAATTGCAAAAATAATTCAAACTGTACGCGGGCGTTAGTTTCTTCTTCTTCCCCAAAGATGTTGAAAGGTAAGTGATTTAATTAAAGAATATCAGTTGCGTAAATTGCGTAAGAAATCGTACGCGGAATAAAATTGCAAAAAATTAAGATATTTTTCTCAGGTTATAGGGCAAAGATTTGGCTCGCAGCAACTAAACGCGTCATTAATTGTCCAATTGAAAATTTGTGCAAAAAAAATATAAGATATTCAGCGCCTCACATTTTTCTCGGAAAATGTTTAAAACTGATTTTGAAAAATCGTTTTTTTCGACCATGCGCATCCAGATGTTTTAAAATATTTGGAAAAACTGGACGCTTTTTTACTGTAATCTAACTCAATCAGGGCGCGCTAAGACTATTATTCTAAATCATAACTAAATTTAAATTATGCTTTATTTGCATTACATGTAATCATTAACAGTATTATCCATCAGAGTTTAAGTTGCTGCATTAATATTTTTTTTGCAGTTCCTCTGTTTTTAGTTGAAACAATGATTTCATAGAAATCATGGTATGCGATTAAAGTTGTTGCAGTTGTTGATTATTTTAATAAACCTCTATTGCTTGCTTTCACAAGACAACTTTTCACTATCTTAAATGCATTTTTGAAAAAATACGTATGTATGAAACAATATTATCATTACGAATGTACATTTTTTTTAGGCGTATTTGCTCAAGAGACGACCTTCCAGGGAACCTTGATGGATTTAATAAAACGTTCGTATTGGTAGAGTGATTTGGTCATTAAAGCTGAAATTTATTTCTAAACTTACTTCGGCTGGTTATTTAAAAATCCTGACGTGATTGCTCAATTCTGACCTCAGATCCAGTTTCAGCGCCTAAAAATACATATAGGTATAGCGGTCTGTTTGGTAGTGAAAAACTTGTTTTATGTGCCTGTGTATCTTTTTTATGATTAATAAATAATCCTTCAAATTCTGATTTTTAGAAAGATTTATTTTTGTGTAAACTGGTATTCAGTTATTTAAAACTATTTATATTTGTGTAAATTATAAATAAAACATATTTTTTTCTAAAAGGTGTATTCTCAAGAGGCTTCTAGTTTTCAATAACTTCATCTGTATTAATTGTTTGACACACCTTTTCTAATAATAAAGCTGATAAATTTAACACTGTTTAATTGCAAGTACAATTAATACTCTGAAAGTTACTTTTTTTTTCTATTTTTCTCTATAAATTACATTGCTCCTTTTTCATGTCAATCTTTCAAAAGTTTCTGTGAATATATTGTAAGGAATACAGAACCTATAACAACGTATTTATTATTTTCAAATTTTAGGCAGTATATTTTATTTTCTTATAAGCTGGGTTGGAAAGTTTAAATATTAAGTGTCGTGTTGAGATCAGAAAACCACTGGGGAATGAGATTATTGAAATAACTGATATAAATCGATTATTGAATCAAATATGCTATTAAAATAAGGAAAATTTTAATGTGATTCCAAAGAAATTTTTGTAATATGATTTTGTTAGACGATGTGTGCCAGAGGGTAAAATATTCTCAAAGTAAGTTCGTTACATGGACAGTACACTTAATTGAAGTCCATTTTGATGGTAATTATGGTTACTATTAAAATTTTGAAGATTTAGTTACCTGTTATTAATATTCCTCCTATAAAGAACTTATTTCTATTGTATACCTATACTATAAATTAAATACGGTTATTTTCGTTTTAAACTGTAATTGACAATGCTCAGTATATATGAGTCAATCATTTCTCCTAATGAAGCTAATATGGTTAGCGAAACGCGCGTCGAGTGCAAAAATAAAGTGTTTGATATAGTGGTATACTGAGTAGTGTCATTGTGCCAAAGATTCCACATTCCCAACATAGTTGTAATTGACAAGTCAGCTTGGTCATAACTAAGTATTGTATGTAAATATAATTAGGAAATTACTGTATTGACTCTTTGATCTAAATATTAATTCATTGTAAATAAAAGCAAGCGTTAATTACGTTATCAAAAAGCAATACGGATAACAGAACACAAAAAGGTATAGAACCTCTAAGAATTATTCACATAGAAAATAGAGGTCTATACATATACGTTCATAATTCAGAATAATATTATATAACCTTTCTCGAAGTTACACAATATAGTTTTGTAGTTTAAGAAAAAATAAGTAACAAAAAAGTAGATACAGTGTTTTTTAATTAACAAGAGATCTATCACACCAAACAACACAACACTGCTTAGAAAAAAATGCTCTTATTTTAGATGTTGACATCTTAGTAATGACAATATGTCTTTATTTCACGGTACAAGAAAAATAGCATTAGGTATTACGTATGATAAAATTAAATTTAGTCCTCAAAAAAACATCTTTAATCACAAATTTACTTGAAAAATGATGTAAATAAAACTTTAACCTCAAACAGTGACGTTTAACTTTGATAGACTTTTGAATTTTTGGAAAAGGTTATTAAAAACTGAAATTGAATATGAAGCGTTCCATCAAATACCTTCCTATCAAGTTTTTCACCTGTATTCATTTCTTTTCTAACAAAGTGCTCCATTCTTTTTGTTTTTTTTTTATATTACTCATGCTGCATTAACTTTTACATTACTCATGCTGTATTAAATAACAAATCAAAAATTTTCAAACATTTCTATATCTATGATTTTGAATGATAAAACTTTGCACAACTTTATTTGTATTTCAAGTCTCGCGCTGGTCCACTTTTAATATGGCGGATTGCCACCTGACCTTCTGAAAACGAACCTGATTTTCCTATGAGGTTATCTTTGAGTTTCGCTACTGTATAGTGTGTTTACTGTGGTAGTAGTCTGATTCAACTAACTCCAATTCCGGATAAATTAGCTAAGCGAAAATATTAAAGCCGGTGAAGGAATAGAAATTTATTTTTTTACCGCTAAACATTCACTTAAATCAGGAACCAGCATATAAAATTTTAATAAATTATTGAGTTTTACAAAAATACTCACCATTTTACCTTAGTATTGGCCAATAAAACTCAAACAAAATTTAATCAAAGATTACAAAATGAGCTAACGGTGAAAAACTAATTAAATTTACATTTTATATTCATTTTTGGTCTTCAAACATATACACTCAAGAGATTTTCACTTTAGAAGAGAGCGGAAGCGTAGTTAAAATTCACAAAAGAACTTCTAAACCCTTTGGAGCACTTGCCTCGAATTAATAATACTTTTTGCTGTATTTTATTTTTAAATTATAAGTAATTGCTGTTATAGTAAGTGTAGTACCACAAAAATATTTTTTATAAAATACGCTAATTTTCCATAAGTTCGGGAATGACTTCTAGGTTTCGTGAAGGAAGGAATATCGTATATCACATAATAATTGACGATTAGAGATAAACTGTAGATAACATAAAGATAAAAAATTATTATTTTTATATTTTAACATCATATACTCTTATATTAGATGATAATATGATAAGAGAAACCTAATTAATCACAGGTAAAATCTTTAAGTTTCATGTTTCATGTTTGGAGTAATGCAATTGAATATTTTGGAATATCTCACTTGAAATATATAAGGCACTTGACCGTCTTTGGCATAACGCAGTGTTAGCTAAGCCAAGCTCTTAGGGTATCTTTAAAAAGTATTATTTATAGCTCTCGTGTTTCCGCAGAAAGCATTCCTTACGACTTGCTGGAGTGAACCTAAGCTCCATATCGTGGCCTACTCTCTTTCTCATTTACAGTAACGATGTGAGAGAATCCAATCTACACCTTTCAGATGACAGTACGATTATTCCTTCATTCATTTTAAACGCGCCCACACTCATCTAAATATATGCAGGCAGCAGAACTCATCCACCTTAACAAAGACCTGAAAAAAGTTCTATGTTGAAGTGACAATAACCAAGTAGAATTTAACGCTACAAGAACCCAGGCGGAAGTTTTTTCTAAAAAAGTTAGGGTTGCTTAACCCGATATAGTTATGTTGGGACACTGCATTCCTCAAGCATCGTCACTCAACTGTTAATTATGTACAAATCTCAAATTTGACCAACGATGAAATACTGCTCCAATGTTTGGGTCTTTACTCCCAAACATGCACTGCATTTGTTAGATTCTATTTAGAAGAAAGCTATTCGCTTGAATGGAAATCCAGAACTCATCAGCAACCTGGATTCCTTGGAAAATCGAAAAACGACTGGTGATTTAAGTCTATTCTACAAGTATTTTCATGGGAAGTGTTCGATTGATATAGTTCCTCCTAGATGCATTTTAGGAATATACGTCGCGCGCTAATACTTCATATTCGTCTGAAGTTGAGTTTGTCACGCTTCGTACATCCCTTTTTAAGCAGTCTGATATATTTATCCCTTTGGAATGATTTGCCCAGAATGGTTTTTCAACGTGAATCGCTTTCTCCGCACACGCGTCGCTCCTTTAGCGCTCTAAAGATTTTCCTGCAGCATGTGTGTTATGCCCACAAAAAAGAGTCTGTTTTGCATACAGCCTGGTTTAAATATTAGAAATGTGTATTTTTGCCTTGTTAAATATAATTTTTGTATCTCTTATTTAAAAAGCCGACTAATATTAAAAAATAAGCGTCTAGGTATCTAATTAATTAAGTGAAGTTCCCATAATGTAAGTTTATTCAAATTGAGGTATCATTCTTTATACTGAAATGTAGTTTTTTTACTATAAGAAACTAACAATTAATTTTAAAAAACATACATACTCCACAGACCTAAAACTCGTAATTTATAAAATAATAATTTAATACATAAATTATTTCTTCAAAATCAAGTGTAAATAAATTGTTAATTCTTCACAAATAGCACTACCAAAATTCCGCAATTTTAATAAATTCAATAGCAATATGGTAATTTAAACATTTAAAACAGAAATTTTACATGGTTAAATCAATTATTTAATTGTATAAGTTGTTTATAACCAGTTTGTCGAATAAATTAATGTTCTATAAGATACAGAGTGATCTATCGGAATCTGGTGGTTATATAAAGGCAGAATGTTTGGAACAACGCAATTGAACACTTCGGAGAATCTCGAGCCGGTGCTCTTGACATATCCAAGGCATTCGACCGTGTTTGGTACGATGGACTGTTGGCTAAGCTACGCCCTTATGGTATGTCTGAAAAGTTCTGTTTGTGGCTCTTATGTTTCCTCAGAGAACGTTCTTTACGAATCGCAGTCGACGGATTTCTTTCTAACACCTTTACTGTTAACGCCGGGGTGCCCCAAGGCTCCATACTCTCTCCTACTCTCTTTCTCATTTACATTAATCTGCTGGAAAAGACCGAGAATCCAATCTACAGCTTTGCTTACTGCAGCTGTACGCTTATCTCTTCATTTACTTTGAACGCTCGGACATCGGCTGCTCAGGCGAATATCCGCAGACAGCAGAAAGTAATTCAACTTAACAAAGAGCTGGAAGAAATTCTATCTTGAGGTGACAGTAACCAAGTGGAATTTAACGCTACAAAAGCCCAGGGGGGCAGGTCTTTCTAAAAGAGTTAACGTTGCTGAACCCGACATAGTTATGTCGGGGCACTCCATTCCCCTAGCATCGTCACTCAATTTGTTGGGCGTTAATTTGGTAGCAAATATGTCCTGGCATGAACATGTTGCAGGCATAGCAAGGAGAGCTTCTCAAAAATTAGGAATATTATTTCGAACCAGAAAGCTTTACACTCCACAACTGTTAATTCTTTACAAAGCTCAGATTCAACCCACTATGGAATACTGCTCCCATGTTTGGGGCTCCGCTCCCAAACACACACTGCATTTGTTGGATTCTGTTCAGAGAAGGGCTGTTCGTCTGATTGGAGACCCAGAACTGACCGGCGGCCCTGATTAGCTGGAACATCGAAGAACGGTTGGCGACTTGAGTCTATTCTACAAGTATTTTCATGGAGAGTGTTCCAAGAATGTAGCCCGCTTAATTTCCTCCCAGAGCGGTGCATGTTAGAAGTATACGTCGCGTTGATACTTCACATCCGTATGAGGTTCAGCTTGTTATTCCTTGGACAACGCTTTTCAAGCAGTCTTTTATATGGAGAACATTATCCCTTTGGAATGGCTTACCCAAGGCTGTGTTTCCCACCGAATACAATTTACAGCGATTCAAGAACAACGTGAATTGCTTTTTCCGCACACGTGTCGCTCCTGTAGCACTTTAGGGACTTCCCTGCAGCACGACTCATAAAAAAAATATATATATAATCTGTAAAAGTAGGTTCACGATATTCGATTTAATAAAAAATTGTCACTATTCCTTCCCTTAAGAATTTAAATAGAATGGTAAGTTCTTATTTTTACAAAGCTCTAGACATTCCGTTTACTCCAAACTAAACTTTAATTTTCTGACAATCTCTTTAAAAACTTCAACTCGGACAGGTCGGGATGATGGATTCTTCTAGAAAACCTCCTACATAAGGGAATACCTTATGACCTAGAAAAAATTGTATTTCTAATATGTTTAGGTTAGTTTGAGTTAATAAAAATATGCAAATTCAGATATAATCAAAAACTAACTTTAAACTTAAACAAACGAGAAAGTCGGAACGAATACTTTTTAGGGTTTAAATTCCCACTGCCAGGGTCGCATGTTTATTTGGATTTGCGAACTACTGGATTACACATTTAAGTAAAATGGCATACCGAGAATTTAAGGTTCTTTTTTAAGTTTTTGTTGTTAACTTTAAGGGTCTAGTTTGGGTTAATAAAAATATTATGAAAATTCAGATTTAATCGAGAACTAACTTTGAACATAAACAAACGAGAAAGTCGGAACGAATACTTTTTTTAGGGTTTAAATTCCCACTGCTAGGGTCGCATGTTTATTTGGATATGCGAACTAGTGGATTACACATTTAAGTAAAATGAGATACTGAGAATTTAAGGTTCTTTTTTAAGTTCTTGTTGTTAATTTTAAGGGTCTAGTTTGGGTTAATAAAAATATTATGAAAATTCAGATATAATCAAGAACTAACTTTAAACATAAACAAACCAGAAATTCGAACGAATACTTTTTAGGGTTTAGATTCCCACTGACAGGGTCGCATGTTTATTTGGATATGTGAACTACTGGATTACACATTTAAGTAAAATGGGATACTGAGAATTTAAGGTTTTTTTTAAGTTCTTGTTGTTAACTTTAAGGGTCTAGTTTGGGTTGATAAAAAATTATGAAAATTCAGATATTATCAAGAACTAACTTTAAACATAAACAAATGAGAAAGTCGGAACGAATACTTTTTAGGATTTAAATTCCCACTGCCATGGTCGCATGTTTATTTGGATATGCGAACTACTGGATTACACATCTAAGTAGAATGGGATACTGAGAATTTAAAGTTCTTTTTTAAGTTTTCGTTGTTAACTTTAAGGGTCTAGTTTGGGTTAATAAAAATATTATGAAAATTCAGATATAATCAAAAACTAATTTTAAACTTAAACGAACGAGAAAGTCGGAACGAATAGTTTTTAGGGTTTAAATTCCCACTGCCAGGGTCGCTTGTTTATTTGGATATGCGAACTACTGGATTACACATTTAAGTAAAATGGGATACTGAGAATTTAAGGTTCTTTTTTAAGTTCTTGTTGTTAACTTTAAAGGTCTAGTTTGAGCTAATAAAAATATTATGAAAATTCAGATATAATCAAGAACTAACTTTAAACATAAACAAACCAGAAATTCGGAACGAATACTTTTTAGGGTTTAGATTCCCACTGACAGGGTCGCATGTTTATTTGGATATGTGAACTACTGGATTACACATTTAAATAAAATGGGATACTGAGAATTTAAGGTTTTTTTTAAGTTCTTGTTGTTAACTTTAAGAGTCTAGTTTGGGTTGATAAAAAATTGTGAAAATTCAGATATTATCAAGAACTAACTTTAAACATAAACAAACGAAAAAGTCGGAACGAATACTTTTTAGGATTTAAATTCCCACTGCCATGGTCGCATCTTTATTTGGATATGCGAACTACTGGATTACACATTTAAGTAGAATGAGATACTGAGAATTTAAAGTTCTTTTTTAAGTTTTCGTTGTTAACTTTAAGGGTCTAGTTTGGGTTAATAAAAATATTATGAAAATTTAGATATAATCAAAAACTAATTTTAAACTTAAACAAACGAGAAAGTCGGAACGAATAGTTTTTAGGGTTTAAATTCCCACTGCCAGGGTCGCTTGTTTATTTGGATATGCGCCCTACTGGATTACACATTTAAGTAAAATGGGATACTGAGAATTTAAGGTTCTTTTTTAAGTTCTTTTTGTTAACTTTAAGGGTCTAGTTTGGGTTAATAAAAATATTATGAAAATTCAGATGTAATCAAGAACTAACTTTAAACATAAACAAACGAGAAAATCGGGACGAATACTTTTTAGGGTTTAAATTCCCACTGCCAGGGTCGCATGTTTATTTGGATATGCGAACTACTAGATTACACATTTAAGTAAAATGGGATACTGAGTATTTAAGGTTCTTTTTTATGTTCTTGTTGTTAACTTTAAGGGTCTAGTTTGGGTTAATAAAAATATTATGAAAATTCAGATATAATCAAAAACTAACTTTAAGCATAAACAAACGAGAAAGTCGGAACAAATACTTTTTAGGGTTTAAATTCCCACCGCCAGGGTCGCATGTTTAGTTGGATATGCGAACTACTGAATTACACATTTAAGTAAAATGGTATACTGAGAATTTAAGGTTTTTTTTTAAGTTCTTGTTGTTAACTTTAAGGGTTGGATTAATAAAAATATTATGAAAATTCAGATATAACGAAGAACTAACCTTCAACATAAACAAATGAGAATGTCGGAACGAATATTTTTTAGAGTTTAAGTTCCCACTGCCAGGGTCGCATGTTTATTTGAATATGCGAACTACTGGATTACACATTTAAGTAAAATGGGATACTGAGAATTTAAGGTTCTTTTTTAAGTTCTTGCTGTTAACTTTAAGGGTCCAGTTTGTTTCTTTTTAAGATTTAAAGGTCTAATTCTGCTCCAACAAATGCTTTATGTTTTGTATAGAATTAATAATGGCTATCTACATACTATTTTTTTGTTGAAACTGCAGTATAAGTTAGCAGCTTTTATATACCTTGTATTTTAGTTAATAATGGTTTTGAATTAATTGATGTTATTGTTTGCAAGTTCAATGTATGAAAGGAGAACAGCAAATTAATAACTCGCTTGCTTAGCTTTACTAGGGAAAACATTTTACTATTGGATTTAGTTAAATGGGTTTTTCAGTTAATTTAAATGGAAGCAAATTACCAAAAACTAATGAACTTTTAATGAAATTAATATGGAATAAGACGTGCAGTTAAAGTAACTGATCCGCAGGTGTCTGTTATTGTTGTATAAAATGAGTTAATTAATGTTACAAAAATAAAAGCTGTGAAGTGTCTAATAAATTATGGGATAGTGAAAAGAGAAAACCTACAGTATTATTTGAAAAAAATTCTAATTTTACTATCATTTTATTTAAAAGTAACCGGCTAAGTACAAGTCAGACTTATGCAATTAGTGTTCCGTACGTTGAATGCTTTTAAAATAAAACAGACCCCAAATGAGTTTTCAACGCAGTTTTTTTCCGATCTTTACTGAAAATTGATGATCTTGGAATTTTTATTTTTTTTTCCTGTATATCAGATAAATTATTAATTAAATTATATAATTATATTATATAATTATTTCGCGATAATTTTTGTTCAATCTACACTCTGTGGAGAATATTTCAGAATTTTTTCAAAATTTTTTGATGAGTACATTTCGAGATAAGGGGGAAACAGCGATTTCTCGCAGTTTTTAAAAAATAATACAAGGAAAAGTGTGCGCAATTACTACAATATATATATTTTTGAACTCGTATTTTTACAAGCTTACATTTGATATCCCACCCGATGAGCTGGCAAAAAAAAATTAACTTCCCCACCCCCCAAAACTAGCCTTTTACGTCAACATTTCTCAACCTTTCAGTATTTGCGACCCAATTTTCAAACATAATTTTCATCACGCCTCCCCCTCTCTCATAAAATAACAATGCATGCAATAATAATGTATTTTCAGTATTTTGATGCTAAAGCTACACTATGACCTTAATTACAAACCTTACAAGCTACCAAGAATAAGTAAATTTATTCATATTTGGCAACACATATCTGCTGTGTTGACAAAACTAGAATCGATGCCTCTCTATTGCTCTCTGTCACGTTCACCATATCAGTAGCGACTTGGCGAGAAGTTCCGAGTTGTCTCGAACATTCGGGAAGTCTGCCCAAAAATGTATAAATGCTGCACCTCATTCAATTACAGCCCGTCTCACTCGAGTTGATCCTTCTACTGCTATCGGATTTATCGTGAATGTGCATGTTGTAATTTACGTGTTAATTGAAATTCAGGGTATTAAGTAATCACGGCAGTAAATTTATACCGAATCATGGATAAATTTTTAAGTGGTCGTAAGCGATTATTAGACGATAGTGAAACATCAACAAGTGCACAGACGAGCGTGGCTTCGAAAATAAAATCAAGAAAATATTCTCAAGAATACTTAAATTTAGGGTTTACCAGTATTGAAATAAATGAAGAGGAAAGGCCCCTGTGTGTTATTTGCTCAAAAATCTTGGCAGCAGACAGCATGAAATCAAATAAACTTAAACGACGCTTCATACTGAGTACCTTAACAAACCCCGAGAATTCTTCGAATTAAAATTAAAATCATATACTACTCAGTATATATCTACTTTGCACTCGACGCGCGTTTCAATGTTAGCATCAGGAGCGATGATTGACAGTCAATCATCGCTCCTGATGAAGCTAACATGGTTAGTGAAACGCGCGTCGAGTGCAAAAAAATAAAGTGTTTGGTGTAGTGGTGATATATACTGAGTAGTATCATTGTGCCAAAGATTCCACATTCCCAACTTAGTTAAAATCATATGTAAATCAGAAAATCAGAAATCATTTTTTAAAAAAAAACTTTGTCTGTGAATGAAAAAGCTTTACTTGCCTCTTACAAAGTTTCATATAAAATAGTCAGATGTAAAAAGCCTCACCACTGGGGAAGGGCTTGTTTTGCCAGCAGCCACTGAGTTTGTAGAAACTATGTTTGGAGATAATTTTGCCAAATAATTGCTATCCATACCTATATCAAATGATACAGTTGCCCGTCGAATTGCTGATATTGCTGAAGATGTACAGAATCAGCTTTTACTGACAAATTATTTTCAATTCAACTTGATGAGGCAACAGATAGCAATAAAGATGCTCATTTTATTGCCTATGTTCGATTTTGTGATTGTATGTCAGCAGTAGAAGAACTATTTTTCTGCAAACCAATAGAACTCAAAGCAACATCAATCGCATTATTTGCTATCTTAAATGCTTTTTTAAACAATCACTTGTGAAACAAAAATCTCCACTGTGTATGTGGACACATATATGATCCATAGAGAAGCTCGGGCTTCCAAAAAAATGGGTTCTGCTCTGGATATGGTGCTCACTACAGTTGTAACCCTAGTAAATTATATTAAAATGAGACCCCTAAAATCTAGAATTTTTTCTGCACTTTGGAAAGGCTTGAGTGCCGAACATTCAGCTTTACTATTTTATTGCGAGGCAAGATGGTTATCACGTGAGAAATGTTTGCAACGTATTTATGAATTAAGAAATAAAATCGCCATTTTTCTAGAAGAGGGAAACCGACCGGAAGGCGAGAAGTTTCGAGATAATTTATTTTGATGAAACTGATCTACTTAGTCGATATATTCGAGAAACTAAATACCCCAAATCTTCAACTCCAAGGAACAAATACACATATATTCGATACAAGTGATAAAATTAATACTTTTTGTAGAAAATTGGAATTGTGGAGCAGAAATGTAAAGCAAAAAAACATAGAAATGTTTGCAAATGTGGGTGAATGTTTTAAAACATACAAGGTTGAAGAACAACATGTGAAAGTTGTTTTAGTAACTATTGAAAATCATCTAGCCATGTTGACAAAGAATTTTAAAAAGTATTTTTTTACTGACGGCAACTTGGTAGCCAGTTACGAGTGGGTTAGGAATCCATTTCAAAATACTGCCGAAGGGCTCTCAACTTCCAAAGAAGAAATCTTCATAGACTTCACGGCAAGTGGCGAAATCAAAAGACAATTTAATAATAAATCACTCTTTAAATTTTGAGCAGGGGTGAATGATGGAGTTTCTGTACTGAAAACAAGAGCATTTCGTATACTATTACCATTTTCAAAATCCTACCTTTGCGAAACCGGATTTTTTCTGCGGTGGCTGCTTTGAAAACAAAATATAGATTTCAGCTAAATATAGAAAAAGAACTCAGAGTGTCTATTTCTAATATTAAACCATCCTTCGAAAATCTTTGCTCTGCAAAACACGCCCAAGGGAGTCACTAATAATTATTAAAGTTGTTTTTAATTTAGTATTGATATGTTAATTATTACGTAAATACATTTTGCAGTATAACACAATCCTATTTATAGGTGTATTATATCAGTGTAAATGTGTATTTTATTTTTTATTATGTCAGAACGGATTTTATTTTGCTTTCCTTTCAATAAATTATATTAAATGTTTTTAATGAATGTTTTTAATAATAATTTCTTTTCGATACCCTCACGCCTCCCCAATAGTGTAATCACGCCCCCTAGTAGAGCGCACCCTACGTCAAAATTTAGCTTTCAAAAGTAGACGGCTGTAATAAGGCCACCAATTCCTGTATTAGTACCAAATTTCAAATTTCTATGCTAAATAGTTTCGGAGAAAATAGGGTGTGACAGACGGGCAGACAGACGAACAGACAGACACCGAAATGATCTTATAAGAATGCCGTACGAAACACTAAAGATTTTCTCTGAATTTTAGATATATGAACCACTTTTTTTAAAAAAATATGAATTATATAATATGTTAAATATTTCTATTCATATGGATGGCGTACAAAAGAATATAGAATATTTTCGTCTACTTTACATTTTTAATATCATTTCATCAACAAAATCCTTAATTTTTACATCTACTGAGTATTCAAATTAATTCGATGAACAATGTCTCAGCCAGTTGTGGTTTCGCCATCAAATGTTCTCCCAATTAATACCAGTAATGCCCCTAAACTGAACAAGATTTGACACCAAAAATCTAGTAAATGGAAAGAACTCATGCAACGTTTCAAAATTTCCCTTTCTTAGGCGTTTCTTTTTCATATGCAATGATCCATCTAACTGAACACAGCAGACTCTTGATGTAATTTTCACTGGTATGGAAGTTTATATCCCTTTTTTGACGAACAGCCCTTCCAACGGCAAGCCATTGCTCGTTTGGAAATACAAAGAAACAACTGCTTCTAAGCATCTTACCTACTGACAATATCATGAAAATTCTTATCATCTTTATGAATGATCGAATAATGTGCTAACAAATAATAGACAAAGCCAAGAAAGTACGTGATCAAAAAATGTGTTGCCTATCCCAACAATTCTAGATCTTTTGTGTCGGTCGTTAAGATCATTTGTTAAAATTTCACTCAATCCAGTCTACCACCACTTAAGTGACCAGATAATACTACCGCATTATCACTGCTCACAAAGCCAACTCGTTAGCGGAACTCTTTGCTCCACATTCTACAGTCAGGTTCAAGAAAAAACACAACCCACTATTTCCAGTAGACAAAGATGTTGTCCTCAGACAGCGTATCAAGAAACTTATTTTCATGAAGCTAGACACCGAAAAAGCTTTTGGTGCTGATAGAACGTCTGTCATAGTACTCAAAACATACACAAGCAAACTAACACCAGTTTTTGTACACTTCTCAACTGATCCTAGAGAAAAGAAGTATTTCCCTTCAGCTGAGGATGTGCTAGGATCCATACCGAAAAAGACACAAAGACTTTGTCAAACAACTATCTGTCAGTAATATCAAAAGTTATGGGAAGGCTATCAATCAGCACCCTTTAAAATATTTAGAAGGATTTAATACCGCATCCATTAATGTAGTGTTTGTAAGCTAAGATCAACAGGAGATCTTATAACTCATATCACACATATTTGGAACAAAGCAGTAGAATAATTTGGAGAATATTGAGCAGTAGAACTTTATATATCCAAGATATTTGGCGGTATATGACATGTCATTGGCTAAACTACGCTCTTTAGGCTTATCAGATTTTGACTTTTTAGTTTCCCTAGAAATGCAAATAACCACATACAGCCGGAAGTTGTTCAGTTTAACTAAGACCCGGAAGAAGTCCGAGTGACAAAAATACACAAGTATACATAGCTACAAAAATGCAGGTAGCAGTTTTTTTTTTAAAGTAAACGTCAATGCAGAACCCGACATAGAATTAGCATCCACTCAACTTGCTGGACCTTAACGTTGAATCAAATATGCCTTTGTACGATTAGGGTTCATGCGTATCTGAAAGAGCTTCTAAATAACTGGGAATATTATTTTTAATAGGTTTTGGTGGTCAAATGTAGCCACATATATGGTTACATTCACCGCTAATACAGAGTTGTATAAATAAATGTGGGAAATATCCCTATAGAAATATTAACAAAAATTTCATTTGTGGTAGAGTACGTAAAAAAGATTTAATTTTATATATAAAATTATATAAATTAAAACCATTTGTAATAAAATTGGAAACATATACACGTGACATTTGTAAATTTCGATTAGCAATACGAAATTATGAAATTTTAATTTTCAAATATCAACTATTGTGGAATATTAAAATGGGACTCCTTTTGTTGTTACACAAACTATGTGGTTGTTTATAATTTAATTCAGAATTTTAAATACTGGTAAATCATTTCCGTAAAATATTTTGTTTTGAAATGGATTTTAAGAAAAAAATAGGTTCTTTCGGATTTTTTTAAAGAAATGTTGTGAATAATAAATCTTCAATAAAATCTGATTTGATATACAAATAGGAAATTTTATCTTTTTATCTTTTATCTTCGAATATTAAAATATGAAATTTAGGTTAAAAATAAAAAAAGGTTTTTTTATTTTGCTGTTAACAAATATAATCAAATGTTTCATTGGAAAAATTCATGATTATTTTTAAATACAGTATATTTTCAATAGTAATATTGATTTTTGACTGCATAATCGACAAATTTTAGGGATAATATAGATATTTGTAGCAAATGTTATGAAGAGTTAAAGGGATGAGGTAGGAAGTTTGAAAGACATTATTGATTAATCAACACCTACAAAGAGTCTTCAGACGGTTGATTCAGAGTCCTTTAAAGCCAATTGCATTGTAGATATAGTAGAAAAAACTTATAACTATTGTCTCCCTCAGATCGAAGGCAGTTCTCCGCCTTTAGTTTCTTTTTTTTATCGCTTACACCTCCGCCTCAGTAGGGATTTTACCCCTTTTTCCAGATGCCAAGGATATCGGTGAGGATGTCGTAATACCCATGAACGTTGCCCAAGTGCCGAAACGTACATTTTTGTATTTCACGGCACCTTTTAGCGATCGCGCGGTAGTGCTGCCATGGACATTATTTTTGCATTTCTGCAAACAACTACCACCTATGAACACTCACAATACCCAGCCGACACACGGAATCGAACCGCTGACCCCCTGATCAACAGCACGCTCCAGCCCACTGCGCCTATCGGTTCTTATTTAAATTAGCAAATAATTTGTTTGATGTACCTGAGTTGTGTATACCTGTATTTAAGTTATCAAATCAACGCATAAATTTAGGATTTAACACTCTCCTAACGAGGTTTTAGTGTACTTATAACAACTATTCTAATGATAAACATATTTTTCAAATAAATATTAAACAATTTGTAAGTGCAACAAGGAAATCTTTTACAAATATTTTTTAACAAAACTTAAATACTAATTTTGTTGATTTATTCAATTAGCTCTTAGTTACAGATTATTTTAAATTTCTTGTAATTAGCATACTGTAAACAGCAGATGCGATTTTTGAACCGCTACATTTCTACCAGTAATTTATACTTGTAAATAAATAAATAAATCCAAATTGTTGCACAATATTTAAGAAATTTCTCTAATTATTCAACATTATTTTGAGAATATACTATAATCATTGTTTCTACCGTTTCCTCATAATGTCCGTCGGTCAGACCCAATTTTTTCAAAAACTATTTGACATATGAAGTTGAGATTTGGCACAAATATAGGAATTGCTGGCCCTATCAGAGGTGTGTAGTTTTGAAAGTTATGTTTGGACTTAACGGGTTAGCTTGTAGGGGGAAGTGAAAAAAAAATTCTAGAGTTATCGAGTGGGATTTCAAATGAAAGCTTGTGAAAATATGAGTTCAAAAATATATATAATGTAGTACTTGAGAACGCTTTTCTTTTTATTATTTAAAAAAAACTCTGTCTTCTCACCCTATCTCGAAAAGTAATGATCAAAAAATTTTGGAATATTTTTCATAAAGTGTAGATTTAGCGAGGGAAAATTATCACGAGTGGATTATATTTGATAATTTATCTGGTTTAAAAAAAAGTATGTGCCTTGACAATATCGAGGAGGTTTCACAACAATATGGTGGAGATAAATATATTTTCAGTACCGGGCGTTGCTCCTCGAGAGATAAAATAATTTTATTTTATTTTTTATTTTACGCTTTTATTATGGAGTCTAGATTGAGCTAGATAGACTTATTGGCTATTAAATAGCTGAGATGCTATAACTATTATACATTATTGATTAAGAAAAAAAACGTGAAAATAGATATTGGATCTTGAGATATATACATACCAGGAACTTTTTATCTTATTTTTCTTTTAAAAGCAATCAACGTAAAGAACACTAATTGCGCAAGTCCAAGTTGCACTTGACCGGTAATTTAAATTAAGGTTCAACAAAAACTTATATTAAATTTAAGAAACATTTCTCGTTTCATTTTATAGTTGTATTAACTAATGTTAATGTATGTCAAATTATAATGTTAAGCTAATTATTGCCGGCCTCGCTAGCGCGGTGGAGCCTGAGAAATAATGCAGATGTCGCTAGTGCGAACCCAGCACTAGAGGCTGGGTCTTTTTAAATCCCAGATTTTAAATTAAAAGTTACACATACAAGCTCATAGCTAATACCTTAAGCCAAAAAAAAATAATAAAAAACTTGTTCATGAACAAATGTTACAAGAGATATATAATAGCTTATGAATTATTTTAAATCATAAAACTATTACATAGAAACGATAAAAATTTCATCGTGTCAAAAAAAAACGTGGTATACACAACAAGTTATTATCATCGCTCACAATAATTTCGCCCACGTAATGAAACAAAGTTACAGTACAAAATTGGGAACACAACGTTATTAATGAATAAATTTCCAATAATACCCTAAATTATTTAATATGAATTTTTAAATAGTTAGTCATCAGGGTTTGTTGTTGGTACGATCGCTACGGCTTGTTTTACTGTATGATTTTGATTAATAATTAAAAATTAAAATTTCTTTGTGATCATATTTTCATTGGTTAAAAACTGATACAATACGATTTTTGTCCAATCTATCTAAAATTTTGCATACTATCATAAAATAAAGTTCGGAACATAACATTTATTAAATTAAAGATATACATAAAACTAAAACATGCTAATATATATATATTATATATATATATATATATATATATATATATATATATATATATATATATATATATAATATATATATATATATGTATATATATAAACACAAATGGTGTATTTTTGCAATCGCAGTGAAAGTCGTTTTCAATTTCAATATGTAAATAATGAGGTAAAATCATCGGAGAAGGTGTTGTTTTTGGGGGTCCGTGTGGACAGGAGATTGGATTGGAGGGCTTATGTGGAGGGTGTTGCACTGAGCATCGCTAGATTTAGTTTTGCTTTGAAGATTGTGTCGGAGAGTGTGGGCGTGACTGCAGCGCTCACTGTCTACCATCCTTACTTGGTATTCGAAAATTAGATACGATCTGATATTTTGGGGGCTTATGTGATGTTGGGCGACTATTGTTACTATAAAAACGGTACTTAAGAAATATATTTCAGTTAAAAACAAGAGGTAGTTGTAGAAATATTTTTATTACTTAAAGGCTGTTAACTGTATTAGGATTGTATATTCTTGAGTCTGTTATGTTTGTTTGTAACAATAGAGATCTGTTTGCGGAGAGTGATAGTAAGCACAGATATGATACTCGACAAAAGCCGAATGTAGTGGCAGATAATTATAATTTTTCGTATATTCAAAAAAACGTAAAGTATTCCATGTTTTGTATTTATAACTCCTTTCCTGGGTGTTTTTGAAGTCTTCCTAAGGCAATACTAAAGGCAAAATTCACTAGTTATCTAGTAAGTAAGTCTTTTTGTGAAATAAAAAAATTCTATGATGATGCAGATAAAAGGTTTTTAAAGTGAATTAATAGTTAAAAATTGGAAGGACACTTACTATGTAAGTTTGTACATATCTTTATAATTATTTTTATTTGTTAATAGAAATATGGATAAGCTCGTACAAAGATAATATCGTAATAATGTAAATGGATATAAGATAGCTGTAGTGTTAGAGTAAGAGCTAGATTGTAAGTTTTTTTTTGGTTGTTATTTAGAAATATATGCCCTTACAGCTTTTGATAAGGTCCTCACCCTACGGGATATTTTTTGTGATATTGTTCGTATACTGTATGATGTTACATTTGGAATCAATAAAGAGGTATTATTAGGATTGGTTTTGTTTTTCTTTCTCACATTTGGTCAATTTGGCTGACGGGCGCAAACCAAGTCAGCACAAACGCATTACCATTGTGTATTAAGGAATGACCTGACAATGTTACATGTTTTCAAAATCACTGACTTCTGAATGTTTTTATATATATGTTTGTGTTGAGTCCTAATTGTACTAAGTGTGGTGTGAATGTTGTTGGTGTAAGGCCTGTGGCTGATATAATAAGGGGGACAATGATGACTTTTTCTTGTTTCCATAGCATAGGTATTATATATACATTAGCATATTTTAGTTTTATTTATATCTATAATTTAATAAATGATAAGTTCAATTTTGCAATAAGAATTGCTGTTCCACGCCATTTTGGCTGAGTTTAGTCGAAAAATGCTGTCGTGATATTTTCTTAAATTTTTAGTGTTGCTTTTATTTGAATGATATTTAATGACTTTTTTTATAGCCTATTGAAAACACAAGGTTATCGTTCTAATAATAGGCCAAATTATTTATAACCCCGAATGTTTGGCTATTCTGTATTACATAACAGAATAGAACTATTTTTACATTGTCTAATTTTAAAATTTCCAAGTATTAATTATTTTCTCTGTGAAACAAAACAGAGGTATTTTCCATCTCAGCATTATACAAAAGCTCCCATTATATGGTAATACATCAACGACATTCTTTACTGCCTTGTCCTTGACTAGCAAATTAATGTACGTATCTGACTGTCGTTCTTAATAGGTAATAGTTTATAAAAATGCGACATTTCCTTACTCAGTGTGTTACAGTCTCTGATCTAAGGAGATAGATGTACGGCATAGTAGTTGGCATAATTAGAAACGACATGGGCGGAAATAGATGTATTTAAATGTCGGAAACGTAGCGGAACATCGTATATTACGATATAATGACTCGTGTCTAGTTTTCGTACATAGGTTTGGTGTTCAATATAAAAATGTTAAATTAATTAGACCAGTATATACAGGTTTGATCTTTAAACTCCAATATATTTCAAATATATACTGTACTCTTAAATTAAGTTGGGGCAAACATCAAGAACCTAACTTAAATATATTTTACCAAGCTGATAGCCTAGCTGGACTGTCTACTTTAGTGTTCAGTAGTATTGTACTACTTATACAAGAAAAAATAATTATAATTTGATAGAGTACATAAACCCTAATCTTTAATAATAGTTTGTTTAGAAATACTTAAAACAAAAATTGGTAATGAGAGTGGCACACACTTTCGTTTTTCTTAATTTAACGTTAAAGATTTTTTTTAAACTTGACATATATTTCTAGAAATTTTAACACTAGTTAACTATGATATGACCGTCAATGATGTAACCTAAGTTAAGTCGTCCAATAATAATATGATTTTTAATATATTTCGCCACGCTACATGGAAAATTTCGTTTTTGTCGACTCTTGTCAAAATTATTTCAATACAATTAATCATTTAATGATGCACATATTTATTTTTTCACTACTTTGAACAATATGATATCAGCGAGTTTTTCATCACATTTTTTTATAGCATGAGATATAATTTTGTTTTAATTTAGTGAGAATGCGGTCAGTATTTGATTAAATAAAAGAAAATTGGTGATAGTAATTTGAAAGTTGAAACGTTTATTTTTTTAGAAAAGAAACTTTAAATTGCACATAAATAATTTAAAAAGCTGTTGGCAATAAAAATTATGATTCAGCTAGCTATAAAAGCAATTATTGTACAAATTTTCAGCCAATTTATTTTTTAGTTTGTCATTTTTCACTATAATTATTTTTCCATGGTTTTTAACAGCTATTTTATGTGCATTAGCGTAATTCCCGTTTCAAATGTAAATTTCGTCAAAATTTACAAAAGAATTCATACAAAGCGATGTAAATGTTTATGCTCAAAATGCTCAACGACAAAAACATAGAAATTATTTATTACCCCTATTTTGCGGCTGTAAATTTAATGTAAAACAGGTGTAAGCTAACAGTAGTTAAACGCGTTTACTTGCTCGTAAAAACTCTCCAGAGAGATATATTTATGAAATAACCCAAGATATATTGCGCTATTTGCAATAAAAAAAACAAAATTTTTTGAAAATAATTTTAGTTAAAAAATATAATTCTGACAAGAAATAGGGACACATTTTAATATTATGTTATATATATATATATATATATATATATATATATATATATATATATATATATATATATATATATATATATATATATATGTAGATAGATAGATAGATAGATAGATAGATATATTATACGAACAGTTAAATTTAACTAAATCTACGGTTTCCACCATATGATAACAGAAACTT
Source organism: Pachyrhynchus sulphureomaculatus (assembly GCA_019049505.1). Classification (NCBI taxonomy): domain Eukaryota; kingdom Metazoa; phylum Arthropoda; class Insecta; order Coleoptera; family Curculionidae; genus Pachyrhynchus; species Pachyrhynchus sulphureomaculatus. The sequence continues at coordinate 35,735,129 of CM032450.1, forward strand.
TAGTTGTAAACAAGTAAGAAAATCTACACGTGTCCAAGTCTATAAAGGACTCCTTTAAATGGTTTAGTCAAAAACGACATGAACATGTTCCTATTACCGGCTATACTTTACAAGAGAAAGCTAGTGAATTGAGAAGGAAAACAGAGAACAGGGGGGTAAGATAGTAGGAGAAACTACAGGAGTGGATATGACTATTGTTGATCAGTGGTGGGCCAATGTATGGCCAGAAACTCGAGGAAGTTATGAATACGTGGACATTTTTAATGCGAATGAAACGGGTTTGTTTTACAAGATGACGCCTGATAAGACATTAAAGTTTGTCGGGGAGAATTGTACTGGTGGAAAATTATCAAAAGTAAGGATTACTGTGTTGGTAACTGCAAATTTGTCTGGAACAGAAAAAAGAAAATTGTTGATGATAGGAAAGTTCGCCAATCCCAGGTGTTTTAAAAACAAACATTTACCAGTAAGTAAAGTACTTATGAAACAGTAAAGCCTGGATGACATCAGAAATTTTTTAAAAACGAACTAACCAAATGGAAAAAAGAATTAAAATTCACAAACAGAAAAATATTACTTTTACTTGACAACTGTCCAACGCACTCTGAAGTTAATCTACAGCATATAAAATTGGTATTTATGAATCCAAACACAAGTGCAAAGCTCCAACCTATGGGTCAAGGTGTGATACATTCTTTAAAATGTCATTATAGAAAGATTTTACTTATAAAAATATTAGAGACAAACGATAAAGGCAACGTTTTTTCTGTAACTCTCTTGGACGCTATAAACTTTATCCATATGGCTTGGCAAAGAGTCAGTAGAGAAATCATAGCAAACTGTTTTAAGCATGGCGGATTTTTAAGGAAGGAATGTAAATATGACTCACATGATGAGCTACCGTTGACTCAGTGGATTGAAACACATCGAGAAGATCCTACTGATTGTCTAGAATTTGTTTACGATGCTGATATTCAACAAAGTACAGTGGAAATCGAGATTAAAAAGATGTTCAATTACTTTAAATTTGAAGTATATGTATGTGCTGATAATGAATTAATGACGACAAAAATATTAACTGATGATCAAATTCTGACATCAGTGACTTCTGGAAAGATTTTAAGCGATAATGACGACAAACACAAGCCTGGAGAAGGAGATAATATTTATGTTCCATCCATTTCAGAAGTGACTAAGAAAATGACTGGAACTCGCAATTTTTTGAAATTTTGTGAAGTTCCTGAACATATACGGAGTATTTTTTATGACCTTGACAATTATATAAACACCATTTTTTTTTCAAGTAAAACTGTACAAACGAAAATTACTAATTTTGTTGTATAAACTACGTATTTTCCGTTTATACTCATATATGTACCAACATATATAATTATAACTTTAATGTGACTTTTTTTTTTTTCATTTTTGTAAGCATTGGCGCCTAATCTAAATAAAAAAGTATGATATTAGAGTTTGTTTACTGTTTGTAACGAACTTCGGATATAGCAAACCATTTTTAGTGATTTTTTGGAGTTCGGTATAAACAGACTTTACCATATACAGTGACTCTCAGCTTAAATGATGCAGTCGCTAAAAGAAAAGATTGTCTCAGTGCCTCTTTATTTATTTGGAAAAAAACAACTTATTGAAATTAAATTAGTAAAGAGTCTTCTAAAAAAATATGAATTACTTTTTGTCTTAAATATGCCTTACTTAATTAACAATAAATAATTAATTAAATTATATGCGATTTTAACATCACAGCTTAAATGATGCAAAATTCAATATACCAAAATTATTAGAGAAAACAAACTGTAGAATTTGAAATAAGTCTACTAATATTTGGTCGGGCCTCCCTCATTATCAATAACGGCTTGTAATCTTCTGGACATTGATTCAACTAACTTTCTAGTATACTCCGGGAAAATAGTGTTCCATGCTTCAGCAAGTTTTACTTTTAATTCAGTTTTATTTGATATTGGGGCACTATTTACTTTATTTTTTAATGTCAGCCACAAATTTTCAATTACGTTTAAGTCTGGTGACTGGGCTGGTGTTTTAATAACATTTGGAAAGTTATAAAGCAACCAACTGCGGACTCGAAATGACGTGTGCTTTGGATCATTGTCGCGATAGAACCGATAATTGTTTTCAGTATCTAATTTTTGGGCACTAGCGACGAGATGCTGCCTTAGTATATCAAGTACACATATTGGTTCATATTCCCTTCGACGAAATGCCTGTTACCTACTCCTGCAGATGACATACAGCCCCATAACATCACTCCACCTCCATCGTGCTTTACCGTAGCTTTCATATTTTTCAATTTTAATTCTTCGTTAGGCTTTCTTCACACTGATATTTTTCTCATCAGACCCAAAGTTCAAGTCTTTATTGATAAGCTCTCTGGCAAATTCCAATCTCACACGTCTATTTCTTTGGCTAATGAAAGGCTTGTTTCTAGCAGTTCGACCATGTAAATTATTATTTCGCAAGATCCGTCGAAGTGTTTCGGGGTTACACCTTTTTCCAAACTGTCTTTCCACTTCGGCGCACAACTTTGGCGCACTTTTTTTTGGATTATTTGATACCTCTCTTAAAATCCATCTTTCTTCACGTTCATTGAAGATCTTATTTGGAGCCAACCTTGAGTTAGTTCTCGACTCTATTTTCATTCCGGTAACGTTCAATGATATGCTGAACAGTTGACGGACATTTATTTACCATTTAGGCTATGTCTCTTTGGCTGTATCCATTCCTGTAATGAGTAATAATTAAATTTCTCTCAAAAATTGTAGTTCGACGACCCATTCTTAAACAATTTCGTTTTATTGAATGAAAAAATGTCAAACTAAACAAAAAAACAATTGCACTAAGAAATCAAAGCAACGCCGCCTTCGTAAATTTCAAAATGCGATAAGTTTTGACCCTGTTGTTATTTTGCATCATTTAAGCTGTGACGTTAAAACTGCATATGTTTGATTAATTATTTATTGTTAATTAAGTAAGGCATATTTAAGACAGAAAGTAATTCATACTTTTTTTGGTATTATTGGTTTATAACTGTCCAAATGTTATTAAAACACCAGCCAGTCACCAGACTTAAACGTAATTGAAAATTTGTGGCTGACATTAAAAAATAAAGTAAATAGTGCCCCAATATCAAATAAAAAACTGAATTAAAAGTAAAAATTGCTGAAGCATGGAACACTATTTCCCCGGAGTATACTAGAAAGTTAGTTGAATCAATGTCCAGAAGAAGTTACAAGCCGTTATTGATAATGAGGGAGGCCCGACCATAATATTAGTAGGCTTATTTCAAATTCTACAGTTTGTTTTCTCTAATAATTTTGGTATATTGAATTTTGCATCATTTAAGCTGTGATGTTAAAATCGCATATAATTTAATTAATTATTATTGTTAATTAAGTAAGGCATATTTAAGACAAAAAGTAATTCATACTTTTTTAGAAGACTCTTTACTAATTTAATTTCGATAAGTTGTTTTTTCCAAATAAATAAAGAGGCACTGAGACCAGTTAGTCTGTTCTTATAGCGACTGCATCATTAATCAGAAAAGATGACAACTCGATTGTCGTTGATTGGTATATCAAACCAACCTATTCAGGAAGGTATATCAATTTTCATTCCTCCCACACCACGAAAATCAAAATAAATACGATTTTAAGGTCCAGAATAGAGAAAATCTCTCCTCCCTCTTTCAGACTTAAGAACTTTTTGAGATATATTGCTTATTAACTCCGATTCAATTAAGATGTTAAGTAGACTATTATTTAACTCAGTATCACCTATTTCTCAACAAGACAATAATCTGAATCTTGTTATCAGTAACTTTCTTTCTGACAACCGGATCATATATCACTACTCCTTGCCTTACCTCAACGAAATTTTCCAGTAGAGTCACTAAACTTTTTAAAATTCAACCTGATTTAAAAATTGTTTTGAAGCATTCAAAAACAACTAATAATATTTTCACTAATTTAGAAGATAAGGATGATGATGCATTTATTGTGGAAAAGTATATGTAGGATACACATCAAGGGTCCTAAAAGATAGAGTCACTTCTTACAAAAGCGACTGCAGACTTTAAAAAAACTCTTACACACTTGCTTCACATAGTAGTCAATTTTCACACGAATTTAATTTTAATGAAATCAAAATCATGTGTCAGGAAAGAAGTTTCAGCAAAAGAATCTTTGGAGAAATGGTGGAAATTCACCTTGAACCTAATAATATTAATAAAAAAATTGACATTCACGATTTAAGCTCAATTTTCTCTAATTTATTGCAGATCAGTTGGCAAAATGATAATTCACAAAATGTTAAATCTTTATAAAAGTAACCTAATGTCAACTTTTTACAAACTTTTGAAGACCTAACCTGAACTAACCTGAACAAAACGTCAACCTCTTGGTTTTTCTAAGAATAAATCAACCACTACTTTACCAGAAGGTAAAGAGACACTGATCTTAACAACAGAAATGTAAAAAAGACAAAAAAATTTTTTAAACAAGTCACCTTAGAAGCACACAGTTGTTCGTATCCTACATGACAAAATATAGTAAGCTATTTTTATATTTTTTAAAAGTATTTTTGGTCGAAATTTTCTCATGTTTTTTTTAATAAATACTAACAACAATGTGGATTTTTGTTGAAAGAAATTATCCTAAAAGGTACTACCTAGCAGTAAGTAGTTTTAATATTAATAATTAATTTAGGCTGTTTTGTAAACCTTAGAAACTGATAGTCTATTGTATTTGTAGCCCTGAAGAAGAAAATAAAGTATTTTCGAAACCTTAGCATAGCTAAAACGGAGTTTAAAGACTTTTTAGCCCTATTCCCATGACCACTTACCCCAAGAATTTCAAGTTTACTATATATATATATATATATATATATATGTGTGTATATATATATATATATATATATATATATATATATATATATATATATATATATATATATATATATATATATATATATATATATATATATATATATATATATATATACTTTACTGAGGTCATTCTATAGTCACGTCCTTTGTATATTATTTCGGTCAAAATCAGAATTCTCAATTCCAAAAATCCTAGAGAGTACAATACGTTATAATCGAATCTATCTAAAATTTGTTCATTATTACAATCAAAAAGTGTGAATATTTTCATAATAAAATTGAAACTATACAAAATGTTGTTGACACCTCGACCTTTTTACTGCCTTCCTCTAAAGGAATATTGCTTAAGGGTACTATTCCTACTTCAAGAATGACATGTGCTCTTAACTTCATACTGATATCTCGCTTCGTTCGAAAGTTGTGCTTGAAAAGGCTGACAGATCAGCAGACTTACAGATAAAAAAACCGACCAGAGGAAATAAGAAATTATATTTCATGAGATCTTACGTCTCTGAACATGACAAATGCCAAAATCTGGATCACATTGACAGGGACACGATTTTTCATTTTATAATTGTTTTCCTGTATAATTTATATATATATATATATATATATATATATATATATATATATATATATATATATATATATATATAATGAGTATATCTGTCTTTACACAGTTTTAAACTAGTCTTATTTTTTTTAGGTAAGTGTTTCAGTTGGTCAGCATAAATTATCATTAATGTGGTAAGTATCTCTTATCAATTGCTCGAAATTCTTTATGTTGTCTAGCAAACATGTTTTGCGATTACAGTTATTCTACCCAAATGATAATTAGTATTGAAAATATAAACTATTTTCTTGTTTGAAACTACTGATTAACGCGGTATAATTTTTTACAATGTTGTAAAAATTAGTTTATGGAGCAGTTGCTTTGTAAATTATCAACCAATTACTCGATGACTCTAAGGAAAATAAACGAGTTAAAATGCTTACGTCAGGTAACGGAATATATTTGAACAAATTACAATCTATATTACTTATAGAACACCATCCATACCATCAAAATAATAACGTCTTTAAAATTTTACTCTGTACCAAATAATTTTATCAAGAGAGGATATTGTATTGACTAGTAGAAGATGATTTTATTTTAAAATGCTCTTCCAAAATTAATTGGCGATATCCGAAATCCTATTTCAGTGTCACGTTTGACAATTTCATTTTCTTTCTTGGATAATGGCATTCAAAGCACGAATCGTAGACATTTGTTTTAGACATGTCCAGTTATATAAATTTTCTTTACTAGTAAAAATAAATAAATGGTAGCAACTGTTAGGAAAAGGCTTGGATCTGCTTTTATTATTTTCAGATTATGAAAATATTTGATAAACGATAATAGATTTTATAGCGCTTTGTTCTTAAGCTATTTTTTTCAATGAGCTCAGCGATGCCGTAAAATTCCTAGACCTGTGCAGGTGCGGCATATATGTGGATGTAGCGATTTACATTGGTCTTAAATGGTTAAAGCTTAGGTTACTCGGTAGGTTACTGTCTTAGGCAGATATTTCCAAAATATATAGTTTTTTCATATAAAAGAGTTCTTAAATAGGGTGAAACAAGATATGGCTCATCATGAATCTGCTGTATTAGCTCAACTTATATTTCTACATGTACGGTTAGTGAGACTTCATATAGAGAGATAATTTATAATTGGAAAACAATATGCTTATTGTAAAGTAAAACGGTCCTAAGTAAACTTAAAAGATATCTTACAAGTGTACTGATCTAAGCAAGGATTTCACGATAATATTCGTCTTGAACTGCTAACGTTAAATTCAGTGAAGATAGTAATATCTGTAAAATCTATATAGCTCGTGTTACCAGTTGAGCTAGCTTTAACAAATTACATTAAATCTCATAAATCTTCAACTAACTTACAGAATCGTTTTTTCCAAACGATTTATTGCTACTTAGGGAATCAGAGCGCAATTTAAATAAAGTATATTTGTCTGTATATACGCTATAATCATAAGACGGATACACAAATTTTATAATTCTACTGAAAACAAAACCAACAACAACAAAAAAAGCCCAAAACAGAACAAAGCATATCGTTTTACCATACTTGAACGGATTTTCACAAAAAAATTGAAAAACCTTTTAAAAGCATAATATAAATATCTCTCATAGAGCCTATAACTTACTGGCAACCAACTTTTCAAAATTAAAAACCAAAACCCCAAAAAGCAATGCAATGTTGTTTACCAGATTCCTTGCAATAATTGTGAGGGTAGTTATATAGGGCAAACTGGCCGATATTTGGAAAATAGGATAAAAGCACACAAATATGACAAAAATAATAGAACTTCACTAACAAGCACGAAGCGGGAAACAAACACACATTTAATTATGAAGGAACCACGATTTTAATTACTGAGAACAATAAGGAAAAAAGAGAAATATTGGAATCCATTATGATACAAAAAACCCAACCGCTATCAACAACAAAAAAGAAACAAATAACCTAAACCAAATATATATGGCAGTACTATAAACGTAGTTTACATGTTGTGTTCGTTCAAATTTTTAAAATAAAAATATATGACACTGACAGTTAATTAATATGTGGTTCGTGTAACGAAAAAATGAAAAAAGAGTACGTTGTAATTCATTGAAATGGGCTATGATAAATATTAACCTAAACATCCACGTCCAAGGTAAGAATTAACCTAATATTCATAAAGTTAATTATTTTAGTCTTAATAAATTAACAATACATGTATTTTCAAAAAGCATTCTATGGATTAAATATGTGTAATTTTAGCCAAACTAAACAAGAATTTTAAGAAAGACAAACTCTGTCGAAACGTCAATAATAAAAGGAAAGGATCACAATAAATTTTAGGAAGTTTCATTCTATAATTGACCTCCAAACCCAAGAAAATTGAAAAATAAAAATAATACATACATATATATATATATATATATATATATATATATATATATATATATATATATATATATATATATATATAAAATCTTTTTGATGTATCTTGGGTTTTGGTTCATCAAATGAAAATCTCGGAGTTCTTTTGAATTTTTTTTTAATATTATTTTGACGTTTCGCCCCTAGTTTTGGGCATTTTCAAAAAAACAGTTTGCCATGTCTAGAAATAAAATTGAAAATACATCACAGTCTTGCTTTAAATTAGAACAATAACACTAGTTTACAAACAACACGTATAATTATATAAATAAAAGGAAAAACACTGTTTTAAAATTTTACATAACTTAGTTTAAATTTAATTTCTATTTACAAATTCCATATTTTTAAGTACCTCGAAAACAAGCGACCGTGATTAATGTATTTCAGTCGATGGGTTTGTGTTAAGACTGGCGAAAAATATGTGTGTACGTTGGCGGACGAACTATTTTTTAGTATGATACCATTTTTGATAGTTTTTTATATTAATTTTGAAATGTTTTTATTTGCTTTTTTTTATTTATTTAATTGTTTATTTTAAAGAAATTGGCACTAATTAGGTAAGATGTTATTGTATATTAAACTTAGGTCTTTGATGTCAGTTCTGTCGTTTACCGCGTTTTTTTCCCTCCTTATTTCTATCATTTCTTTCATTATCAGTTTATGATAATTATGGTCCTTATTTAGGATCTTGGTTTCTTTGTAATTAAAACTGTGATTTGGTTCGTTTTCGTGCTTGTTGAGTGCGGTTGTAGCGTTTTTTTTGTGTATTTGTGGCCATTTAATCTATTTTTTAGCAGTTGGCTAGTCATACCTATGTACTTTTTTGGACAATTTTCGCATGGGATAGTATATACTACATTGGAGTCTTTTGTTATGGGTGTTCTATCTTTCAGTTTAGTGAATAGGGAATTTAATTTGTTGTAGGATTTGTGGCAGACAGATATGTCGTATTTGTTTAATGTGTATTTTAATTTTTCGGATAGGTCTCTTATATATGGTAGTGATATGTATTTTTTTTGTGTTTGGTTGTTTGGGTCCGATTTTGTGTTGTTATCTTTTGTATTGTTATATAGTCGGTATGTGCGTTTTTTTATTATTTGAATTATGACATTTATTTCGAAGCCGTTTGATGATAGAGTTTCTTTTACTTTTTTAAGGATAACCGGTCTAAATTGTGGAGAGGTCAATGTGATGGCACGATCAGTCAATCCCACTATTACACTTATTTTTTGAGATTTTGAGTGGTTTGAATGATAGTTCAGATATCTACCTGACCACGTGTTTAGTGTACCACTTAGTTAGGATTTTGTTGTTCTTTTTCTCGCGTATGAGAGTCATATCTAGAAAAGTTTATTTCTTATTTTTTTCTTTTTCTATAGTAAATTGGAGTTTGCGATGGAATGCGTTGAACTTTTCGTGGATTTCGTCGACCTTATCTCTAGGTGCTGCCATGATGCAGTCGTCGACATAGCGTTTGAAGAATGCAATTTCGTAGTTTAGTTGTTTCATCACATTTTCCTCTAGGTATTCCATGGTAAGCTGCGCGATGGTGGCAGATATGGGTGATCCCATGGCACAACCATCCAGTTGTTTGTAGAAGGAGTCATTAAATTGAAAAATACATATCACTACCATATATAAGAGAGCTATCCGAAAAATTAAAATACACATTAAACAAATACGACATATCTGTCTGCCACAAATCCTACAACAAATTAAATTCCCTATTCACTAAACTGAAAGATAGAACACCCATAACAAAAGACTCCAATGTAGTATATACTATCCCATGCGAAAATTGTCCAAAAAAGTACATAGTTATGACTAGCCAACTGCTAAAAAATAGATTAAATGGCCACAAATACACAAAAAAAACGCTACAACCGCACTCGACAAGCATGAAAACGAAACAAATCACAGTTTTAATTACAAAGAAACCAAGATCCTAAATAAGGACCATAATTATCATAAAGTGATAATTAAAGAAATGATTGAAATAAGGAGGGAAAAAAACGCGGTAAACGACAGAACTGACATCAAAGACCTAAGTTTAATATACAATAACATCTTACCTAATTAGTGCCAATTTCTTTAAACTTAATAATAATAGTAAAAATAAACAATTAAATAAATAAAAAAAAGCAAATAAAAACATTTCAAAATTAATATAAAAACTATCAAAAATGGTATCATACTAAAAAATAGTTCGTCCGCCAGCGTACACACATATTTTTCGCCAGTCTTAACACTAACCATCGACTGAAATACATTAATCACGGTCGCTTGTTTTCGAGGTACTTAAAAATATGGAATTTGTAAATAGAAATTAAATTTAAACTAAGTTATGTAAAATTTTTTTAAAACAGTGTTTTTCCTTTTATTTATATAATTATATGTGTTGTTTGTAAACTAGTGTTATTGTTCTAATTTAAAGCAAGACTGTGATGTATTTTTAATTTTATTTCTAGACATGGCAAACTGTTTTTTGAAAATGCCCAAAACAAGGGGCGAAACGTCAAAATAATATAAAAAAAAATTCAAAAGAACTCCGAGATTTTCATTTGGTGAACCAAAACCCAAGATACATCAAAAGATTTATTTACATAAAGGATCAAGAAATCAAATCTATTTTTATATATATATATATATATATATATATATATATATATATATATATAAAATATATACATATATATATATATATAATATATATATATATATATATATATATATATATATATATATATATATATATATATATATATATATATATATATATATATATATATATATATATATATATATATTATATATATATATTTATATATATATATATATATATATATATATATATATATATATATATATATATATAATATAATGTATTTGTATATATATATATATATATATATATATATATATATATATATATATATATATATATATATATATATATATATATATATAATGTATAAGTGAATTATTGTCTTATTGCATTTTTTATGAATCACAGAAGATTAATTTTAATTTATTTACTACTCAATCAAATTCGTAAATTTATTATAATTAGGGACAATTTAAATGTAATTCATGTATTTTTTGCATAATGATAATTTAATTAGTTGTATGCCCCTTGGACCATAAACTTTACGTTTAAATTCACAAAAGAGAAGAAACACTTCCCAGCTGAACTGAAAACTTTTTGCGAGTGCCCCAGAGCGCAATTTCAACAAAATTTGCTTGTTAAACAATTGTGCGTTACCGTTAAGCGTTAACTTGCCCACTTAGCTTTAAATCTAAGTGCTGCAATCCTAAAAGTGGTTGATGTTGCGCTTATTTTAATAGAGAGAGAGAGAGAGAGAGAGATAGATCTCTTGTTATAATGTCCATGACATGTAAATCTGAGCGTTTCTCAAAATATAATTCCTACCTGAACTAAAGTTAATTAATATTCCTTCCATGTAAGGTACCACAAAATATACAGATATTTTATTATTTTCTCTAAATATAAGGAGACGTCAAAGTCACTAAAACTCTACTTTTTAAAAAGCACTATTTTAAATTTAATGAATGAATTGTGAACTTTCTCTAGACGACAAATTTAGCAGAATTAACAGATGGGTGCACTGGTTTCGGTTGGGATAGCATGCTTTTCTTGTTTAGGCAATTCTCTTAGAATCTGGGAAATTTACAACAGGTAAATCTAAATCGTTCACTGTAGAAATTTGGAAAACCCGAATAAAATAAAATTCTTGCGTATAAAACACGATATCTAAATAGCAAGATTAACTAAATAGGTTTCGAGTCTCATTTTATAGTACATTAACTATGGCTGTAGCCAAAAATTTAAGTGTTTGCAGATCATTTATTGTCATTAAAATTTGTAATTTAAGATCTTCTTTGAAATTAGTGTATAGGTATGTGCTTAACTATGTCAGGCTATTTGTATTACATCAGACCCTCTATAAATTTAGAAAGTTTTAAAAAATACAAGAAGCCCGACGACAATAAGGAAACAGTGAGCAAAATAACAACTGAAGAAAGATTTATTTGCAAAATTTCAAATACTTTAAGTTTTATAGTTTTTTTAAATAAATATGGCTTAAGTAAGTGGCAATAACCACGTATCCTATTTCTATTTTAGAAATAATGTTAAGAAAAATATTAAAATATATAAAATATTTTTGGATGCTTCCATATTTCATTGTTATTTACTTACAAAAATAGGTTGAACATTGAATCCCACTGAAATATTGAGTTTTCTTATACAGCAAAAAGCAAATCCCTTTAGATTTAATTTCGTTGTGAATTGTTTTTTATTTTTTTTTTCTTCTCGAGTCTTTCGCCCAAAATACCAAGATTTGTTTTGCGGATGGGAGAAACCAAAATAATAAATATTTATCAAAACGCATGTTTCTTGTCAGATTCCTTTTAGTTTTATGAAAAATTGTATGAAAAATCTATAAGATATAGGTCCTCAATCATTGCAATGACAAGATATTTCAATAAATATCATAAAGCAATGTGAGTGATGAGTTTTTGCATACATTAAAAAAAATAAATGAATAAATTCGCTTTATTGGAATTGCTTTTTTCAAACCAAGAACATAATATGGTATTGATATAACACAAAAATAAAAATACCTGACGCACATTTCAAAAATAACATTTAGAAATTCTATGATATTTTAAGCTATTCTATTTGAAACATACTGTTTTAAAATATTATTATTTCATATATAAATTATATCTTTAACCAAAAAATGTACATTGTTTAATTATTGTAATTTTACACGTTATTATTTTATATTAATGTATAAAAAACATGCTGTGCAACATAGCCATAAGCTACTTAAAGGTACTAGTCCGTTATTTAGTAAGTACCTCTTTAATATTTATACACCATTTTAAATTTAGATCTTATAGACCAAATAATCAAAAGACGGATACATAAATTTTATAATTCTACTGTAAACAAAGCCAACAACAAAAAAGCCTAAAAAAAAACAAAGCATATCGTTTTACCATACTTGAATGGATTTTCACAAAAAATTGAAAAACCTTTTAAAAAGCATAATATAGATATCGCTCATAGAGCCTATTACTTACTGGCAACCAACTTTTCAAAATTAAAAATCAAAACCCCAAAAAAGCAAAAAGAGCAATGTTGTATACCAGATTCCTTGCAATAATTGTGAGGGTAGTTATATAGGGCAAACTGGCCAATATTTGGAAAATAGGATAAAAGCACACAAATATGGCAAAAATAATAGAACAGCACTAACAAAGCACGAAGAGGAAAACAAACCCACATTTAATTATGAAGGAACCACGATTTCAATCACTGAGAACAAGAAAGAAAGAGAAATATTGGAATCCATTATGATACAAAAAACCACCAACCGCTATCAACAACAAAAAAGAAACAAATAACCTAAGCCAAATATATATGGCAGTACTATAAACGTAGTTTACATGTTGTGTTCATCCACATTTTTAAAATAAAAATATATGACACTGACAATTAATTAATATTTGGTTCGTGTAACGAAAAAAAGAAAAAAAGTACGTTACATTTCATTGAAATGGGCTATGATAAATATTAACCTAAACATCCACGTCCAAGGTAAGAATTAACCTAACATTCATAAAGTTAATTATTTTAGTCTTAATAAATTAACAATACATGCATTTTCAAAAAGCATTCTATGGATTAAATATGTGTAATTTTAGTCAAACTAAAGAAGAATTTTAAGAACGACAAACTGTGCCGAAGCGTCAATAATAAAAGGAAAAGATCACAATAAATTTTGGAAGTTTCATTCTATAATTGACCTCCAAACCCAAGAAAATTGAAAAATAAAAATAAAAAAAAAAGTACATACAGGGTCAAAGAAAAATAACAAAATCATACACATATATATATATATATATATATATATATATATATATATATATATATATATATATATATATATATATTATATATTAGAGTGACCGGATCTCATAGAGGGGGGAAAAAAAATGTCGGAATCTTGTTCGTCTGAACCCCACAAAACGATTCCCCTTTCCAGATATTGAGATAGCCGAAATTTGAGCTCGATTAAACGACGTTAACCCGTGCCGCTCGTCGCTCAAAGTTTGAAAAAATCCAAATTTTTGGCCAAAAAGCTGACATATGGAGCCATAACTCCAGAACGGTAAATAATAGAAACACGCTTAATATCTCAAAAGAAAGCTAATGTTGTTCTTCAAAATTTATATTCTATACATAATTGTTTGTTATTTTAAGTCAAACCGAGTTACAACAGCCTTTAGCCCCAAAAACGTGACCTCGTACCACTAGGAGCATACTTCGTATATTTTGTTATTAAGTGATAAATTTTGCTTTTTTTTTGGTATATTTTTGAGTTTAAAGTAGAAATATAATAAAAAAAACAAGTAATACTGATAAGTCTAATGACATTTTTTATTTTAAACTATAAAAATTAGGTATATAATACATACAAAACAGACACAGAAAAGATACAGACGTAGTACCTACATGAGTTGATAATTTTACATAGTTATCTAATCTATTCTAGAGCTTTGGTTAAAGTAGTTTTTGAAACGTCAGGATATAATGCTCGGCATTTACTTACAACTTGCAGGACATATTGCTTTTGGTCTTCATCTTTTGTCAGAAGGTCGTTAAAGTCGGTTATTAATTAACACCACGCTCAGCCATATCATTAACTGCTTTTAATGTTTTGACAATTTTCAATCTTTCTTGGAAGTCATTATTTTGAGGCCAGCTGTCTGGATGTTGTCTTAGGAAATCTGTTTTTATATTAAATTGGTCAAAGAATGTAAACGTTTCTTTGGTAAGTAAATTTACCAATCCTCCATCAACTACCTCTTTTAAGTTTTCTTTCCTAACTTTTGGATTTACAACCCTAACGTGCTGTGATGGTTCATCTGTGCTACTGAGCAATTTATTAGCCATTAATAACTTTTCATCGTCTGTAATGGTGGGATCAAAAAAACGATAATCCCACCAACTTAATTCCTCCCAAAGCGGTGCATGTTAGAAATACACGTCGCGCTGGTGCTTCGCATCCGTATGAGGTTCAGCTTGTTACTCCGCGTACAACGCTTTTCAAGCAATCTTTTATATGGAGAACGTCATCCCTTTGGAATAATTTGCCCAGCGCTGTGTTTCCCACCGAGTACAATTTACAGCGATTCAAGAACAACGTGAATCGCTTTTTCCGCACTCGTGCCGCTCCTGGAGCGCTTTAGGGACTTCCCTGCAGCACGTGTGCTAAACCAATAAAAAAAAAAAAACTTTGCATTCAAATACCACAAATGGTTCGAAAATTTGGTCAGGGCTATTTCTGCAATGTCGTTGTCACATTCTTTATAGTCTAACAGACTATGCAAAATACCTAAATCTTGCTTTGGTGCAAGATGAGCTTTTGGAGCATTGAACCAAGCTTTACAATAAATTTTAACTAGGAAAACAGAAATGGCACGCACAGAACTTTCTTCTTCTTTAGACATTTGAAATTGACGACGAAAAATGAACATTTTTAAGCAGTAAATAACCTTTGCCATCCACCTAGCTTGATGAATGGCTCCTGGAGTTCTAAAACCCACAACATTGCCGTCTAGTGATCCAACAAATACCAGAACCAACTGCAATAGCTCCTTGTAGTCATCTCTGGGGTGGCTCTCAGTTAATTTGGTCTCGAATTCAGCAGTAACATTGCAATTACTTCTGGAGTTAGCCGCTTTTGTATTAGATTGTCACTGATACCTGTGTCGTATTTTCCTTTGTCTATCTTGGGCCACGCAGTGAGGAATCTCTTGAAAAATGTCTGGATGAGGTCCAGTGGTTGATCCCATTTTTCTGTCGAATACGCCTCTTAAGAGAATTTCCAACATATGGTGACGGCAAGCTAGGTATAACAATTCTCTTCCTAACATTTGCTCCAATATGACGCATGCTCCTTTGAGTCTTCCCGTGTTGGATGCTGTAGTGTCGAAGCACATCGCCTTGACGGTGTTTGAGAAGACCCCATTCATGTAGGCATTCATATACGGCTACGGCTTGCTCCTCTCCAGAGCTGTTTGCTGTTACAGGAACTCCCAGCAGCTGTTCCTTTTCGCCATATGAAATAGATATAGCTATTCGCTCACATTGTTCATTTTTTAAAACACCCGGTAAAAGTTTACCGTCCCAATGGACAACCACGGGCTCTTTTTCAGGAATGTTTACTATATCAAAAATTTTTTTATTATATTGTTCTCTGAACATTTGCCTTCTATCATGTAATAAAGTTTTGTACTCAAGAGGGTCAAGGTTTAGTGCTTCTAGAGTAGCTATTAAAATTCTCGTGGCATTTCTGTCGGATACCTTACATCGATCTAAGAAAATGGACAATTTCATGTTTAAAATCTCTTTAACGTCCCTTGCAAATGAAACTTTCATCCTCTTGCTCTCAGATGGTCCTGGATCTTCTGCAGCTTCTTCAGGGATGTCCATTTCCTCCAAGCTCTCAAGTTCCTGGTAGATGCTGTCCTCTTCAGTGTCTTAAAATATCTTCACTAGATAATTGTTCGATCTAACCAGCTCAAAGGCACTTTAGAAACTAAACTGAATAAATAAAAGGTCGGTTGTACGCTGAAGTAAAATCACCATCCCTAAAATAGAAATTAGATTCACCCTCCTTTTTACCTGTCAAACGGGTCTTTCTTTGGTAAACTAGTCAGGTAATCCCCATATAATAAAAGATTAAATTTGAACAAAAGGCTCTTTATGTTTGAAAATTGAGTTCCAAAATACTTTTTAACAAAAAAAAAATGTTAATTCCGAGACACATTATGTAAAAACCCGTAAAAATTTTTAGAATACTCCCAAACTGGCTCCTACTGGTACCAGGTCACGTTTTTGGGCTAAAGGCTGTTGTAACTAGGTTTGACTTAAAATAACAACAATTATGTATAGAATATAAATTTTGAAGAACAACGTTAGCTTTCTTTTGAGATATTAAGCGTGTTTCTATTATTTACCGTTCTGGAGTTATGGCTCCATATGTCAGCTTTTTGGCCAAAAATTTAGATTTTTTCAAACTTTGAGCGACGAGCGACACGGGTTAACGTCGTTTAATCGAGCTCAAATTTCGGCTATCTCAATATCTGGAAATGGGAATCGTTTTGTGGGGTCCAGACGAACAAGATTCCGACATTTTTTTTCCCCCCTCTATGAGATCCGGTCACTCTAATATATATATATATATATATATATATATATATATATATATATATATATATATATATATATATATGTAGAGAGAGAGAGAGAGCGAGAGGGGGGGGGGAGAGGAGAGGAGTGGTAGAGAAAGATTTCTTTAAGAAAAGTGCCTCCCATTTTTTAAAAATAAGTCACAAAATATTTCGTCTAACTTTTTTTTTTCTTTATTATTATAATTAATGGCAATTATACACGAAATACTATATCGTTCAGATGACTGCCACGATTGGGTTTGCAAATATCGATTCTAAAAATTGTAATTTTTAATGACTTTTTATGTATCATAGTGCTTATTTCCGCATTTTTGCGTCGAATGTAATTTTTTAATTCATCAAGTGTTTTTGGCTTGTCAACCTAAACTTGACTTAAAATAGCCCCAAAGAAAAGAGTCTGCTTCACAGGATTTCGGTGGCCAATTAAAATCACCATTTCTCGAAATTACGCGTCGACCAAAAATAGAAAATAATAGAGCAATAATATTACAGCAAGCTACGTGTGCCCTTACACAATCTTGTTAAATTTACTTTCATCACAGAAAAATTCACTTACAGCGTGGATTGTAACAGCATTAGAAGCCTTATTTTCGAAAAAATAAGAAGCAGTTACTCTTCTGTACCAAAATGCACTCCAAATATTAAATTTTTTCAGTGTATTAATTTTTCTTGAATTATTCTTGACTTTCCATCAGCTCAAATTCGACAGTTTTGTTTATTGACGTGTTCATCCAATGTTAAAATCTACCTCATCTCTTAAGATGTTTTTCGACAAAACAATAGACTATTTATTTTTTGTATCCAGTATCCAATCAGCAAAATTTCGGCGTTGTAAATGATCTTTTTTCTTTCAGTCCGAGTGTCAATTGAATATTGTATGCATGCAAGTGCAAATCTTTATTCAAAATTCACCATATACGGCAATTCGAAGTGCCTTATTGTTGAAAAGAATGTAGGATCGATATTCTATGAACAGCGGTCAGTGCTCATTCAAATGATCCTTCTTTCCTAAACTGCCATTAGCACACTGTAAATGAAATCAGTTGACTGAGTAAATCACGAATTATGCCATTGTTTTTTTATAGAACACTCATTTTCATAGTAAGTTTGGATAACTTTAATGCGTTGGTCTTCCGTATATAGTTCCATGATTATATTTGTCCAACACTCAACTACACTAATATCAACATACAAACAGAAGAAGAAGAGTCAAGCATGAATCATTAAGTGGCGCCATCTCGATGTCTGTATTGGCTAACCATGTATAACAAATCGAGTTATTCGAAAGATAATACACAAATCTTAAGAAAGGAAGCCACTGAAGCAATGGTCTGGGGAAGCCCAGATAACCTCCAGCGCCGTTATAATATTGGGTTCTTTAACTAAAATCTGCATTTTTCTAAACATTAGTAATTGCAACATATACATTTTTTTTTATGGGTCTAGCACACGTGCTACAGGGAAGTCCTTGAAGCGCTCCAGGAGCGGCATGTGTGTGCAAAAAGTAATTCACATTGTTCTTGAATGTCTGTAACCTGTACTCGGTGGGAAACACAGCCCTGGGCAAATTATTCCAAAGGGATGATGTTCTCCATATAAAAGACTGCTTGAAAAGCGTTGTACGCGGAGTAACAAGCTGAACCTTATACGGATGTGAAGTATTAGCGCGACGTGTATTTCTAACATGCACCGCTCTGGAAGGAATTAAGCGGGCTACATCCTTCGAACACTTTCCATGAAAATACTTGTAGAACAGACTCAAGTCGCCAACCGTTCTTCGATGTTCCAGCGAATCAAGGCCGCCGGTAAGCTTTGTAAGCTATTAGAAAAGAAAATGCCGTTACTAGAAAGAAATACATTATTTTTCCATGAATATTAAAATTATTATGGTATTTTGCATAACAAAACATAACAAGCAATAACAACAAATAATACAATAAATAAACTTTATGAAAATTGGCTTATGCGATATTAACAAATCATGTATTTTTTATGCATTCAAAAACAAAACCTTGTTTCATGCAGATTTTGTGATCTGACTATAAGAGCTTATCAAAATTGTTTGAACATTATGGAAGTTTCATACAAACCATCTGTTTATCATTTTAAACCGCTTTGTTTAGTAAATCTGTAATTTAAAAAACGCTGGTATTTCATTAGTAAATATAAACGCAGGTTCGTATTTATCGCTCAATAACATAATAAATGAAAAGTTATTTAACCAGTACTGCAGTTCTCAAATAAGTACTGAATTTTACTTCACTAGAAGATATATATATATATATATATATATATATATTATATATATATATATATATATATATATATATATATATAGAGGAGGAGGGTAGTCTTGACCGATTAGTTAAACAGCAGTATTGTGTTCTTGGGGTAAGCGGTCTTTGGAAAAGAACTAAAAAGTTTTGGACACCTTTTTAGCTACGCCAAGCTTTCGAAAATATTTCATTTTCTTCATCAGAGCTACAATTACAATAGAAGATCAGTATTTTTGAGATTAGAAGTAAAGAACAACCCTATTTTATATGTAACATTAAAGTACTTACTGCTAAGTGGTGTGTTCAAAAATTCTTGTTTGTGAGGGCACTTTATTGCACTTATTCATCAGAAAAAACAGGAAAAAACACAAGAAAACTCGACATACTCATCTCTGGTAAATGTAATAAATTTTTACTTCATTTTGTTGGAAGAGTACAGAGAATTGTGTGGTCGTAAAATGATTTTAATTTATAAAGGATTTTTTTGTCATTTTGCTAAGGGCAGTGTGTTTCTATCTCTTAGTTAAGTTGTGGTTAATTTATATTTGAAAATAGAATGACGTTGATATTTTGTTTGATCGTTTTAAAGTTGAAAAGTTAGTGAAAATTAGATCCGAAACTCAACTCCCTAATAGGGTCCAAAGTGTATTATTAAGCACAAAAGGTGACTATTGTCAATTAATAGAATGTCACGGTAAAAATAATTAATATAATAATTATTATTATTGTTTGTCTTAATTGTCATTTATGTCAGTTTTTTAATAAGTATTACTTTTCAAATCATAAAATCTTAGTGATTTACAAAGCTTTTCAAGGCTATATTTTTATATACTTTTTTAGTATGTTTTCGAACTAAAAAGCCTTATACCCCACAATAACTCCCAATTTTGTATAAAGTTCAAATTCGACCAATGATCTCATACTGCTCCCATGTATGAGGCCCTGCTCCCAAACATACACTGCATTTGTTGGATTTTATGCAGAAGAGAGCTGTTCGCCTGATTGAAGACCCGGAACTAGCCAGCAACTTTGATTCATTGGAACATCGAAGAGCGATTCGCGACTTAAGTTTATTCCACAAGTATTTTCATGGAAAGTGTTCGATCGATGTAGCCTGTTTAATTTCTTGTAGAGCGGTGCATGCTAGAAACACACGTCACGCTAGTACTTCAAATCCGTTTAAGGTTCAGCTTGGTACTTCTCATACAACCCTTTTCAAGTAGTCTTTTATATGGAGAACTTCATCCCTTTGGAATAATTTCCCCAGGACTGGTTTTCCGACCGAATACAATTTACAGCGATTCAAGACCAACGTGAATCTCATATTCCTCATACGTGTCGCTCCTGTAGCGCCTTAGACATTTCCCTGCAGAATGTGTGCTAGGCCCATAAAAAAAAAATACAAATATGTGAAGACTTGGGCAGCATCAATAAGCCGCGGAACTCTCATCTCTCACGAAATTTGATTTCATAGTGATTCTCTTGGGGGAGTTTACGCTTTGAGCAGTTTTAGCTCTCACCTATCGTAACTTCCATTCTAATTATTTTTGGTAGTACCGCTTGTAGCTATAGCAATTCATAAGCTACGAAACATTACACCTCAGTAGTATACTTTTTATTATAAAACGTTATGACAATGTATTTTATTTCAATAAGTGGATTCCCAGGGATTTGAAAAGTCCCAAACATTTTTATTTACATCTTTTAAAGTCATTGTTTAGGCTCTCTGCGGTTTTATTTGTGATATTTGGCTGTCTTTTCTAAATTTATTTTCTCCCACATGCAAAGAAGCTAAGTCCCAGAGGTGCGCCGCATGCGGCGTTGTTCGCAGAGGGCGATGGAATGGTTTGACAACTTAATGTGAAATAACATTAAGTTTGCGCGTTTTTTTTCTATCAAAAAATAAAGGCCTGAAAAAAACAAATAAACTGAAATAACAGAATCAACCTTAGAGACAATATCTGTTCGAAAATTCTAGGGTTTTCATTACTAACTAACAAATTAACTAATGTTATTCTATTTACTTTATGTTAAAATAACCGATCAAGTGCAAGTTGAACTTGCGCAATTAGTGTTCCGTACGTTGATTCCTTTTGAAATAAAAATTTTTTTCACGGAAGTATAAAATGATCAGCAATTTCACAAAACACATCCCAAATGAGTTTTCAACAAAGTTTTTTTCCGATCTTTACTGAAAACTGATGACCTGGTTTTCTTTTATATACCAGATAAATTATTAAATGTAATACATTCGTGATAATTTTCGTTCAATCTACACTCTGTAGAGAATATTTCAGAATTTTTTCAAAAATTTTTTGTAAGTACTTTTCGAGACAAGGGAGAGCAGCGATTTTTTGCACTTTTTTAAAAATAATAGAAAGAGAAGTGTGCGCAAGTATTATATTATATACATTTTTGAACTCGTCTTTTTAGTTTTCATTTGGCACCCAACTGGATGACTTGGTACAATTTTTTTTTTCACTTCCGATGTCACCCCCAAAACTTAAGTCAAAATTTAGCTTTCAAAACTACACGGCTCTGGTGAGGCCATCAATTCCTATACTTACTTACTTAATCCTTATGCCTTTCTACCCCCTTTGTTAGGAGTATAAGGCCCGTGCAGTTGAGTTAATCTATATTTGTCTTTTCCATGTTTCCTTCTACATCCTTCCATCCTGTTTAAAATGCCGATTGCCTCTTTTGTTTCTTCTGTATCAGTTTCTTCTGTTTGTGTGGTTTCTGTATCTTGTTCCGGTATTATGTCTCTACGTTGATTTTTGTATGGTATGCCATTCCCATCTGATAGATCTTTATATTATTCCCTCTATATTTCCATAATTTTGTCTTCTTCTTCTATGACCTTTCCTTCTAATTTTTTCTGTTTCTGTGATTCCTACATAGTGTATTTGTTGTATTTGTTGTTCTTCTGTCAATTCATCCTATTTTCCGTTTATACCCTTATTATTCCGTGTTCTCGAACTAATAACTCGATAATTATTTCCCATTTCTATCTTCCCATCTATTTCTTTAATTATCTTCTTATTTGTATTCCTTTTAGTAGTCCTCTCTTCCGTATCCTTTATCTTTTCCATTGTCGTCGTCAATCTTCCTATGTCTCTCCTTTTTCTCAGTTTTTTGACTTGATGGTCGTAGTATTCTTTGTTTGTTCTTTCAAACTAAAAAATAAAATCGACAACGATGTTATAACAGCAGAATACTATTTAAATTTCAGTTCAACATGAAGTACCCGAATTTGCTACATTTTCCACGCATGTACACTGGGAATTTTTAAAAGCAATTATTTTCCAAGAATTTCCAGGTATAATTAAGTAGTTAACAAAGACATCTAAATCAATACGTGATAATTTTTGCGCCTAGTTTCACATTTCTGTGGTATCCTTCTGTTGCATTAATGCGGGTATTTTTCAGTTTTTTCAAACTCGTTAAAATATAACCTTTGTTATCGTACAGAGATTTAGTCAAAAGAATGAGACTTTAAACTTGAAGTGGCGTCACTTTCTATTAAATTGCGTTAGCCCGTTATTTTATGAATTTTTTTACATCATTTAAATTCGTAAACAAAAAATATTGAATGAAGTATAAACATATAAGTCCATTTGACTAAAAGGACCTCCTCTATCAAAATATTAAACGATTTGCATAGTACTCAATATTTAATATCAGTTACCTAAACAAACTTAGATCTAATTTCCTTAATTTTGTTTCAACAATATAGCTAAGGGCAAATCCTTACATTAGATTTTTGAAGCATCAATTCATATACGTCTAATTTATGGATAACCAGTTAGTTTCTTTAACGAAAATAACAGAACACTAAAAGTGGTGCCTCGTATAGAGAGGAGGGAGGTTAATTGACAAACAGGGAGGTATCAAACGACAATTGTGGGACGAATTCCTTTGATAAAAAGAGACCCCTTGCAATAGACCTTAATTTCGACCCCTCGCAACATAGTGAGGTAAATGTCTATAACGGGGGGGGGGGTCATAACAAAGAACCTCTACTAGCAGTGGAAGTCGAGAAACAGCCACTTTAAAATAAATTATCGCAAGTTGATTTTAGAGAAGGAGCATGTGACTTCTTTGGGTTAATTTTAAGTATTATTATCGAGGGGCGATATTTATTAATATTTTTCAGCAATTATTTTTGCTACAGAGATATGCCAGCTTCAATATATTAAGTGATTTTCATAACACCCTATATATATTATATATATATATATATATATATATATATATATATATATATATATATATATAAATGTATATATAAGTATGTATATGTATAAATATGTATATATATATATATATATATATATATATATATATATATATATATATATATATATATATGTATGTATATATATATATATATATATATATATATATATATATATATATATATATATATACATATATAAATATGTATATGTGTAAATATGTGTATATATATATATATATATATATATATATATATATATATATATATATATATATATATTTTTGGATATATGTATATTCCTTTTGTACTCTATTCTTTAAAAAATCACGGAACTTTTCACATTTTGTTGTCAAATCATTCCATCACCCTATGAGATCAGCGCCCGCAGGCGGCTCACCTCAGGGACCGAGCTTCTTTGCATGTGGGAGGAAATAAATTTAGAAAAGACAGCCAAATATCACAAATAAACCCACGGAGACCCTAAACGATGGCTCTAAAAGATGTAAATAAAATGTTTGGGACTTTTAAAATCCCTTAGAATCCACTTATTTTTATTGAAATAAAATACATTGTAATAACTTTTTGTAATAATACAGTAACAGTGGAATGTTTAGGTTCCTACAGCTGAATTACCGCAGCTACAAGTAGTACTACCAAAAACGTCTGCCATTTCTCAAAAACATACATTTTTTACCATATATTTATTTATTCTTTTTTTATTTAAATATCCTCAACTTGTTCACCAATTATTGAACTTAATTGTTTTTATGAACTTTATTTCATATATAGGTAAGGCGAAGAAAATATCTGCGAATGTAAATATTTGAAGAATTTTATGTTATTTCCTACTCCTCCAAAAAAAAAAAAATGGGACAAGGAACTTGCGTTTTGATACATATTTATCATTTGGTTTTTCACCCTAGCCTAAATATACAAATCCCTGAATTTTGAATAGAAACAAGAAACAACAAAGAATACAAAATGATTCTTATCTAAATTAGATGTAAAAGAATTTAGTTTATTCAACCCATGTTATATGCAATATCCAGCTGAGATATGTAGTATATATACGGTAACTTAATAGTGCTAAAAATAAAATAAAGTCTACAAGGTACAATTCTTCTGAATTTCTTTAGTATCGATTGAAAAAGTGACGTTTCGTCATCATTCAGCCGAATTCGTCAGAGCTTTTTCCGAAAACTGACTTCTTTGGAATCTAGCTGGAAACTAGCAGAAAAGTAGTTTAGTGCTAGATTCCAAAGAAGTTAGATCTTGGAATAACTTTTGAAGAAGCCGACAGGTTGATCGGCGGAACGTCAGCACCACTTTTGAATCGACACCGGAGATATTCAGCAGTATTGTACATATGAGCTCTGTAACCTGTGGAGGTTCCTACCTGGTGTGAATAAAACATGAAATAAATGAACCAGTAAAACTAAGGATTTAGACAAAATCTCACATAACCTATTTGCTTGCCAGTCATACGGTTCTTTAGTTTGTAGATGAAGTAGATGAAACAAGTTACAAAATTAACATTTTCGCATGTTATTTACTGACCTTATCCACATATATACATGTGTATATATATATATATATATATATATATATATATATATATATATATATATATATATATATATATATATATATATATGTATATATATATATATATATATATATATATATATATATATACATATATATATATATATACATATCCTGGTAAGATACATTAAATTGTACTTAAAATTGAAACATGTACCTGTCCTCGATTGGAGCCCGTCTACGGCGACAAGCCAACAGAGGCATGAGTAGCAAATTATCAACATTTACCTCAGGCAGCACGATTCGACCCGAGGATTCCATTCCATGCGTATGTGATATGAAAAATCACTGAAAATGGCCATAAACACCCTCCGATTGAGGGCAGGAATGTGCTTCACTTTTAGGTACAATTTATTGTATCTTACCACAATGTTATGTCAATACGGGAATAAATACTCGAAGTTCTGTTCTCTTGTTTGTCGATCCTAGCTCGACGTGACACGGCCAAACGCGTGTCGGGATGGATTGATAAAAGAAAGAACAGTGGATAGATTGTCGCAAATATGGACTTTCTCCATTTTTCCTTATACGTCTAAATATATATATATATATATATATATATATATATATATATATATATATATATATATATATATATATATATATATATATAAACGGTCTGTCATACTCCTAATTGACTCATTAACTGGAGATAAGGAACTTCCTGTGCACTACACAACGGTAATCGAAGAAAAGAGTTAACATAACTCTGATTTTTGACCGACTGACGTGTTTTTAGTGTTCCCTTACAAAATCACTTCGGTGTCCGTCACACCCGATTTTCTTCGGAACTAATATAGGAATTCATCAGAGCCGTGTAGTTTTAAAAGTTAAATTTTTCTTAAGGGGTTAGTTATGGGGGATGAAATCGGAAGTGAAAAAAAAGGTCATCGAGTGGAGTGTCAAATAAAAGCTTGTAAAAACACGAGTTCAAAAATACATATAATGTAATACTTGCACACACTTTTAGTATTTTTTTTGTAAAAAATACGAAAAATCGCCGTCTCCCCCC
Organism: Pachyrhynchus sulphureomaculatus; assembly: GCA_019049505.1. NCBI lineage: Eukaryota > Metazoa > Arthropoda > Insecta > Coleoptera > Curculionidae > Pachyrhynchus > Pachyrhynchus sulphureomaculatus. The sequence goes on from CM032450.1 coordinate 35,761,457, forward strand.
TTATCTCGAAAAGTACTGATCAAGAAATTTTGAAAAAAACTCTGGAATATTCTCCGCAGAGTGTAGATTGAACGAAAATTATCACTTTAATTATTTATCTGGTATATTAAAAAAAAATTTCAAAGTCGTCAGTTTTCAGAAAAAAAATTTCCGGCTGGCACTTGGCCGGTTGTTTTTTTCAGTTTTGGTTCACATTTTGCCCGATATCACAAGAAATCTTATTTTTAGAACAAAATTTAATGCAAATACAATTTTCTCAATAAATTTCTTCATTTTAAAAAACGCGAAGAAGATTTTTTTCAATAATAAAACACACTTTTATTTGAAAATTTTTATGAAATGTTAATAACAGTTATAAATAAACAAATAATTAACCTTTAATGCTTGAACTTACTCATATGAGAAATCAATCAAAGTGAAAATAAATACTATACGTTTTTAACATTATTTGCAATTTAGTCACGTTAAAATGTATTAACCTCTTTTTTATTTTTTCCTAACTTTTAAATTGACCTCCGCACCGAATTTTATTGTATTTGTTTAAAATAATGGCGGCGTTTATGGATAGATCCAATTGTGTTTGGTTTTTATTTAAAGCTTCAGAAAAATCTACATTTAATACTGTAAAAATAAATAATGCTGGCGTGGATTTTGTTAAAGCTCAGCGAAAATTTTTATATGCCTAGTGATAATGATATAATCGAACAAAATGCTACATTTGCATAAATAATACAATGGAATTTGAATTTTAGAGAAGTGTATTTTTGAATGTAATGTTTTGGTAGGTGAAGCGAAACTGATATATGTAATTTTTTGAAGTACTCTTGCATAATTAAATTGAAGAACCAAGAAGGAAACATAATCAATGACAAGAAAAATATCCAGAACAGAATTACAACTTTCTACCAAGACCTCTACAGTTCAAAAGTCTAAAACGTCGTAGTTGAAAAGAAACATTCATCAACAGACAAAAGAGTAATTAGTGTCAACTCAGAACAAATTCCTGATATAGAAATGGATGAAGTTAAAAAAGCCTTACAACAGATGAAAAGTGAAAGAGGCTGGAGAGGATGATATTATACCTGAAATGCTAAAATGCGGAGGTGAAGCCCTAATGAATGAATTAAGAGATCTTTTTAATGAATGCCTCAAATATGGAAATATACCAGAAGACTGGGAAAACGCCATAGTCATCTTAATATACAAAAAAGGTGACCCCGAAAACCTAGAAAACTACCTACCAATTAGCTTACTCTCCCAAGTTTACAAGTTATTCTCACGAATTATAACAGACTGGAACACAAAATGGAATTATACCATCCAATAGAACAGGTTGGATTCAGAGCGGACTTCAGTACGATTGAGCAATTGCACACATTGAGAATACTAATCCAGAAGGCCACCGAATATAATATACTCACATTTAAAGGATTAGAATAGGCCCGAGAACATGAAAATTGGACATCAGAAAAATGGAATTCCGTCCTTTGGAGCGACGAATCTAAATTCGCAATTTTCGGTTCAAATCGACCAGTTTACGTGCGACGGTCAGCTGGAGAGAGTATGTTGGAAGCCTGTCAGTTGCCTACAGTAAAACGTCGTGGAGGTTCAGTAATGGTTTGGAGTTGTTTTAGCAACGGTAAAATCGGAAAAATCTTTAGGATATAAGGAATCATGCGAAAAGAACAGTATCAAGAAATTTTGCTAACTCAAATGCTTCCTTCTGGAAGAGGTATTTTTCAGGGGAAATTTATTTTTTCAGCGTGACAACGACCCTCGACATTCTGCTAAACAAATTAAACAACTTTTCGACCAGTGGAAATCCGATAACGTCCCGGAAGTGATGACTTGGCCCCCACAATTACCCGACTTGAACCCCATCGAATTGCTGTGGGACCATTTGAACAGGTGTGTTCGAAAACTCAATCTAACATCAGGAAATTACTTGTGGGACCTTTTACAAGCAGAATGGGTTAAAATAACCCAAGGAACTCTGAAAAAACTACTGGACAGAATGCCGAAACTCTGTAAAGCGGTAATTAAAAACAAAGGAGTCATATAGATGAGAAAAATCCTGGAATATCATGAATATTTTTCTGATTTTCTAGACTGCAAATCGCGTGAAAATAAATAATAATTCATTAAAATTTAAAAAAAATATATTGTCTGGGTTGAAATAACTAGGTGAGCAAATACTTTCTGACGGTAGGATCGCAAAATCGATAATGCATGGAATATTTACATAAATGATTATTTCAAATCTGTTAGGACACTATATGATTAACCCATAATAAAAATTAAAACACAAATAATACCAGGATTTATTACGTCAAAAGGTCTGAAGCAAAGATGCTGTTTAATCCTATCTTTTTTAAGATATATCTGCAGAGCGTACTAAAGACATGGAAGCAGAAATTATCGTTATCACTAGGTAAACAAAAATTGTTTCTAAGCTTTAACTAAATCCACTGAAACATTATTTATTTTTACAGCGTGACGATACAAAAATAAAACAGTGTAAATATAGTTTTTTCTAAAGCTTTAAATAAAAATTCAACATAATTGAATCTAAACATAAGCACTGCCATTATTTTAAACAAATACATCCCATACATTGGGATGTGGAGATCGATTTTAAAACTGGGAAAAAATAAAATAAGAGGTAGATACATTTTGACTTGACTGAATTTCAAATAATGTTAAAAACGTATAATATTTATTATCATTTTGAATGGTTGCTGCTAACTTTAAAAATTAGTTAATTTTTTCAAAAATACCTACATTGTTTCTGTTTAATGAGTTAACTTGTTGTTTATTTGTAATAACAGGTTTTTTATTCAATATATTGCAAAAGATGAACCGAAAAAGCGACGTTAAAATCGCTCAAAGTCATGGTAATTATTTTCTTCGAGTACTTCGTGATGTTGTGCACAAGGAGTTCCTTTCACCTAGCAAAATAGTTCATAAAAAGTATTATTTAAACATTACCCGTCATTTACGTGAACCAATTCGTAAAAAAATAAAAACCGGTCAAGTTCAAGTTGAACTTGCGCAATTAGTGTTTCGTACGTTGATTGCTTTTAAAATAAAAAAATTTTGTTACAGAGGTATAAAATGATCAGTGACTTCACAAAATACACCCCAAATGAGTTTTCAACAAAGTTTGTTTCCAATCTTTACTGAAATCTGATGACCTTGAAATTTTTGTTTTTTTTTATATACCATATAAATTATTAAAGGTAATGCACTCGTGATAATTTTCGTTCAATCTACACCCCGTGGAGAATATTCCAGAATTTTTTCGAAATTTTTTGATAAGTACTTTTCGAGATACGGCCCGGGACAGCGATTTTTCGCGAATTTTTAAAAATAATACAAGGAAAAGTGCGCGCAAGTATAATATTATATATATATTTTTTACTCGTGTTTTCACAAGCTTTCATTTCACACCACACTCGATGACCTAGTAAAAAATTTTTTTTTTCACTTCCGACTTCACCCCCCAAAACTAACCCCTTAAGTCAAAATTTAATTCTCAAAACTACATGGCTCTGATGAGGCCATCAATTCCTATATTATTACCAAATTTCACATTTCTATGTCAAATAGTTTCGGAGAAAATCGGGTGTGACAGACAGACAGACAGACAGACACTGAAGTGATCTTATAAGTGTTCCGTACGGAACAGCAGGAATTCTGGTAGAAAAGCCCATAGATATTGAGTCATGATAACGTATTGTAGCAAAGGTATGCTTGTAACGAAGGCCGTTCCACAACCACCGTATTCAGTAGATAGGGCCCTATATGCTTATTTTCTTTTCCCCATACTAAAATTATCTTTCTATAGACAGCGTTTTGAATCTATAGAAGCTATGAAAGAGAACATATTTGAGAGCAAATCGAAGATAACATTATTATTATTATTAAACATATTTTTTCAGTAATATATTTTTCAAAAACATTTTTAATAATTGGTGAAAAATTGTGAAAACAGTTTCATAATACGTCTCAAAAGCATTTTTAATAACCACATTTTGTTCTTTTATGAAGTAGTTTTTAAAAAACAATAGTGTATTGTTATTTATCTGTTCTTTATAAGTAGAAAATTTGTTTTCACGATATTTTTCTCAGTTCTCTACTTCATAAGTTACTAATTATGTTAATTTTTTTTTCTCAAAAACGTTTTTTTTCTCTTCTACGAAGTAATTCGTAGAAGAGAAAAAACTGTTAATGATTTTTAATAATTGTCATGTAAATGCTGTAGGTATATGTGATAGTAACAAAATCTAAAAGCTAGTGTAAATAATTTATACTAAATAAAATATCTTATAGAGGAGTGTTTCAGAATTGTTTTTTTACCCTTTTTCGAAATACTTTATATTTTGATCGTAAAAAAGGATATAGCTGTTTGCAAAACTACGTGTCGATCCGTAGATATCAAATATTTATAAATGTGTACAGATGTAACGTACATATATATATATATATATATATATATATATATATATATATATATATATATATATATATATATATATATATATATATAATATATATATATATATATATATATATATATATATATACATATATATATATATATATATATATATATATATATATATATATATATATATATATATATATCTATAATATATATAAAATGCAACGTCTCTCTGTCTGTCTGTCTGTCTGTCCGTTAGTGCGCCTATCACTGAAAAACCACTTATCCGATTTACGTACTTTTTTTTTTTTAAACATACATATGTTCTCTGGCCAGGTTATAGGCTATATTTTATTACGATAGGTAGCATAAGGAATGAGCAGTGACGTAAAATAGTGAATGATGTCGGAAATAAGTTTGCCGCTAGCGCGTGCTTTCGCAATACACAGCCTAAACCATTAAATATGGAACAATATTATGTAGCAAAGAATATGTGTAATGTATAATCTATAATATATGTAAAATGCAATGTCTCTCTGTCTGTCTGTCTGTCCATTAGTGCGTTTATCACACGGGAACCACTTATCCGATTTACCTGTCTTTTTTTAAATTCATGCATATATTCTTTGGCCAGGTTATATAATAATAATAATAATCTATATCTATAATATATATAAAATGCAATGTTTGTCTGTCTGTCTGTCTGTCTGTCCGTTAATGCGCTTATCCCTCGAGAACCACTTATCCGATTTATGTGATTTTTTAAATTCACACATATGTTCTCTGGCCAGGTTATAAGTATATATTTTATTACATCTATAATATATATAAAATGCAATGTATTCTGTCTGTCTGTCTGTCCGTTAGTGCGCTTATCACTGGAGAACCACTTATCCGATTTTCGTACTTTTTTTTTTTAAAACATACATATGTTCTCCGGCCAGGTTATAGGCTATATTTTATTACGATAGGTAGCATAAGGAATGAGCAGTGATAATAATAGTAAATGAAGTCGGACAAAGTTTACCGCTAGCGCGTTCTCTTGCAATACACAGTCCAAACCATTAAATATGGAACAATATTATGTAGCAGAGAATATCTATAATATATATAAAATGCAATGCCTCTCTGTCCGTCTGACTGTCTGTCTGTATGTCCGTCCGTTAGTGTGCTTATCACTGGAGAACTACTTATCCGATTTACGTGCTTTTTTTTTAACCATACGTATGTTCTCTGGCCAGGTTATAGGATATACTTTATTAGGTGACATAAGGAATAAGCAGTGACGATAATAGTGAATTAAGTCGGAGAAAAGTTTGCCGCTAGCGCGTTCTATTGCAATACACTCCCTAAAGCATTAAATATGGAACAATATCATGTAGCAAAGAATACAATATATATAAAATGCAACGTCTCTCTGTCTGTCTGTCTGTCCGTTAGTGCGCTTATTACTCGAGAACCACTTATCCGATTTACGTGTTTTTTTATAAATTTATACATATGTTCTATATAATTCGATATAAGCCTAGTTAATGGGAGATAAGGTGAGATAATGGAAGATAAGTATAAATAATGGGAGATAAGGAGAGATAATGAGAGATAAGCAGAGGTAAGTCTAGATAATGGGAGTTATAGTGAGATAATGGGAGATGAGGAGAAATAATGGGAGATAAGGAGAAATAATGGAGATAAGTCGAGATAAGCCTAGATAATGGGAAATAAGGTGAGATAATGGGAGATAAGGAGAAATAATGGGAGATAAGGAGAAATAATGGAAGATGAGCAGAGATAAGCCTAGATAATGGAAATTATGTAGAGATAATGGGAAATAAGGAGAAATATTGGGAGATAAGGAGAAATAATGGGAGATATTTTATTACGTTGGGTAACATAAGGAATAAGCAGTGACGATAGTAATGAATCAAGTCCACGCGAGCGGAGCCGCGGGCCCGGCTAGTATATATACAAAATTAATAAATTAATGCCAAAAAAGTCTCCATACACTTAACAATTACCAATAATAGTTTGACGGAGTTCAACGGAAAATAACAACTTCGTTTAAACTAATATTTAGTGGGACCGCCGTTGGCCTTGATAATCTCCTGCAACCATTTTGTCATGCTTGCAACAAGCTTTCTAGTAACTTCTGTTGGCATGTGCTCCCATTCGTTCAATATTCTGTTTTTTAATTTTTCTGTATTTGAAATATTATGTTTGCAAACGCTCCGTTTAAGTTCCTTCCATAAATGCTCGATAGGGTTAACATCGGGTGGTTGCGGAGGTGTATGAAGCTGCTGTCGCACATTATGAATCATCCATTCTCGCCTCAAGTTTGCGGTATGTTTCGGATCATTAACCTGTTTGAAAATGTATCTTTTTTTTTCGAGTGCTATCCACAAATCAGTTTTGATCTTTCGAACTCTTTTCGAATTTTTAATACTACTTTGAAAATCCACTGCAAAATTACTAGCAAGAAGTAACAGACTATAAAGTATGACCGAAAATTATTCATTTGTTTTTCAGTTTAGCGAGCAATAGATAGCTTGATAAAATGCAGCTGATTATGACGTGTTTTTTTCAATGCAGTTTTTGAGTGTGACTTTTTTGACACTAATTTTGTTTACATTTATAACAATGATGTAACTTCTATATAAAATGTTCCGTAGTTGTTTTTAATACTAATCCTCGTTGGTTAAGTTTCAAACATTAATTTAAATATGTTTTCTCATAGTTCCAATTAATTGGTTAAACATAACAGAAAAATAGTATAGAAAGCAAGTGATATAGGGACTGACTGAACAATGTTCTCCGACGTTCGAATTTCCATCTTTTTAGGGCGTTCCATAAATCTGCTAGATTTTCTTTCTCAATCCCTCTGTCTATCCCCTCTCTCCAACTTGTTCTTGATCGACCCCGCTTTCTCTTGCCTTATGGTTGTCAATTTAGTATTGATTTTTGGATTTGATGTTCGTCCATTCCTTGGATGTGCCCAGACCAGTTAAGTTGTTCGGTTAGAATGGCATCTGTAATACTGTGTTTAATTCTCATGATTTCTTCAATATTAATAAAGTTTTTCATTTCTGGATCTTCCTACTGCTCATCTTTAGAAGTCAATTTACCTTGTACTTAACGTTACTAATGTTCTTTCCTTTAGAAGCTACTACTTTACGGCTATATAATGCGATACTTATCGCTATGGCTTCATACATCCTCTTTTTGTTGGTTGTATTAACACACTTATCCCATAGGATGCGCTTTAGCATTTTAATGGCCTTTCTTCCTGCTGAATTTCTTTCTTTTATTACCTTGTCCAGCTCCCCTCTGAAACTATACACATATACTTGTAGTCGCAGTAATTGTATCGTAATTCGATCGTCGAAGATTTATTGTTGTCCTCCAATACATAAATATTCCGTTTTCGATCTTGAATTCGTCAATGTAGTTCAGGTCGTCGCACTCTTGAACCATTACCACCTGGTCATCCCCGAAGCACAGCGTGTACATTATGGTGTCAATTAATGGTATCCCCATTGGTTTGCATTTCTACTTCCATCTTTTAATACGCTTTCCAAATATATCTTAAAAAATATACGGCATAAACAGCATCCTTAGAATATCTACATATATATATATATATATATATATATATATATATATATATATATATATATATATATATATATATATATATTTATATATATATATATATATATATATATATATATATATATATATATATATATGTGTCTGTTTGTATGTATGTATGTATAGATAGGGGCAACAAACTATATAAAACGATAGAATCGTAGCTCAGAAATCCAAAAGTTATCCACAATATTAAACTTGAAAGTAATTCCAATATGGGTCAAATCAACACACACTTAGTGTCCATAACAAATAAGGTATATCGGCTCTCTTTCAGTACCAGTTGTGCGCTCCATTCTTAACACTTATAAACAAATAACTCTCATACGACACCACAAAACAATAATCATCCCACTGAGACAATGGAAATTGGGAAAAATGAAACCATATACCAAATTAAAGATGTCCTCAACCTCCCACTAGCATGGCACGGCAACATAAGAAACCACCGCATCGATGACCAACAACTTGAGGAACAATACCGATATCATCCAGAATACAACTTCATCCAGTTAGCGCTAAAACATCTGGTCCTGACAGCATATAAATAGGAGCCACATCTCAGAACCTTTTAGTTTACTGTCAAACAGGAACTAGTAAGCATGGATTGACCAACGGATGTACTACCGGATCTACAACGAAACACATTTCTCCATCTGTATATTTTGTATGCACTAACCTATTTGTATAATAAGAAAAAAAGTTTATGCTTAAAATAATTGCAGAAATATTTTGAACTCAAATCTAACCTATTTTTATAATAAGAAAAAAAAAAGTTATGCTTAAAATAATTGAAGAAATATTTTGAACTGAAATCTGAAGTTTCCTTCTTTAACACTTCAAAAACTCTTAAAATGACGTGTAACATAATATATTTGAATTAACTCTTCCGACTACCTCTCCAACCCCTTTAATCCATTATATCCTAAACTATGAACGATTATAATGAAAATGTGTTTATTATTTTAACTGAAAATTTGAAATTTTTTTAATAATACTAATTGTCTTTCACCTTATCTAAAACTTCAAAACTATTCATACCATTTCTACTTTAGACATTATATGTGTATCAGATTTGAAACATATAGCTTTCTATTTCTTGATTTGGGGTCGTTAAATTTTAAAGGGATGCAAAAAAAGTTCTTGTTTATGCTGACATTTCCACGTCAAATGTATTTTTATGAGAATTCCATTGAGAAGTATTTATTTTACAAATTGTTTTTGAGAAAAAAAACTTAAAGTCAGCACCACATAAATACATACTTTCTTTAATGAAATAACCGGTCAAGTGCAAGTTAAACTTGCGCAATTACTGTTCCGTACGTTGATTGCTTTTAAAATTAAAAAAATTGTTACAGAAGTACAAAATAATCAGTGACTTCACAAAACACACCCCAAATGAGTTTTCAACAAAGTTTGTTTCCAATCTTTACTCAAATCTGATGACCTTAAAATTTTTGTTTTTTTTTTTTACATACCAGATAAATTATTACAGGTAATGCACTCGTGATAATTTTCGTTAAATCTACACCCCGTGAAGAATATTCCAGAATTTTCGAGATAAGGCGGGGGGACAGCGATTTTTCGCGATTTTTTAAAAATAATACAAAGACAAGTGCGCGCAAGTATTACATTATATATATGTTTTTTACTCGTGTTTTCACAAGCTCTCATTTGACACCACACTCGATGACCTAGTAAAAAAAAAATTTTTTCAACCCCCAAAACCCCCTTAGGTCAAAATTTAACTTTCAAAACTACATGGCTCTGATGAGGCCATCAATTCTTATATTATTACCAAATTTCAACTTTCTATGTCAAATAGTTTCGGAGAAAATCGGGTGTGACAGACAGACAGACACCGAAGTGATCATATAAGTGTTCCGTACGGAACACTAAAAAATTACAAAACTTTTTTGATGTAGTAAGAAACTTTCAAATTCTGAAAGAATTACCCACTAAAAGATTAAGTCAATTGAAGATGTTGGCGCTGAACACATTTTCTTATATGATACTTAAGCACGCATACTAATAATTTTCATTTTCCTTTTCAAAGCTTATTTCCTCTATGACATTAAAATATCATTACGGTAACACCCTTTCTGAGTCGATATGCGATAACGTTGGGACTATATTTTTCTCTAATGTATCTTCGTTCTCTTTTAGCTCAATCTTTCTTTTTGAATACCCTATTGTTTTTAATTGTGTGAAAATTGTATTTGTAATGCATTATCCATGCTAAAAAACACACACAGTATTTGGTAGACTATTTATTTGCAATGTTATATTTAACTTCATCAATAACTGTCATTTAGGCATTGTTTGGATTCATTTGACATTGAAAAATTACTTACGAAGTAACAATAAGTCTGGTTCCATATAAACAATGCTTTAAAGCCTAACTCTGATGTTCATAAATATTTTAATAAATGAAATTAGTACTGTTTTAAGTTTTATTTTTAAGTATTCTCTAATTTTCGTGGTTTTTAATTCATAATTCTTTAATTATTTTTTTTTATTAATCAAATTATTTTACTGGTTTTATGCTTTGGATATAACACCTTTTGTCGGTTTTTATTCTGCTTAATATTTACTTCTCTTCAATAATATGTCAGGTCACGCAGGATCGAGATGGCTGGAGATTGACTGTTGAAGCAGCAACTGCATAGTGTCACCGATACTACTAGATACTACTATTGGGGTTAAAGCAAAGAGATAGAGCCATTTACCTCTAACGTATAATTAAGTTGAGTAAATCTCAGAAGATTTTAGTCACTTCACTCCAAACTTTGCATTCTAAAAGTAAAAGCAGAAAAATTGTTAGATAATTAATTTTAAAACCTCTCGCTTTGTAATATTCGGTTTAACTGGAAGAAAGAGAGAGAGATAGGTAAGCCATTTTTCTCAAAAACGTATTATTTGTGTTAGTTTTGATGACAATATATGCTACAACCTGTCAAATTTAAAATATTGCGATGTCAATATCTCAAAAATAATTATCTTATTTTTAGCGTATTTAAGTGAGAGTTGAGAACATTCGTCAAAACATATATATATATATATATATATATATATATATATATATATATATATATATATATATATATATATATATATATATATATATATATATATATATATATATACTCGTAGCTTCTTTCGCGTAGACTCTCACACTCATCGCTCATCCCTCATATACTACCATTGTCGGTAAAAATTATTACTCTGAAACTACCTAACCAATTATAATCTAATATAATTGTCGAGGTATAAACAGACACACACACACATTCATCAAGACACTCACAAAGGACCCCGATATATTTCCTGTTTATATCCTGTCAGTATTATATATATAAAAATATAATTTTTTTTATGGGTCTACCACATGTGCAGCAGGGAAGAAGTCCCTAAAGCGCTACAGGAGCGACACGTGTGCGGAAAAAACGATTCACGTTGTTCTTGAATCGCTGTAAATTGTACTCGGTGGGAAACACAGTCCTGGGCAAATTATTCCAAAGGGATGATGTTCTCCATATAAAAGACTGCTTGAAAAGCGTTGTACGAGGAGTAACAAGCTGAACCTCATACGGATGACGATGATATTAGCGCGACGTGTACTTCTAACATGCACTGCTCTGGGAGGAATTAAGCGGGCCACATTCTTTGAACACTTTCCATGAAAATACTTGTAGAATAGACTCAAGTCGCCAACTGTTCTTCGATGTTCCAGCGAATCAAGGCCGCCGGTCAGTTCCGGGTCTCCAATGAGACGAACAACTCTTCTCTGAATAGAATCCAACAAATGCAGTGTATGTTTGGGAGCGGAGCCCCAAACATGGGAGCAGTATTCCATAGTTGGTCGAATTTGAGCGTTGTAAAAAATTAATAATTGTTGTGGAGTGTAAAGCTTTCTGGTTCTAAATAATATTCCCAACTTTTGAGAAGCTCTCCTTGCTATGCCTGCAACATGTTCATGCCAGGACATATTTGCTCCCAAATTGAGTGACGATGTTAGAGGAATGGAGTGCCCCGACATAATTATATCGGGTTCAGCAACGTTAACTTTTTTAGAAAAAACTGCCGCCTGGGTCTTTGTAGCGTTAAATTCCACTTGGTTACTGTCACCCCAAGATAAAATTTCTTCCAGGTCTTTGTTAAGTTGAATGACTTCCTGCTGTCTGCGGATATCGTCTGAGTAGCCGATGTCCGAGCGTTCAAAGTGAATGAGGAGGTAAGCGTTCTGTCATCTGCAAAGTTGTAGATTGGGTTCTCGGTCTTTTCCAGCAGATCGTTAATGTAAATGAGAAAAAGAGTAGGAGACAGTATGGAGCCTTGAGGTACACCGGCGTTGATAGTGAAGGTGTTAGAAAGAAATCCGTCGACAGCCACTCGTAAAGAACGCTCTCTGAGGACACATGAGAGCCACAAACAGAACTTTTTCAGACATACCATAAGAGCGTAGCTTAGCCAACAGCCCATCGTGCCAAACACGGTTGAATGCCTTGGATATGTCAGGAGCAACCGTTCGAGATTCTCCAAAGTGTTCAATTGCGTGGTTCCAAACGTGTGTTACATAAGTCAGAAGATCTCCTGTTGATCTATTTTTACGAAAGCCATATTGATGATCGCTGATAATGTTGAATCCTTCAAGATATTTGAGAAGATGTTGATTGATAGCCTTTTCCATGACTTTCGATATTATTGAAAGCAGTGTGATTGGTCGGTAGTTATTTGGCAAGGTCTTCTTGCCTTTTTTAGGTATCGGCTGAACTGTGGCACATTTCCAGCAGGAAGGAAATATTCCCTTTCTGTAGGATAGGTTGAAAAGTCTACAGAAAACTGTAGTTAGTTCCCTCGCACAGTTTTTGAGAACTGTGGCAGGTATTCCGTTAGCACCAAAAGCTTTTTTGGTGTTTGGCTTCATTAAAATACGTTTTATGATACGCTGGCTGAAGACAATATCGAGCATCCTTGACTGCACTATGGGAATAGTAGGTGGTGTTTTTCCTTGGATATATATATATATATATATATATATATATATATATATATATATATATATATAGGAGAAGGGTAGAAGGGTAGTCTTGACCGATTAGTTAAACAGCAGTATTATGTTCTTGGGGTAAACGGTCTTTGGAAAAGAATTAAAAGTTTTTGACACCTTTTTCCTTCATCAGGGCTACAATTATAGTAGATTATCAGTATTTTTGAGATTAAAAGTAAAGAACAACTCTATTTTATATGTAACATTAAAGTACTTACTGCTAACTGATGTGTTCAAAAATTATTCTTTGTAGGGGCACTTTTTTACACTTATTCATCAGAAAAAACATGAGAAGAACTCAACATAATCCTCTCTGGGAAATATAATATACTTTTACTTCATTTTGTTAGTATGGTACGAAGAATTGTGTGGTTGTAAAGTGATTTTAATTTATAAAGTATTTTTTTGTTATGTTTTCTTGTCATTGTGCTAAGGACAATGTGTTTCTATCTCTTAGTTAGGTTGTGGTTAATTGATATTTGAAAGTAGAATGACGTTGACATTTTGTTTGATTGTTTTAAAATTGGAAAGGTAGTAAAAATCAGTGGGATTATTATTAAAGAGATATGTCAAATATTTTGTCCATTCTGCCTATTTCTAATAGATTGGAGAAAATTAAACTCAGATCTTCAATGTCAGTTTTTTTATTCATCCAAAGATGTTCATCTAATTCCTTTGTTCAGATTTGCTTATCTATTCCTTCCCTGCAGGTTCGTCGTGGTCATCCTTTTCTTCTCCTACCCTGTGGTGTCTACTTTACTATCTGTTTCGAGAGTCGATCTTCTGGCATTTTGTGCATATGTCCGTAACATTTAAGTTGTTTTATTTTTATGTCTTCTGTTATACTATGGGAAACTTTCATTCTCTTCCTGATTCTGTTGTGTTACTTGCTCAAGCCTTAACTTTCAAACTACTCCCCTCCAATAGTCCATCTTTGTCGCATCCAATGATCAACTACCATAAATCGCTACCGTACGTTACAATACTTCTAATAATCGTGTGATATATGTGATGTTTCTTTACTTTTGACCTGGTTTTGTCCCAGATTACACTATTCAGTTGTGCAATATCTCTTTGTCACTAAGTGTTTTTGTATCTGACATCCAACTTCCCATCATCAGTAATTTGCATCTCCAGATACCTGTAATATATTTGCTACAATTTTTTATTTACGGTCCATCCTCAAGCATTGGGTTTTTTTATACTCCACCAATGATCATATATTGTGTTTTGTTTATATTGACTTCTAAGTCCTATTTTTTATATTCCTCGATCAGGTTCCAAGTCGTATATTCATTTTTTACGCTATTACTCTCTGGCCGTTCGCAAATCATAATGTATAAAGGTTGTTGTTCTCTAACGGTATCCCCGTATTATGAAATTCTTGTTTCCATCCGTTTTGGTGCCTACTCTAAATATATTTTAAATAGGGTAGGTGACAGACAACATTCCTGTTAAGGCTCTTGCTGACGTGGAAACCTTAAGATATTAAGTTTCCTACCTTAACTTTGGTTTCTACATTCTTGTACAATCATTTAACAGCGAAAATTAGGTTCGAGTTTATGTTTGTTTGTTGAAGACCTTACCGTAGTTGACTCTGTGGGACACTATCATGTGTTTTTTTAAGGTCAACTTATACGAGATGTAGTTCTTGGTTTAAGACGATTTTTTCTCGATAACTTCGGTGACGTAAAAAATGTGGTCCACTGAAGCCTGCCTGTTTCTTGGCTTCTACACACTGTCAATGTCATCTGCGTGAAATAATAATACGTTTAATTTTTTATATAAACTTACATTTAATTCATATTCTTTCTCTGTTCTTTTAAGAAAGTTAAATGTGATTCAGTTGACCCTCCCTATATAACTAAAAAACAACCTATTATATTAATCTACTAACTATTATCTTCGTGCCAAATTTCCTAAAAGTCTTTCCAGCTGTTTGGAAGTGATGCTGAACCAAATTCACAAGCTGAAAATAAATGATTATTTTTTAATTTGTCACTTAGAAACACGGTGTTTAAGTAAAGTTCCTGTGAATTCCCATACTTCATTAACAAGCACCAAATACTTTGTATTTCTTGAGTAAAGGAACTGTTGCTCTTAAGCACACACTGACAACTAAATCAACGAGGTTATTACAACTAAATTAAATACAGTATTACAAATTGTAGAAGATAAAATGCAGGTTGCTAAGCTCAGCCGTAGTTATACTATTCATTATGAATAAATTATTTGGCCGGTGACAGCAAGAAGCAGGAAATGGTTAAAGTATCTATAGAGTAAGAATAAAATTCGTATTAAAATTATGTGCTCTAAGAGAAACCAAATATATATAAGTTAAATAAAAGATCATGTGAAAATATTTAAAGTAGATGATATAAAATTGCACTAGACGTAATGGATTTTAGTGACAAACATAACTACCTTCTTTGTAGAAATATAGAGATATTCTATATTTATCTATATAGTGAACCACCATTGCTCTAGTATTAAATAGTTGTTTGGATCTGTTACCAAGAATATTGGAAAGATGCATAATTACTTTAACATGTTAGCAAATATGTTTGCCTTTAAAAGCAAGACTGTGACGTCACTCATTGGCTGAACTCTACGAAAAATGGTAAATGATGAAGTAACAAATAAGTCAAAGAAATTTAAGAAACAGATAATATAGAAAAACATGTTTCACTGCTGCTAGTAACTAAAAATTATATATTTCAGGCACATTTAAACAAATATAAATTGCCCTTACAGTAAGTAAATATATTTTTTCTAAAAAGATAGTTCAAGCATTTATTAATTATCAAAACCATATAAACTTAAAAAATAACCGGTCAAGTGCAAGTTGAACTTGCACAATTAGTGTTCCGTACGTTGATTGTTTTTAAAATAAAAATTTTGTTGGGGTGGTATAAAATGATCAGTGACTTTACAAAACACACCCCAAATGAGTTTTCAACAAAGTTTGTTTCCAAGCTTTACTGAAAACTGGTGACCTTGAAATTTTGGTTTTTTTCTATACCAGATAAATTATTAAAGGTAATGATAATTTTCGTTCAATCTATACCCCGTGGAGAATATTCCAGGAGTGTTTTTTTTTTATGTACCAAATAAATTATTCAAGGTAATGCACTCGTGATAATTTTCGTTCAATCTATACCTCGTGGAGAATCCAGAATTTTTTCAAAATTTTTTGATCAGTACTTTTCGAGATAAGGTAGGGGACAGCGATTTTTCACGATTTTTTAAAAGTAATACGAAGAAAACTGTGCGCAAGTATTACATTATATATATATTTTTACTCGTGTTTTCACAAGCTTTCATTTGACACTACACTCGATGACCTAGTAAAAACTTTTAGTTTTCACTTCCGATTTCACCCCTCAAAACGAATCCCTTAAGTCAAAATTTATGTTACGGTGATATAAAATGATCAGTGACTTCACAAAACACACCCCAAATAAGTTTTCAACAAAGTTTATATCCAATCTTTACTGAAAATTGATGACCTTGAAATTTCTGTTTTTTTTATATACCAGATAAATTATAACAGGTAATGCACTCGTGATAATTTTCGTTAAATCTACACCCCGTGGAGAATATTCCAGAATTTTTTTTTTTGACTTTCCGAGATAAGGCGGGTGGACAGCGATTTTTTCGCGATTTTTTAAAAACAATACAAAGAAAAGTGCGCGCAAGTATTACATTATATATATATTTTTTACTCGTATTTTCACAAGCTTTCATTTGACACCACACTCGATTACCTAGTAAAAAATTTTTTTTTCACTTCCGATTTCACCCTCCAAAACTAACCCCTTAAGTCAAAATTTAACTTTCAAAACTGCACGGCTCTGATGAGGCCATCAATTCCTATATTACTACCAAATTTCAACTTTCTATGACAAATAGTTTCGGAGAAAATCGGGTGTGACAGACGGACAGACGGACAGACAGACGGACAGACACCGAAGTGATCTTATAAGTGTTCCGTACGGAACACGAAAAACATACTTCCAAAATTGCCTATTTAAATTACTTAAAATTTACAATAACGTACTAATATTTATTATTAAGCTAGAAAGTATCCTGATTATTTGAAAAAATTAAATATAATTGAAAAAGAGAAGAAAAATAATTATTTACAAGTCTATTTCAACATTTATCTTCAATCTAATAGTATTTGTAGAAAATTTGCACCTGCATATAAAGAAAAAAAAATTATAATAGGAACTTTGAATAAAAAGCGATATAAATGAAACCACAAGTAATGGCATCATAAATCCCAGTGCCGTTATATTATTACACCGAAAAGCTACTTGTATAGCGCAACTGGAGTAACAGCTGTTATCACGACAGTTGACAACTCAATTAGTTTTGTCGGTAAATAGTAAAGTTTTTTTTTAACAAATTTAGGGTTTCTAATAAATAAATAACTAATAATTTTATAATGTCGTACGCCTAATATGGAATATTGAACTTTATATTACTTATTTTGTATTAAAAGTGTTTTCATTTTCCTTTTTCCGGAATTTACATTACGTTTTTTGTTATAACGGATTAAGCAATTAGTTAGAAAAATGGTTTTAACACGGTATTGTCTTATTCATAAAACTATAATAAAAGATAAATTACTTAGTATATATCACCACTACACCAAACACTTTATTTTTGCACTCGACGCGCGTTTCGCTAACCATTTTAGCTTCATCAGAAGCGATGATTGACTAAAGCTAAACCCTTGAATTACTCAGGCGGAACTAATGGTATAGGCCTGGCCAACAGTTCGGGCTAAGTAACCAGTAGAGGGGACTATAAGAAATAGGCCCCTTTGTCTTTATTTAAGCTACTTTTACATTTTATAATTTCCATACTTTCGTATGCGTTCAACAATCTCCTATCAGATGCATTTTTTATTAATCTTAGATTATCCAATTTTACAATATGATCAGTTTCAAGGGTATGTTCGGCAATGCTAGATTTCTGTTCTACAGTATTTTAAGTGTACTAAATGTTCTTTAAATTGTGTTTTAATTGACCTTTTAGTTTGCCCAACATACTTTTTGTCACAGTCATTACAACTAATTTCATAAATTCCACTTTTCTTACAGCTAGGAATCTTATCTTAGGGATTTCCTAAGATATTCCTCAGATTGTCTGGTGACTTATAGACTAAGGTGAGGCCTACCTTATTAAATACCTTATTGAGTCCCCTGTTATAAAGGGTGTTTTTTATAGAGGTATAGAAAAATGGAATAAAACAAAGATAAATTTTTTAAATTGACATGAAATTTACTTTATTCGAAAGATAATCTTCTGGCATTATAATTTAAATATGACTTCTGGCATATGACCGCCACGGCTGGCTCGGACGTAGTCTAATCTGGAGGTCCAATTTTCGATGACTTTTTCCAACATTTGTGGCCGTATATTGGCAATAACGCGGCGAATGTTGTCCTCCAAGTGGTCAATCGTTTCGGGCTTATCGGCGTAGACTAGCGACTTCACATATCCCCACAGAAAATAGTCTAGCGGCGTTAAATCGCACGACCTTGGAGGCCAATTCACGGGTCCGAAACGTGAAACAATGCGGTTACCAAACGTTTCCTTCAATAAATCAATTGTGGCACGAGCTGTGTGACATGTTGCGCCGTCTTGTTGAAACCACAGCTCCTGCACATCATGGTTGTTCAATTGTTGAACGAAAAAGTCAGTAATCATGGCTCTATAGCGGTCACCATTGACTGTAACGTTCTGACCAGCATCGTTTTTAAAGAAGTACGGACCAATGATTCCACCAGCCCATGAAGCACACCAAACAGTCAGTTTTTCTGGATATAACGGTGTCTCAACATACACTTGAGGATT
Organism: Pachyrhynchus sulphureomaculatus; assembly: GCA_019049505.1. Lineage (NCBI taxonomy): Eukaryota > Metazoa > Arthropoda > Insecta > Coleoptera > Curculionidae > Pachyrhynchus > Pachyrhynchus sulphureomaculatus. The sequence goes on from CM032450.1 coordinate 35,780,464, forward strand.
ATCATCACTCCAAATACGGCAGTTTTATTTATTGACGTATCCATTCAAACAAAAGTGAGCTTCATCGCTAAATAAAATTCGCTTATGAAAATCGGGATCAACGGCAATCTTGTTTTGGGCCCATTCACCGAATCTACGCCTTGCTAGGTGATCGTGTGGCTTCAATTGTTGCACGAGTTGGATTTTGTAAGCACGCAAACCAAGATCTTTCCGCAAAATCTTCCATAAAGTGGATGGACACATATCCAATTCCTGTGCACGATGGCGGATAGACTGATTCGGGTCTTCCTCTACGCTACGCTCTACAGCAGCAATGACTTCTTCTGTACGCACTGTACGACGTCTCTGTGGATGCGTATTATCATTTAGAGTAAACGTGGTGCGAAAACGTTCCATAGTTAATCGAATTAATTGCTCTGATGGACGATTATGTTGACCGTAAAATGGACGTAGTGCACGATACGTATTTCGAACAGAACCATGATTTTCAAAATAAATTTGCACAATTTGGAAGCGTTGTTTCAGGCGTCAGTCTATTCATGTTGAAATGCCAAACCAAACTAAACATAAATCACTTGACAGCTGACAAAATGGCCGCCAGTTAAAAAAGTGTTGCCAACTTAAAGTTTTATACCCCTATAAAAAACACCCTTTATTTCGGATTATATGGTATGGAGACATACTTGGCGTTATTTCTTCGCATGTAACTGACTGAACTGAATATTTAAACTGTCTGTTTATTAGCTTGTTAACTAAGTCATCGTCATAACCATTAACTCTAGTTAAATTTCTCTCTCTCTCTCTATTCAGAGAAAAAGTGACTAAACGATGAACTAAAAAATGTATTGAGGCTAATTTGTGTTGTTTGCAATGAAATGAGTCATTAGGAATATATCTATCTGTTACTGTGTCTTTCCTATATATATATCAAATTCTAATCTATTATTACTTTTAATATATTAAATGTCTAGAAAAGGCAGTTGTCCTTTGTTCTCAACTTCGTAAGTGAATTTAATGGAATCATACCGGCTATTTAATTTGGAAACAAAATCATCAATATTTGCTTTCTTTGTATCAAAAATCGCGAAAATATCATCCACAGACCTATACCATACCCTTGGAAAATATTCAAATTCTTGACTGGCTTGGATTTTAAACTTACTCATGAATAAATTGGCTATGAAAGGTGATAAGCAATTACCCATAGCTGTTCCTTCTTTCTGAACCTAAAATTGACTGTTATATTGAAAATAATTTTGTTCCATACAAAGTTTAGATAATGTTAAGTATTCATGAATAATTTCGTCCTCAAAGTCATTCATCCTAAGTAATTCTTCGAAAATATTGTAAAGTTTGTGGTATTGGCACACTTGGGAACAAAGAACTGACATCAAAAGAAATTAAGATTTCACTTTCATTAAATACTAGATTTTTTGTATTATTAATAAATTCTAAAGAATTATTCACTGCCAAAGTATTTAATTGTAAATTCTCAAGTTCTTTTGATAACCATTTGGATATTAAATATGTGGGTGATCTGACCAATGAAATAATGGGTCGCATTGCTTTCTTAGGTTTGTGAATTTTGGATAAGCAATACAACTTTGGTATAGTCGGATTACTCACATTTATTTTAAATTTCAAAGAATCGAAGATTCTTTAAAGAATTTTTAACCTCTGTTATCATTTATCATAGCAATGCGACCCATTGATGATGATGATTGATACTGAGTAGTGTCATTGTGCCAAAGATTCCATATTCTCAACTTAGTAAAAGATAAATTATTTTTGTAACGGAAATATGAGTGATTCATGTCATTCGGCCTTTCGTTTCTTTAAAAAAATGTATCCGTTTACTTGGAAACGATACACAAGTATCAATATTTAAATCATTTTAGTTGTACACCATCAGAGGCCTCCGGCTTTAGAGCTGTACTCGCAGAGTTTACCACAATACCACAGTTGTGTAAAATTATATTAATTATAGAAGTAATATCAAAGCATGCACAGAAACACTCCAAATTTTTTTATTTTTTAATCTACACGTAATAAAACAACTTTCCATAGTAAAATTCTATAAATATTTTCTGCTATTCTGTTATTTTTTCAATATTTCAAATGTTACTTGCCTACTTTTAAATAATAATAGTGAAAAATCTGACGAGTTGATGGAAGTTAAAAAATATATTACAATAAAACTCTGTTATTGGTTGTTAGATTGTTAAATTTATGTTTATATGTTAGTAATAAAATAATTAAAAACGTCATAACGATAAAGAGCAGAATTTTAGTATATCCTAAAGGCTTACCCTGAAAAAGGTACTTCTATAATATATATAAAATGCAACGTCTCTCTGTCTGTCTGTATATCTGTCCGTTAGTGCGCTTATCACTGGAGAACGACTTATCCGATTTACGTACTTTTTTTTTAAACATACATATGTTCTCTGGCCAGGCTATAGGCTATGTTTTATTACGATAGGTAGCATAAGGAATGAACAGTGACGATAATAGTGAATGAAGTCGGAAAAAAGTTTGCCGCTAGCGCGTTCCCTTGCAATACACAGCCTAAACCATTACATATGAAACAATATTATGTAGCAGAGAATATCTAAAATGCAATGTATCTCTGTCTGTCTGTCTATTAGTACGTTTATCACCCGAGAACCACTTATCCGATTTACGTGATTTTTTTAAATTCATACATATATTCTTTGGCCAGGTTATATACTAATAATAATAATAATAATAATAACATCAGTATCCATACGGATAAAACAGTCTCCGCCAATAGACCCGATATTACTTTTCAGTGCAAAAAAGGAAAAGTCACCTATCTAATTGACATAGCTGTCTCCAACGACACAAACATCCAAGCGAAATACATAGAAAAAATTTCCAAATACACAGACCTTGCAACGGAAATAAAAAGGCTATGGAAACAAGAAAAAGTCATCATTGTCCCCCTCATTATATCAGCCACAGGCCTTACACCAATAACATTCACACCACACTTAGTACAATTAGGACTCGACACAAACATACACAGAAACATTCAGAAGTCAGTGCTTTTGAAAACATGTAACATTGTCAGGTCATTTCTTAATACGTAATGGTAACAGCGTTTGTGCTGACTTAGCCTTGGCCCGTCAGCCACACATGGAACCACATTGACCAAATGTGAGAAAAAAAGAATTTTTTTGTAATAATAATAATAATCTATATTATATCTAAAATGCAACGTCTCTCTGTCTGTCTGTCTGTCCGTTAGTGCGCTTATCATTGGAGAACCACTTATTCGATTTACGTGCTTTTTTTTTGAAATCATACATAACATACATATGTTCTGTGGCCAAGTTCTAGGCTGTATTTTATAACGTTAGGTAACATGAGGAATAAGCAGTGACGATAGTAGTGAATCAAATCGGAAAAAGAGTGCCGCTAGCGCGTTCTCTTGCAATACACTGCCTAAACCACTAAATATGGAACAATATTATGTAGCAAAGGATATCTATAATATATAAAATGCAACGTCTCTCAGTCTGTTTGTCCGTGTGTGCGCTTATCACTGAAGAACCACTTATCCGATTTACGTGCCTTTTTTTTTAAACATGCTAAACCATTAAATATGGAACAATATGATCTAGCAAAGAATATCTATAATATATATAAAATGCAACCAACGTCTCTCTGTCTGTCTGTCTGTTAGTACGCTTATCAATGGAGAACCACTTATCCGATTTACGTGCCTTTTTTTAAACATGCATATGTTCTCTGGCCAGGTTATAGGATATATTTTATTACGTTAGGTGACATAAGGAATAAGCAGCGACGATAATAGTGAATCAAGTCGGAGAGAAGTTTGCCGCTGGCGCGTTCTCTTCCAATACACTGCCTAAAGCACTGAATATGGAACAAGATCATGTAGCAAAGAATATAATATATATAAAGTGCAACGTTTCTCTGTCTGTCTGTCCGTTAGTGCCCTTATCACTCGAGAACCACTTATCCGATTTACGTGTTTTTATAAATTTATACATATGTTCTATATAATTCGATATAAGCCTAGATAATGGGAGATAAGGAGAAATAATGGGAGATAAGCAGAGATAAGTCTAGATGATCGGAGTTATGGTGAGATAATGGGAGTTAAGGAGAAATAATGGTAGTTGCAGAGATAGGCCCAGATAATGAAAATTATGTAGAGATAATGGGAGATAAGGAGAAATAATGGGAGGTAACGGGAAATGATGGCAGATATTTTATTACGTTAGGTAATATAAGGAATAAGCAATGACGATAGTAGTGAACCAAGTCCACGCGAGCGGAGCCGCGGGCATTGCTAGTCTAAGTATAAAAATAGAAATTTGATCGTCTAAAAGCTACAATCAACAACATTGTAAAATATAATAAAACAAACATTATGAAATTGAAAGCCCTAAACTCAAAACAATAACCGCGATATCGTATTGATAGCACACCACATTGGCGTTTACGAAATGCCATAAGTTTTGTACATAATCACTGTAAATATACATTATTAAAATGAAATTTGTAAAAAATGAGCTAACTTCAGCTATCAGGGTGCGCTGATTGAATCTTATGTAGCATGTAAGGCAACAGCATCAAAAGAAAATTTACCTTTTAATATTATACTATCAGAGTCACAAATAAATAAATAATGCAGATATTAGCAACTACGAGAAAATGTAATGTTTGTTTTTAATATAGCCGTGGTTAACAATCTATCGCTGTCCACATGTTATTTGCTAAAGATAATAATACATTAGTTCTGCTAGGAGAACAGAATATTCGTTAATTTTCAGCATAACCGTTTATTTAACTTCATCAATAATTGTCATTAAACACCGTTCAGAGAGACAGACAATGAAAAATTATTTATAAATTAACAAAGAAAACCCCGGACTCACTTAATCAACGGTCTATAGCTTAATGAATCTTCCAATAAAATATTTTATTTTCAGGGCTATATTTTACCTGTTTGTTAAGAAAAATATTATTATAATCAGGAAAAAATTACCCGATGTGTTGGCATTTCAATATATTTTATAGTCCCTAAATCAAGAACTTTTCCTATTTTTGTAGGTCTGCCTGTTGTATGTTATTTAGTATCTCTCTTTCTCTCTCCCCCTCCCCTCTGTTTCTCCCGCATTGATCATTATCATCATCATCATCCAGTCACTCTCGTCTACTGGACACAGGCCTCTTCCAAGTCCTTTCAGTCCTCTCGATGTTGTGCTTTCGCTATCCAGTTCTGAACAATTGTCTTTAGGTCGCCCGTCCATCGGCTAGGTGGTCTGGCTATGCTTCTTTTGTCTTGCCGCGGTCTCCACTCAACAATTCTCTTCTTCCACCTATTGTCCGTCAAACGCGCCACGTGACTGGCCCACCTCCATTTCAGCTTCGTAATACGTTTTGTAATATCTACTATCTTTGTACGATCTTTAATGATTCTGTCTGAGATTCTATCTCTTCTTGTAACGCCTAGCATTGACCTTTTCATTTCAAGCTGTGCTACTTTTAATTTCTGTGTTGTTTTCGTTGTCAGAGTTAGAGTTTCAGCTCCGTATGTCATGACTAGCATTACACATTGCTTGAATACTTTTTAGTTTAGACTTAAAGGTATATCGTTGTTCTTGAATGTATCACGTTCTTCGAAAGCTGCCCACCCTATGCCAATTCTTCTCTGGATCTCGCATGTTTGATTGTCTCTCCCCAATCTTATTTCGTGTCCCAAATACTATCCCGTATTAAACGACATATATTTCAAAGTTAATATATGTATACTCCTCAGTCATATCAGTCTTAAGAAATAGAGAAATATATGGCATAGTCTGTATTCTTGGTTAACCAAGAGCGTTATCCCTTGTACAACTTTGTGTCTGGCCTGGTTTCTGTCTATAGCTTACATGTTATCATACTGTAGTTGTTAGCATCGGGATTAACATTGGAGTTAGATTCTTCTGAAGATTTTGTATAGTTTTTTTAACTGTCTTTATCGTAATATTCAAGCTGCTCAGAATAGAAATAAATCCACCTAGGCTTCTGTTGTTCATTGACATTGTGTTGATCTAGGAACTCCAAAATCCTTCGGGTTGTCTTCTTTGGGCTTTTTGCTGCAGAGGATGCTTCGGACATGCCTTGTAAGTGATTGTTGCAATTAGCACAAACTACAGATTCTTCTCTGTCGTGGCGGCATTTAGTATATGGTAATGCTCTCCTTGACCGCATTTCACGCACCTTGGCCTGGCTTTAAAAATAATGGTAGGGTATCTATGCAACTGATCGTTGTGTTATAGATGTCCTTAGACTTCGAGAAAAAGTCTTTCACCATCTCATTATATTAACTGAGGAAAATTCCATTTCAGAATTACCGTAATTAATTCCTTTTTTAGAATTGCTTTGATTACAATGTGGAATAGTGCAGTAAAAAAGCATTTGGAATTGCACAGTTTAGATGCAGCAATATTATGATTTTCTCCTCGAAAAACTTGTGCTCTTTTGTTTATAAACAATTGAAATTTTCAAAACGTGTTTTTTGAGCTTAAAATGCGAGAAACTCATGTTATATATGTCGGATTGAAAAAAAAAAAAACTAAACTCTTTGTAATGAAATTTTCAACAAATCCTCGATAGTTTTAAGTCACTCAAATGTGTATATAACTTACAAAATTGATAACACCGACAAAAAATTGTTTTATTTTTTTCATTTTATTGTACAGGCCGCTTAAGTGAACCGGTCAGTTTAAAATTTTCAAAAAATATGCCTTTTGTTATAGCAAAAATAGCCTGAAATTTTTGTCCAAAATTATTGAACCCAATGGGCACAATTGAATTTGTTAATTGAACTTTGAATTGCCCGCCATTTTATGCCATCTGGTTCAAAATGGATCTTTTTTTTTCAAAATTTAGGTCTTGAGGCCAGCTTTCCGAAGCCATAAAAAAATATATTTTTTGGAGTCATTTTAACCGTTTGTCTTTTATTTAAATAAAAACAATTGCGTTTTTTTTCTGTCATTTTGAAAAAAAAAAATTGAAAATTTTTATTACATCTGATAGAGAATCGCGAGATCTTTATTTTTTTTGAAAAGGACTGGATTTACTTCGAATATATTATATTACAGTTCTTTTCCACTATTTTTTGAAGTTTTTGAACAAGACTTATCTAAAAAGGAAAATAAAAAAAACGTGGTTAACGAGAAAAATATTATAGTCTTTGAGCACATTAGCCATTTTCGAATACATTCACAAAAGACTGACTCGATTGAAAAGAAAATGCTTTCTGTATAGCTGTTAAAAATCTTCATAAACTAATACCGTGTAGCCTTTATTCGGTTAATGTGTTAACTCCAAGAATTTTCAAACGCTCATTATAAGGCAACTCGCGTATGACAGGAGACAAACGAGTAATCCTTCATTGACACTGTTCGAGTACGTGTGAAATAGGGACTCTCAATTGGCGCAACATACTATAATATCAGTCTTATGTAAACCTTATAAATTTTGGATAGTTAAATAGGTTTAGGTCTTCTGAAGATAACTGTACTATATAAGGCAAGAAGTTGACTTTTTTTAATATTTTTTATATATAGCTGCCCACTGTCTATTGTTACCATTTGTTCGAGGACCCTCGGTTATTTTCCTAACAACACCTTTCTGTATGTCTGAAAAGTGCTGTTTGTGGCTCTCATGTTTTCTCAGTGACGTTTCTTTCTAACACCTTCACTATCAACGCCGGTGTGCCCCAAGGCTCCATACTGTCTCCTACTATCTTTCTCATTTACATTAACGATCTGCTGGAAAAGACCGGGAATCCAACCTACAGCTTTACAAATGACAGTACGCTTATCTCTTCATTCACTTTGAACGCTCGGACATCGGCTGCTCAGGCGAGTGTCTGCAGACAGCGGGAAGTTGTTCAACTTAACAAAGATCTAGAAGAAATTCTATCTTGGGGTGACAGTAACCAAGTGGAATTTAACTCTACAAAGACCCAGGCGGCAGTTTTTTCTAAAAAAGTTAACGTTGCTGAACCCGACATAGTTATGGCGGGGCACTCCATTCCTCTAACATCGTCACTCAATATGTTGGGAGTTAATTTGGGAGCAAATATGTCCTGGCATGAGCATGTTGCGGGCATGACAAGGAGAGTTTCTCAAAAGTTGGGAATATTATTTCGAACCAGAAAGCTTTACACTCCACAACAACTGTTAATTCTTTACAAAGCTCAAATTCGACCAACTATGGAATACTGCTCCCATGTTTGGGGCTCCGCTTCCAAACATACACTGCATTTGTTGGATTCTATTCAGAAAAGAGCTCTTCGTCTGATTGGAGAGCCAGAACTGACCGGCGGCCTTGATTCGCTGGAACATCGAAGAACGGTTGACGACTTGAGCCTATTCTACAAGTATTTTCATGGAAAGTGTTCGGAGGATGTAGCCCGTTTAATACCTCCCAGAGCGGTGCATCTTAGAAATACACGTCGCGCTGATACTTCACATCCGTATGAGGTTCAGCTTGTTACTCCTCGTACAACGCTTTTCAAGCAGTCTTTTATATGGAGAATATCATCATTTGGAATAATTTGCCCAGGACTGTGTTTCCCACCGAGTACAATTTACAGCGATTCAAGAACAACGTGCATCGCTTTTTACGCACACGTGTCGCTCCTGTAGCGCTTTAGGGATCTCCCTGCAGCACGTGTGCTAGACCCATAAAAAAAAACACCATAATTTCGTTACTGTAAAACTTCTGTGGTTTCTAGGCGAAAAATTGTGACCAGTGGTTTCCACAGGCTTCTTTTCAAATTAACTTAATACCATTCAGGGAGTTCTGCAGAGACTAAAACAACTAACAGTCTGATGGTGCAAGGTCCTGGCTATACGGTAGATGTATTAAAACTTTCCAAGCTTTTTCAGTTATTGCTGAGTCATCAAAGATGTGTGTGGTTTGGCATTGTCATGGTGGAAGGACACCTTCTCTGTTGACTTCAGTCTTGTCACTGACTGACGGTAGAGTACAGAGTCAATCGTTCGGCTAGACTGCAGCAGCTTATGATGCACGATTCCCTTCCAATTCCACCAAACACACAGCGTCACCTTTTTTGATGCCAATCCGGGCTTTGCCATCACTTGAGGAGCTTCATCCTTTTCCGACTACGATTTTTTCTATGTCGTTCCGTTTCTGTAGAGATTCGCAGATGGAAATTCGACCGAGGAAATTTTTGGAGTCAAATCATGTGGCACCAAAACATCGAGTTTCTTTTTGTAGCCAGCTTTCTTTAAATGGTTCAAAACTGTTCGATGATGGATATATAGTTTCTTGGCCATACTATGGCTACTTATATGTCGGCTTTCCTTAACTTTTGCCAAAATTTTTCCTGTTCTTGGTCGACCAGTGCGAAAACTATCTTTGACAACAAAATATTCAGAACGAGACAACCGAACCATCTTTTGGCTATTATTTTTATCATCTATCTTGACCATAAATAGCGCAAACTCTGTCAAAGGCCTGCGTAGCATTTGTGCTTTTATCGAAATAAAATTGTAGTGAACTTTTGCAGAAATTTCACTCATCTTTAAGGCTCTCTAAATTAAGCCTAAATAAATGAATTCTAACCGTTTCTGTGTGTCCACTGTTGTCAAATGTCAGCCTTTAACTAACCCTAAGTATGACCTAATGCGACTTATATTATATGAGATATATGACACTAACGACAAAAAGACGCAATTCTTTTTAACGACCCTTATTAAGTGAGTAGTAAGTGTCTATAATTTCATGCTACAAAGTATCACTAATTATACTACAAATCGTGTAATACCAAATTTTATATTGTTGTTAAAAAAAGGTACGACTTGTATAAAAATGTGTTTAACATCATGTGTTGATTCATCCACTAACATTCAAAAAGGTAGGTTCAAATACTATTTGAACTAACTTGAACAAATACAAAAGTAAAGTGGGAGCAGTATCTGATCATACTTGATCTAATATATGGTTACGATTTTCTGTTTCCCAAGTTTATTAGATTGTCAAAAAGATATAAAATTTTATTGATAATTTACCACATTTCCGGCGTTGGTTTAATCCCGGGAGCTTTTGCAAATTTGCCCTTTTATTTTAGCGATTAAAACTTAGTATAAAACATAAAGTGTATAAATAAAGTAAATCTAATATAAATACGTAAATATCCGCTTGGAGCTCGAAGCTTTAAAATCAGAGTGGTTTATTTTTTAATTTAAATTTTATTTTGTGGGCCAGTGTCAATGAGAGCTGAAATCTTTGCACAGACAGTATTATATTAAGCCTGGAAAATACTAATTAAGTTTATAGAAAAACAAAGTATATTACTGGGCGACTTTAATGTCCACAATATCAACTGGCTCAAATATTCAAATACTACCGACGAACAAGGTCGTGAAGCTGAATCATTCTCAATCAGTTGTGGCTTAACTCAGCTTATTGACGAACCAACACGGATCCCTGATCGAGACGGGGAGTTCGCCAGTCTTCTTGATCTGTTTTTTAACCACCAATCCGGAGATTTACACGGTCACCGTAAATCCGCCGTTAGGTTCTTCCGACCATAAACTGCTTTCGACATCGAGTATCCTGCCAATCAGTGGCAGAGAGGCGCCTAGGCCGCGCAAGATTTGGCACTACAAATCTGCTAAATGGGAATACTTTCGAACTTTCCCTTGGATGGACGTTTGTTTTCGATCCGATAACCCATCTGACTGCGCCAGGGAGGTCTCCGATGTTATTTTGGCTGGTATGGAAGCTTACATCCCTTTTTCGAAGAAATGCTCCTCCAACGGCAAGCCTTGGTTCGACCGAAAATGCAAAGAAGCTGTTGCTTCTAAACATATTGCCTACCGACAATGGCGTGAAAATCCTAACACCGTAAAACGAAACATCTTTGTTCAAGCCCGGAACAGATGCAAGGGAATTACCGACGAAACCAAGGAGGCACACAATCAACGAATTAGAAACAAACTTCTCGCTTGTCCCAACAATTCCAGGTCCTTTTGGGCAGTCGCTAAGGCAGTGAGTCAAAATTTTACCAAGTCCACCATACCACCACTCACACGGCCAGATAATTCCCTTGCAACCGCACCTGTTGAGAGAGCGAACTTGTTGGCTGAACTCTTTGCTTCACATTCTACTGTCGATTTCCAAGGAAAAACACCACCTACTATTCCCATATTGCAGTCAAGGTTGCCCGATGTTGTCTTCAGAACAGCGCATCATAAAGCGTATTTTAATGAAGCTAGACACCAAGAAGGCTTCTGGCGCTGACGGAATACCTGCCATAGTTCTCAAAAACTGTGCAAGGGAACTAACACCAGTTTTCTGTAGACTTTTTAACCTATCCTACAGAAAGGGAATATTTCCGTCCTGCTGGAAATGTGCCACGGTTCAGCCGATACCTAAAAAAGGTAAGAAGACCTTGCCAAATAAATACCGACCAGTTGCACTGCTTTCAATAATATCGAAAGTCATGGAAAAGGTTATCAATGAGCATCTTCTAAAATATCTTGAACGATTCAATATTATTAGCGATCACCAATATGGTTTTCGTAAACATAGATCAACAGGAGATCTTCTGACTTATGTAACACATGTTTGGAACAACGCAATTGAACACTTTGGAGAATCTCGAGTGGTTGCTCTTGACATATCCAAGGCATTCGACCAAGTTTGGCACGATGGACTGTTGGCTAAGTTGCGCTCTTATGGTATGTCTGAAAGGTTCTGTTTGTGGCTCTCATATTTCCTCAGAGAGCGTTCTTTACGAGTGGCGGTCGACGGATTTCTTTCTAACACCCTCACTATCAACGCTGGTGTGCCACAGGGCTCCATACTGTCTCCTACTCTCTTTCTCATTTACATTAACGATCTGCTGGAAAAGACCGGGAATCCAATCTATAGCTTTGCAGATGACAGTACGCTTGTCTCTTCATTCACCTTGAACGCTCGGACATCGGCTGCTCAGGCGAATATCCGCAGACAGCAGGAGGTCGCTCAACTTAACGAAGACCTGGAAGAAATTCTATCTTGGGGTGACCGTAACCAAGTGGAATTTAACGCTACAAAAACCCAAGCGGCAGTTTTTTCTAAAAAAGTTAACGTTGCTGAACTCGACATAATTATGTCGGGGCACTCCATTCCCCTAGCATCGTCGCTCAATTTGTTGGGCGTTAGTTTGGGAGCAAATATGTCTTGGCATGAACATGTTGCAGGCATAGCAAGGAGAGCTTCTCAAAAGTTGGGAATATTATTTAGAACCAGAAAGCTTTACACCCCACAACAACTGTTAATTCTTTACAAAGCCCAAATTCGACCAACTATGGAATACTGCTCCCACGTTTGGGGCTCCGCTTCCAAACATACACTGCATTTGTTGGATTCTGTTCAGAGAAGAGAGGTCCGTCTGAATGGGGACCCGGAATTGACCGGCGGCCTTGATTCGCTGGAACATCGAAGAACGGTTGGCGACTTGAGTCTGTTCTACAAGTATTTTCATGGAAAGTGTTCGAAGGATGTAGCCCGCTTAATTCCTCCCAAAGCGGTGCATGTTAGAAATACACGTCGCGCTGGTGCTTCGCATCCGTATGAGGTTCAGCTTGTTACTCCGCGTACAACGCTTTTCAAGCAATCTTTTATATGGAGAACGTCATCCCTTTGGAATAATTTGCCCAGCGCTGTGTTTCCCACCAAAAAAAAAAAAAAAAACTAAAACATCGCGAATGGAAATTAAGATGATTAACATCTATTCCCGATCAAATATAACAAATTAATAAATCTCTTAAAATATTATTCAATAAATGCCTCCTGGAAGGAATAACTTCATCGCAATAGAATAATACAGCTATCGTCATCATGCATAAAAAAGGAGATACTTCAGACCTTACAGACTATCGACCCATTAGCCTCCTGAGCTATGTATACAAGTTATTCACGAAAATACTTACCAAACGTCTGGCAAATAAATTGGAGTTTTTCCTTCCAAAAGAACAGGCGGGTTTCCGCTCGGGGTATGGAACAAACGACCATCTGCTTACAGTTAAAATCCTCATTGAAAAATGTATAGAATATAATAAGCCTCTTGTACTCATATTTGTCGACTTCGAAAAGGCTTTTGATTCTGTAAATCAGCTGAAACTTTTGGAAGCGCTTGCTGAGTGTCGTATTGATCATCGATATTCTAATGTTAATAAATAATTATATGAAAATGCAACCGCTCACGTTAAAACACAAACTAACCAATCCACCCGAAAATTTCGAATCGAAAAAGGAGTACGGCAGGGTAATACGCTCTCTGCCAAGCTTTTCGTAACACTCCTAGAAAGCACTCTAAAATCAATAAACTGGGAAAGAATGGGACTTAACATTAACGGTGAAAAGTTAAATCACCTCTGTCTTAATAACAGACAAAATATAAGAAGCACAAACTATGCTACACACGATTCAGGAAGCTTCAGGAAAGATTGGTCTAAAAATCAATCTATATAAGACCCAGTTTATGACAAATCTTGTATTACGCGACACTATAAAACTGAATAACGTAGAGATCGAGCAAGTGCACCAATATGAATACCTGGGACATGAAATCAGCATAGGACGAGATAACCAAACACCTGAAATTCAGCAGAGAATAGATCTTTCCTGGGCTGCATATGGCAAGCTGGCCTATGTATTCAAATCTAACCTTCCTATATATGTGTTTAAAAAGAAAAGTGTTTGACAGATGTATACTCCCCGTTCTTACGTACGGAGCCGATACTCTCACAATGACGAAGAAAAACATCAATAAAATATGTGTTCTCTTCTTCTTCTTCCTTTAGCCGTTTTCTACCCACTGTCGGGTATAGGCTTCTCTCAAATCTTTCCATTTTTCTCTATGTTGTGCTTGTTGATACCAGTTAAGCCCTCCAATTCTCTTCAGATCGTCGCTCATCTCTGCTGGGGTCTTCCGATGCTTCGTTTTTCACCTCATGGTCTCCACCTAGTGATCTTGCCACTCAACTTATACGTCGCTCTCGCCACATGGCCGGCCCAGCTCCATTTCAGAGATGTTATCCGTTTGGTGATATCATCCAACTTTGTTTGTTGTCTAACCCATTTGTTAGTTTTCTTGTCCTTCAAAGTAACATTTAACATCCTCCTTTCCATTGCTCGTTGGTGAACTTGTAGTTTTTCTATTGTTCTTTTAGTTAAAACCCATGTCTCGGCTCCATACGTGGTAGCTGGTAAGATACATTGATTATAAATTTGGGTTTTTGATCTTTGAGGAATGTTCATATTTAGTACAATTTCAATTTTCCATATGTTGCCCATCCCATACGTACCCTTCTTTCTATGTCAAGCTGCTGGTTTTCTTTTCCTGTCGTTATTATTTGTCCCAGATAGATGTACATGTTTACTTTTTCTGTTGTTGAATGTTCAATCACTATATTTTCATCACTGTTGTCTTCGTTACTCATGTACTTTGTCTTGGAGAAGTTTATGTCAAGTCCCACTTTCTTTGTTTGGTGGTGAAGATCTGTAATCATCTGGATCATTTTATTCTGGTTGTTTGCTATAATTACAATGTCATCTGCGAATCTCAGGTTGTTTAGCCGATCGTCAGCTATCAGAAGGCCATTTTCGTCCCAATTCAGTTCTTTGAATACATCATCTAAGATCATTGTAAACAACATAGGAGATATTACATCGCCCTGCCTTACTCCTCTGTTCACTGGGACCTTGCTTGTCAGTCAACTTTGAGTGTTGCTCGTTCATATATTCTGGCTATCAGTTCGCTGTATCTGTGGTCTATACGAGCATTTCTACGAGCTCTTATAAGCGCCCATTTTTCCACTGTGTCGAAAGGCTTGCGAAAATCTACAAATGTGAGCCACATTGGTATATTATATTCGGTGGCCTTCTCATTTAGTATTCTCAATGTGTGCAAGTGCTCAATCGTACTGAAGCTCGATCTGAATCTAGCCTGTTCTATCGATTGGTATAATTCCATTCCAAAATATGTGTTATCCAACGAAAAATGGAGAAGTCAATGTTAGGGTCACATCCCAAATCACATTATCAGGAAGAGAATAGAGGTACAAGACGCAGTCAAATTCATTTTACACCTGAAATGGAACTGGGCTGGACATGTTGCTAGATTTAAGGATGAACGATGGACAAAGAGAATTATGGAGTGGCGACCAAGATCCGAAGCCTATCGGAGTAGAGGTAGACCACCAGGTCGGTGGACTGATGATTTGAAAAGAGTGGCTGGAAATTGGGTACAAGCGGCCCAGAACAGAAAAAGGTGGCAAGACTTAAGGGAGGCTTTTCGTCCAGCAGTGGACAGTATTAGCTGATGCTGATGATGATGATGACTTAGTAGTGAGTGAATTTCATAAAAGTAGAATTACTTGGAGAAGTTAAAAATATACTTTCGTGTATATAATTCTTTATAAGAAGACCATCCGTCGAGATCCTTCTAATAAATTTGACGATTATGTAGAAAAAACTATCGTCATAAACTAAAATTTTGTCGATAACTTACTCAAGTGCAAGAACAAAAAAAAATCAGCAAAGTGACAGATTTCTTTTAAAATATTATATTCATTAAATTATATTCATTTTATGGCCATGGCCATTCTGCTCGTTTCGAAGAACCCGTATATATATACTGCTATAACTTTTATTTCATTAATTTTCACGACTACTTTTAATCTAAATGGCTTTGGAATCCTCAGAAATTTTCACTCTTATAGCGATAATTTTGAGAATAAGACATTACTTGGCACATAAAGAGAATCCCTTAAAGCCAACTGATAAAATTCTTAACGATATACTTTTTATTTCAATTTTTTATTGATATTAAATATCAAAGGAGATAAAATGGGTTAGAGACGTATAAAAGGGTAAGCATAAATCACGTGGGTTTTGCTTCAAAAAGTGTGAAAATCACAGAATATCTAAAAAAATTTGTAAATTTGAAACCCAGAAATTCCGTCGCGACATAATCGCTCATTATTTTAAGACAACTTTTAGAAGTTTTTCTTCGAAAGAGTAACACAAAAATTACGTAATTTATTGTTGTGCAAACAAATTTATATTAAATATGTTTCCTCTTAATCGTATTGAATTTTTTATCTTGTTTAATATACAGCTGAAGTTAGAATATTTCCAAAAATGATCTTGAAACAAAAAAAAATAGACTACTTGGTTTTATAATTTATAGATATTTCCGTATAACTAGCCCAGATGATTTGGTTATTTTCATTAATACAGTAAATCTTGATCGAAAATATCCACAGGATGCATATAAACAAATTTATAAACTGTTTCTACTGAAGCCTGAACTTCTACCATCGCGTTTATTTCTCTAGGTATACATTTGCTCCTCAATTTGCTTAATCATTTTTTATAAGTCGACAAATTTTATCTAAAATTAGCCCTGCTTCTGAAAATCCCTTCAAGTCGTTTCTTAGAAATAGAGAAGTAAAAATGAATGAAAAAATAAAATTTACAAATGTGTGAAGAAGTTCAAATTATTAGAAGAAGCTATAAATCTACCTAATAACAAAGAAAATCAACCATTACAGATGCTGAAGGCGAAGCTGTGGAAATCAGAATGACTTTACAGAAACAAAAAAAAAGTTGAACAGAAGCACAAACAATGAAAACAACAAAAAGTCGAGAGACACGGAGGAAGAACACACGGCGACGTCATTAAGCCTCCAGCAAATAGGCATTGTATCACAAAACAAACTGAAACCACTACATTTAATGGGTCAATATAAGCTAAGAACATTGAATTTAACTCAGCCAAAAGAAGGAGCACTTGACCGGCAGAGGGAAAATCACCACCAATAGTCAGTGTAAAGAAAAAAATTACAACATCGTCTCCGCATTCAGCAATAAAGGCCTGGATTATCCTATCAGAGGGTATCAGAATATATCTTTCAGACTTCGGAAGTAAGATCAAGCTCCAAGAAAGATTGAAAGAAGAGAATCATACTTATCTTTCTAGAATTTTATTACCATTCTATTGCAGTAAAAAAGTGTTAAAATAATGAAGAGATAGGTATAGTTTAGATACAGAAATATTGTGATTTTATCCTTCATCCCTTAAACTCCGTATGTGTTTGATTATAAATAATTAAGCTTACGATTTGTTCGTTATTTGACCAGGAACTAGGAAAACTTCTGGAGATTGGCGGGAGTAGGAGAATTAGCACGAATAAGAACACCTACTAATTTTGCATTAGTCCTTCTTTAACAAGGTAGTCGAGACAAGGAGGTTCCGTTAACATCGCAAAAGTTATTAAATAAATCAGAATTACGAGTTTGAAAACATCGAAAAAAATTTCCAAATCTACTTTAAGCTTATGTTTGTTAAAATGACGATTTTCTACTAGTTAAAAATGGCAGCACTTCTTGTTTTCCTCAATACTACTCGCGTGTTCTCTATCCTCCTAATTTGTAAGAACGTTTCAATATATCACTCGTTTTAAGTTCTTTAGTTGAAGACATGGCTGTCAAACACTACTGGTTAATTTCTCACCTTAAGTATTATGTGTATAGCAAATTTGAAATTAATATCTCGATTTAAGAGTTATCGTACCAATGACAGACAAACAAATCGACGAAAAACTAGGTCTTTCTTGTTCTAGTGTCTCTGAGCAGTGAAGAAATGCCAAAAAAAATTTCGGTGGGTAATTTTTCACAAATATTTATTTCCTAAAAATTATTTAGGGCAGTAAGAAATGAAATCCAATAGAAGAAAAAGTAACGTGATAGTGGTTTTTATTTTAACAATTTTTATACAAAAGCCAATGTATGCCATATTTGGTATTCAAATTGTTTTTTTTTCACTTTTGAATGGGTATACAATAAAATGGTTCACAAAATTTAGTTTTTTGAACTACTAGAACAAAAAATCCGCGACATCTCACTGTTAGATATTCCACCAATAAGACGAGGTTTACAAACAGACAATGTCCATTTTTAATAATCTATGCAACTCAAGTTTTATAAGCATCTACTTAGAGCTTAGTTAATTTTAATGCAAGTTGCTTTAAAATATTCGTCTGATTATGACGATTTGGTTTATATGGTGAAAGGGTAGTACGTGTTTGATTCATGTTTTTACTATGAGTAAGTTTACAAAACTTCCCTTTCTAGTTATAAGAACGCCAAATTCTACATATTAAATTAAGTACATTTTATGAAAAATTTTTGAATCCGTATTTAGGCATATTATAAAATTAAACCAGACCCTTATAGCGGCTTAGCTCTGCGCTGCAAAAATATAATATTACATAACAGAAGAGGGGAAACCTTTTCTAATATATCCGTTAAGCCGGGAATAAATCTAAAATTAGAATTAATTATTGCCCTATAGGTGGTATAAAAGCCACCGTCAATTTATTTAGTATAAGGGATAATTGCTTGGGAAAGATTTTTATAAATGGTTTTAATTATTTTTTAAATCTTTAGCTAGTATATTTATCTTTTGTTATTTTTATATTTTATGACATTTCTTAATGCCGTAGTTAATAACAAGTTTAATGTGATATTAATTACAGTACGTAAGCAAAGATCGACAAGAAATCAAGAACTATATAACACCTGTTTGCAACAATGTAAGTGAACACTTTGGAGAACCTCGAGGGGTTGCACTTGATATAACCAAGGCATTCAACTGTGTTTGGCACAATGGATTGTTGGCTAAGTTATGCTCTGATGGTATGTCTGAATAGTTCTGTTTGTGGCTTCAGTATTTCCTCAGAGAGAGCTCTTTACGAGTGGCAGTCGGCGGATTTCTTTCTAACACACAGAGCTTCTCAAAAGTTGGGAATATTATTTAGAACCAGAAAGCTTTACACCCCACAGCAACTGTTAATTCTTTACAAAGCCCAAATTCGACCAACTATGGAATACTGCTCCCACGTTTGGGGCTCCGCTCCCAAACATACACTGCATTTGTTGGATTCTGTTCAGAGAAGAGCGGTCCGTCTGATTGGGGACCCGGAATTGACCGGCGGCCTTGATTCGCTGGAACATCGAAGAACGGTTGGCGACTTGAGTCTGTTCTACAAGTATTTTCATGGAAAGTGTTCGAAGGATGTAGCCCGCTTAATTCCTCCCAAAGCGGTGCATGTTAGAAATACACGTCGCGCTGGTGCTTCGCATCCGTATGAGGTTCAGCTTGTTACTCCGCGTACGACGCTTTTCAAGCAATCTTTTATATGGAGAGCGTCATCCCTTTGGAATAATTTGCCCAGCGCTGTGTTTCCCACCGAGTACAATTTACAGCGATTCAAGAACAACGTGAATCGCTTTTTCCGCACTCGTGCCGCTCCTGGAGCGCTTTAGGGACTTCCCTGCAGCACGTGTGCTAGACCAATAAAAAAAAAAAAAAAAAAAAAAAAAACCTTCACTATCAACGTCAGTGTGTCCGAAAGCTTCATACTATCGCCTACTATCTTCCCCGTTTACATTAATAATCTGCTGGAAAGGCCCAGGAATCCAATCTACAGGTTTGCAGATACTTATTTCTTCATTCACTTTGAACGCTCGAACAT
This sequence comes from Pachyrhynchus sulphureomaculatus, assembly GCA_019049505.1. NCBI lineage: Eukaryota > Metazoa > Arthropoda > Insecta > Coleoptera > Curculionidae > Pachyrhynchus > Pachyrhynchus sulphureomaculatus. Next base: position 35,800,074 of record CM032450.1, read on the forward strand.
CTGCATGCATCTACTCATGCAAATATCGGCAAACAAGAGGAAGTCGTTCAGCTTAACAAAGACTGGGATAATGGTAACCAAGTCGAATTTACCGCTCCAAAGATCCAGGCGGCAGTTTTTCTAAAAAAGTTTACCTTGCTGAACCCGACATTGTTATGTCCAAGCACTCCAGCATCGTTACTCAAATTTCTGGGTGTTCATTTGGGAAAAGTAAGTCTTGGCATGAGTATGTTGCAAGCATAGCAAAGAGAGTTTCTCAAAAGCTAGGAATATTATTTCGAACTAGAAAGTTTTACATTCGCCCACCACTGGTAATTATGTACAAAGCTCAAATTCGACTACCGACGGAATACTGCTCCCATATTTGGGGCTCCTAAATATACATTTACAGAAGAGGACTGTTCGCCTGAATGGCGACCCAGAAGTGACCGACAACCTTGATTTCTTGTAACATCGAAGAACGGTTGGCGTCTATTTTACAAGTATTTTCTTGGAAAGTGTTCGAAGGATGTAGCCCGCTTAATTCCTCCCAGAGCGGTGCATGTTAGAAGTACACGCTAATACTTCACATCCTTATGAGGTTCAGCTTGTTACTCCGCGTACAACTCTTTTCAAGCAGTCTTTTATCCGGAGAACCTCATTTTTTTGGAATGATTTTCCCAAGACTGTGTTTCTCACCAAGTATAATTTACAACGATTCAAGACCAAACTGAATCACTTGTTTTGACTCCTACGGGCATTCAAAAGGAGTTAAATGTCACATTAAATGATTCTGTCCCTTTGTTTTCATCGACTAAAAGCGGACTACTGAATTTAAACGTGGTGGTATTAAAGACGATCAACGCGCAAGACGCCCGAAAACATCTGCGACCGACGAGAGTGTCAAATGTAAGAAAGCATACTAAATAAATATATATAAGAAAGCTTTCGGCGCGATGAGTATTGCGTGTATTAACAATTGACCAAAAACGCATTCGACTTTCCCAAGAGTGTTTAGACTTGTTTAAACGTAATTCCAGTGAATTTCTTGGACTTTGGATAACAGTAGATAAAACATGGATACACCATTACAACCCAGAGATCAGTCGAAGCAGTGGGTGGCAGCAGGTAAAAATGCGCCCAAGGAAGCAAAAACGGCTCCATCTGCAGGAAAAGTAATGGCTACGATTTTTCTTTTGGGGATTCTCGTGGTATTGTACTCATAGACTCGCTGGAGAAAGAAAAAAGGGGAAAATCTTGCTTCTCTACTGAACCAATTGAAGGGTGCTATTCAGGCGAAACATTCACATCGCGCAAAAAAGAACGTCTCAGATTGTTGCTCCGAAACTCCATGAATTTGGCTTTGAAGTCCTTCCACATCCACCGTATTATCCAGATTTGATTCCCATTCTCCAAGTATTTTCATGAAAATAGTTCAATACATGTACCTTATTCCTCCTAGAATGGTACAAAGTTGTTAATATATTAAACGATAGGTCAAAAAAATGAAGCTATTTTTTACATTTCTCGACTCTCAGAACCCCTCATATATAAATATATATATATACATATATATATATATATATATATATATATATATATATATATATATATATATATATACATATATATATAGTGGAGTCCACTTATAACGACGACCAAGGAACAACTACCATATATGTTATTTCGTCGTACTAACCCGACGACGCTGTAATCGACATAAAATTAAAGATATTTATTGAAACATGTATTGTGTACACATGTGTTAGGTACACACGCAAGGCTAAACGAAAAAAAAAAAAATTATAAAAATACGTTTATAGCAAATCTAAAGTTACACATAGAAGAGTTCTCAAACTTCATATGTAGTGCACATTCATCTGCTTGAAAAGTCCGTAATTTTGATTTGTTTCTGATTAACTTTCAACTTATAGTGGAACTAACGTATTAAATTATAAAGACTAGATATTGTAGTTTTTATATTGTCATCCTCGTAATTAGAATGTACGAGGACATTTACAATTTCTACAGCTGCCTCGAAGACGCTCTGAGTCGATTGTATTTCTCGATCTCAGATCGGGGCAGTCGCCACTTTCGTATACTTTGGCGATAATATTTTGCACAGTGAACTCATCCGAGGGATCCTCACATGTGACAACATTATTATCGGCATCCGAATTTTTCTCAAGCTCGTGGCTTGTTATTGGCTGCTGCCCAAACGGAAAGCGGCATGTCGTCTTCGTCGTCGAAGTCGTCGAGTTGTTGGAACTTTGATCGATTCCTGCTGTAAATCCGGCGTGTCTAAAATAAGTCTTTAATATACTTTGTGTAAGTTTAATCATAAATCATCAGGATGGTGTCGAGTAAAGTCATTTTAGCAATATTATTACTGGCATTCATATTTACTTTAAGGTTTTCGCTGTCAACTCACTATCCCAGGAATGTTCTCATTTCATGAAAATGTCAGATGTCCTCCAAGATTTCCGATTATTCTAGTAATCTACTGGTAATAACTACACACCTCTGAAACATCTTGGACGTTGAGATTTACCGACCACTAACATTTTTCTTTAATCGTGTTACTCATGTTCGCTGCAGTTATCCTTTCTTTCTATTCTATAACTCATTAAAATATATATATATATATATATATATATATATATATATATATATATATATATATATATATATATATTTTCATTCATTAATGGTTTTTCCCAACAGATAAACAAATCATTTAAAAAATATAACACGAATATATGTTACAAAGCATGTAAATTAATGGCCAATCATTTTTCAAAATTAGAAGCAGAAATTCCAAAAAACAAAAAAAATAATATAGTGTATGAAATTCCGTGTAATGATTGCCAGGGAGTATATATCGGTAAAATTTCCCAGTATTTAAAAAATAGAATTAAGGGACACAAGTATGATAAGACAAAGTGACTGCACTCAGTAATCATATAAAAAAAGAACACGCATTTAATTGCGAACGTACAAAAACCACTTGTACCGCAAATAATTTAAAAAAAAAGAGAAATTCTGGAATTTATTGAAATCCAAAAAAAATAGGAATGCAAAAAACGATAAAAGAGACATAAAAAGCACCCTAAAAATATACCAGTCAGTCTTGAACACCGTAGACGGGTCACAAAATGTGATAAATAAAATAAAATCAAATTGTAATTTTAATATGTGTGTGTGTTTGTGTGTATGTTGTGTGGAGGTTTAGGAGTTTACGTTTGTGGTAAGTTCATATTATAAACGTGTTGTAATTTTAAATATTTAACATCTAAATGTATTGTTCTAGAATATTTTAACTCTGTTGAAGAAGGTCGAAACGTTAGTAAATAAACAAATACTTGACCAATCTTCATTCATTAATAGACCAAAAGCCAAGAAAATACCAGCAAATATATATATATATATATATATATATATATATATATATATATATATATATATATATATATATATATATATATATATATACTAAAGAAGTAAAAAACAGCAAGAATTTCTATTTATAAATCATTACTTCTTGCCCTAAAATAGAAAAACACCAGCGTATACAAAATATATAATAAATTCCCCTCATACCTACAGAACATCTTCTTTGATAATAAATTGAATCAAGTCATATCTCAGATTTTCAGACATTTCTATGTTTTGCCAAACACACAAAAATTGCAAGATCAGCGATTCGATATTGCCGAATTCTAATATTTTAGGGTAGTTTCATTAGGGCAAATTTATAGAGAAATTGAGAAGAAATCTATTAGTGTTTGATATCAGAGCTATAAGGGAGAATTATTAGTTTTTCACGCAAGTTGAGAAAAAATGGATTTATGAGTTTATTTTTTTCTAAGTATAAAAGCTTAAGTGATTAAAAATCTTACCACACGCAGATAAAGATATATTCATTGTTCTTTTTGAGCGGGTAAATACCTATCCACTAGAAATAATTTACAAAAAACTTTGAAGTAATGATAGCATGCGAGACTAAAAACATTTATAATAATGTTTACTGCTTAAACTAGGATAAAACTAAAATATTATCTTTGTTTTGCCTTAGGCAGATAATTTCCAGAATTAACGCAATATGGCAAGATTCTCACACATAGAGCTGAGAGAGAATTATAATGCCGACATTATGCTGGATGTAAAATATTGCAAAAAACACGTTTAAAGATCACTTTTTTTATAAATTATTGGAGTCCAGAGTAGAAATAATTTAATTTTGCCAGTGATAAAGTTAGCACAGTTGTGAAAATGTTTCATCAATAATCGAAAAAGTGGACATATTTCTTCAATTAAATGGTAATGTTCTATCTAAAACTGCAAATATACGATTGGACATCGTGGTCACTTTCCTGAAGTATTTGTGGCAAGTTCTCCATCACCCAAGTTGATTGTGTGCTAATAATAACGATAGAAACACATATATAGTACTATTGCTTTAAAGAAAACCCGCCAATTTCTAATGTTAATGACTCTCACATATGTTAATGTTGTGGGCTCCGTGACGATGTCAATAGCTGCCATTCTTAGTTAAATGACGAATGTGCTTACAATCCCTGGGTTGTAAACTTCTTGTATATTACCTAACTCCAAGTTTTTTATCGGATAACTCGGTTGTGTCCTACTGATGAGGACCAAAAGAATCCGAAACAAGTGTGCAGTATTTAAATTACACAGGCCAACATTTTTCAAACCCTGAGACACCAGACTATACTTTTTTGAAAGTTTTTGGTGCACTGAATCCAAATCCGATCTCAGGGTTGCTCCATCACATCAAATTTTCACGATATCCTAACCTGAAAATGCAAAAACACGGTTTTTCGTTATATTCGGGATTATATTACACCACGAATTAATTTTTCTCCTCAAAACTCGCTGCAGCATCTGAAAGTACTACACTTCTCCTTCAAAATGCATTTTGAATTTTTCAGATATTTTATTTCTTTTCAGAGAAATCGTCCTTTGAAATTAATTAATTTGGCGTTTTCGTTACAACTATACAAAAAAAAATCCGCAAACGTTTTCATTAGAAAAGGAAGTAATTTCATTCTAATGAGTAAGTAAATTTATAAAAAAAGAAAAATGGAGTTAACACCGCCACGTCCTCGTCTCGTGACTTTAGGTTCTGATGAGAGCGGTAATATGCTATCGTTCATACAAAAAAACTTGAGGGAAAAAATATAACAAATATCGAGTTTTATAGTAATTTAGACTTCTCAGAATTCCAACCCGTCATATTGGATCCTCCATTTTGAATTTCTTAAGGTTATTAACAAACCATGAGTCGATAGGGTTAACCGACAATGAATTCGGATTCAGCGTCCCAAAAATTATATAAGTACACTACTCTCGCCTGCCAGATCAACTTTATTTATTGGTATGGTTGGTTGTAACGAATACGCCAAACTAATTCATTTCAATGGACGATTTTTCTGAGACGAAATAAAATATTTGAATAATTCAAAATACATTTTGAAGGGTACTATTTCCCTACTTTCAGATGCTGTAACGAGTTTTGTGAAGAAAAATTAATTCGCGGTGTAATATAATCCCGAATATAGCGAACCTTGTTCTTTGCATTTCTAAGTTAGGATATCACGAAAACCTGATGCGATGGAGCAATTTTGAGGTCAAATTCGTATTGAGAGCACCAAATACCTCTGGGAAAGTATACTCTGGTCTCAGGATTTCGAGTTTCATCTAATTTTGTCGCCCTATGTTATCATCCTAGTCATCAAAATCAATTATACAAAAAAAATACTACATTTGTTCGAGTTCACTTTAGGATTTTATGACTTTTTTCCTTCGAAAAATAAGTGTAAGTAATTTATAGTATCACACTCTCATAAAATTTCTCACAAAGGAAGAAAATGATCCAATACTTATTCATGAAAGAATATCCCTAGTGTAAGACACTGACGGCCCACTTTATTTTCAAGTAAAATAATGTCGATGAGACCAAGATTCAATTCAGGATCACTCCAAATCAGGAAAACCAGTTGAGGGAAGAATGGAGGAAACCATCAGGCTTGTGGAGGATTTGTTATGGTCAGATCGACGAATGAAGGATTTGGCGCTTGCTAAAGACGCTAGAATATCCGAAACTACAACAATTTTCAAGATTGTGCATGAAGACATAGGGATGAAATCAGTTTCTGCACGATCTGTAAACTTCTTACGCCTGATGAACAACCGAAGAGAAGAAAAATTTCTCCCTGTCTCTCTGACCGCTTTAAAAAATAGTCAGAGTTATTTCTGGCGCATTGTCAAAGTGAAGAGCTTTGGGTGATCTATTAGTATTCTCCCACAAAACGGGAGTCAGCGCAGTTAGTTCGTAGAGGCTCTTGACCTCCAGGAAAAGTAAAAACACTTCTGGATCTGCTAAGGAATTTTATTTACTGACTATATAACCAAGGGGTTTACAATTAATGGACATGTTTAATAAAGAATGATTCAAAAATTGGAGCAGGCTATTAACGAAAGAAGATTTTTAATTTTTAGTTTAATTCATGGAGAGTTAAATCTTTGTTACAATGCAACAAAGGTCGCATAAATTCATGCCCGAAAAATCAGTCGTTTTTGATTGCCAAACAAAAGATTTTTTGGTATTAAATTAAATGATAGAGAAAAAAGATACTGACGGAAATAGAAAATTATGTTTTTTTTCGTGATCTAGGTACCTTGAAATGTGAGAAGTCGCAAAAATCTCGGATCGTGATTTTTTTCCACTGATGCAATACAACACATTTTAGCAAGGGAGGGGAAAACTACAGTAGGTAGGCAGGTAAAATTCTAAAAATACAATGCTGCATAATATTGTGCTCTATCATAACCAAAGTACATTTTTTAATTAAAATGTTATTATCAATATTATGGAATATAATGTTCCGCATATTACTGCTGTAAATAAAAACCCTCAAAGTCATAATTTTACGAAAAAAAGTCATTTGCCACCTTTCTCTAATACTACTCACAAAGTTTAATATCTTTTTGCTAGTCAGCTTATTTTTGGCGTAACAAAGTTCCATTTTTATGCAAAGGAGTTCTTTCTCTTTTAAATTTTTAATACCGCATAAACGCCGGAGCTTTTATAAACAATTAAGCCGATTTTAATTAAAGAAAATCGCTGCACCAATTAAGCACTTACTTTATAATCAACTTTATTAGATTGTTTGCAACATTCACTTAGTAAATCTTTCACAAATCTCGAGTGAAATTTATTAAATCTGGTAATGCACGAAAAACGAATTTGTGTACACTCCTATCGGAAACCACTCCCCCGCAAAAATCTATTCCATTAATAATAATCCTTTAACAGAAGAATTACATTTTCAAATACCAACAATTTTTTCTCTAAGTGAAGGAAGTATTGATCGTATAAGTAAATCGCCCTGAAAAATGTTTACATTTTTTTACTTCTCAAAGCACCTAAATCAGGGAAAATAAATTTTCTTGTGTCGGTTTGAAATTAGATTAGTTAATTTAAATAAACTTTATCAATAGTATTTCGCCTAGAAAGAAAGTTTATAGTTTGTTAAGATTACATTATTATTGGTTGTGTGAATTAATTTTGACGGATTTTTCGGTAAAAATATCGCTTTATTGTAAAAAAATGGTTATAAATTAATTATTCAAGTATTGTCCATCGCCAGCCACTACTTTTCCCCATCTTTGTAGCAGTATATAAATACTATGTTGAAAGAACGACTCATTTCTTGAGGCTATCCACGAATCGATCTACTTTTTAGTATCTTCATAAGAATGGAAGCGCTGTTCAGTCAGGCCGTGCGCCATCGATCGGAGCAAGTGATAATCAGCAGGAGTAATGTCTGAGGAGTACGGCGGTTGAGGTAGGATATCCCATCTAAGCACCTCCAGCGTTTCCTTGACGGGTTTTGCAACATGTGGCCAAACGTTGTCATGTTAAAAAATTACTTTATCGTATCTTTTGATATATTGCGGTCATTTTCCCTTAACGCTCGGCTCATTTGCATCAGTTGTTGTTACTTACATTCCCCAGTAATGATTGGGTTGCGTTGGAACAGCTCATAATACACCACATCCCGCTGATCCCACCAGATACACGGCATAAGTTTGGAGCCATGAATATTCGGTTTTGGCGATGATGGTTCACCGGACTTGGATTATCGTAGCGTATCCATTTTTCACCATTTACGATACGATGCAAAAAACCTTTCCGATTGTGCCGTTGAAGCAGTGGTTCACAGGTGAAAAATCACCTTCAACTTCTGTCGGCTTTCATTCATACGGAACCCAATTTCATTTTAAATTATTCCCAGTGCATGTAAGCGCTTGGAAATGGTTGTGCGATCAACTCATTTTTTCATTTAGCATGGGTCTTCATCGAACAGTGCCTTCAATTCTTCATCTTTAAACTTTTTTTGCTGGCTTGGGCGTTCTTTGTTTTCCGTATCGAAATCACCACTTTTAAAGCGTCGAAACCATTACTCACTTGTTTTTTATCGATTTAATATAATCACCATAGGTTTTCGACAGCAATCGATGATTTTCAGCAGCGCTTTTCTTCGAATTAAACAAGAAAAGTAATGCTACTCGCAAATCGTGTTTTGCTGGCACGTAATTCGACAGATTCAATACTCAAAAACATATGTTCAGCTAAATACTGTATATTAAAAATTAAAATCTAATGATGATGCTTCACCATGAATATAGCAATAGTATGCCCCGATGAGATATAGTACCAGTTACGCCCTCTCTTAGAAATCCCTCAAAATTAATTCACACTCCATATATTTGACTTTTTCCTTATTTTTATTTGTCCCAATGAGGTAATTCTAGGTAAAAAATTAAAAATTTAATAGCCACTCAATTACGCACATAAGCTTGAATGTTCTCAGGGCCTTGACAAAAAAGTTTACTGAAAAGTCTCAGCTTACTCTCATGTTTCACTGTACGCGCATGAAGAAATAAAAACAAAAATTTTCCTGTATAAAATAATTTTGAAAAAATATTACATATGTTAGCCTACCTGTTCGCCTAATTTGACTCCGAGTGATTTATTTCTGTGAGGAAATCACATAACCATAATTTATAGTAGCATTGTAAGCTGTCTAAAACAAATTTATTACTTATGTTAGAAATACGTGTTTGCAAGGGAAGTACCGGGTAAAACACTTTGTATTTTTTTTTTCATTAAGGTGGCAACAGTGCGCAAAATTAATATGTATTGTGTGTATTGTTGTCTTCAGATTTCACTTTTTACGACCATACGTTTAAGTGGTGTGTGTATATATGTAGCAATTAGAATGTTACAACAAAGCGTTGGGAATAAAATTCTGTTTAGTTATAATCGCATGGTAACGGTCAAAATTTCGACTAGCATCGAAAGTCTCAGTATCGTTGCAGATGTAAAAACTACCGAGTAAATCATGTCAGCAAGAGTAACATCATATTATTAAGGTTACATAAGTACTGGGGCGGCCCGTGGCTCCGTCGCGTAGTGCTTGCTTGCAGTGTAGAAGGCTCCGGTTCAATCCCCACAGGTCGGGATGTATGTTTCGGCCCTTGGACAACGTTGATGGGTATTACGATATCCCCGCCGATGTCCTCAAAACATGAAAAAGGGCAAAATTGCTACTCAGGCGGGGAGGTGAACAATAAAAAAGAAATAATTTTAAAAAATAAATAAAATTAAAATGGCAGTTGATTCAAATATCTAGCATTTCTAGCATGTTTCCTATCTTCTGTCCTCATAGGCTATACGATTTTCATCAATTAGGTAACAAATATCACAGAGAAAGTAATAAACCTCTCTCTTACCTCGTACATTATTATTGGTGGCTTCACTACTAAGCATACTCGTTGTTTGAGTATGCCATCATTTCTACCAGACAAAAAACCTGGATAAATCTTCTATGACTAAAAGCAGTTAAAATATTTAATTGTATTTCCACTATTTTGCGCTAAAAGCTCCCAGTGACTCCTAGACAGCGATTCAAGAATAACGTGAATCACTTTTTCCGCACACATGCCACTCCTAAAGCGCGTTAGAGAATTCTCTGCAGCACGTGTGCTAGACCTGTAAAAAAAAGTTTTATTTAGAAAACTATTCGAGGTTTTTAAATCAGTCCAGATAGGTCCTACTATCCCTCGCTCAAGTCTCGTCGACAATTCGGTGACTACTTAACGAAATGTCCGCTAACTAATCTAAACGAACGAAACCTACTAAGTATCTTTACATTCGCTTCCAGTGGCAGAGACGGTATTCCTTAAATACCTCGAAAAGCCGCAGTAGGGGCAGTACAACTGGCTTCGCGCGCTAAAAGAACTAAAAGTCACTTCGCAGCATCCAGCAGAAAGACAAACCAACTGATGTAAATTGAAGCCTTATTTTTTGTGATCTTGTGACCCTGAACCGTTATTTTGTTTACGAATTTAATACTGTAAGAGCTAAAAAAAATATGACTATTACCTCTTTTGTAATCACAAATCATGGCATAAAGTCACTTACTGCTTGCAATTTTGTAGATTGATTTGCACTTTTGTTAACACTTGAACTAACACTATGAATTTGTGGCCGGGTTTTGACACACGCATATCTGCGTACTCATTTTCGTCAGAACTTCTAGAAGTTTGTAGCTGCTTTGCTATTTCCATATATTTCCTTTGGAAATTGGTCCTGGTATAAACTTCTGTTTTTGTTGCCTGTTTTTCCCATATGAATTTGGTCTTTTAAAGTAAACTCCACAGTTTGTTGAAGTAGCGTCATGATTTGCACCTCAACTTGTACATTTTTGAGAATTTGCGCATGACTGTCCTGTAGTGGTGTGTGTTGGTCCACATTTGGGGCATCTGGAAGCCCGAAAGCAATTTGTTTTCCCGTGACCCCATCTGTAGCAATGTCTGTGAACTAGCGTCTCCATTATACCACATTTACTTTAGAGGCCGAAGCCTATTTGCTCTCCAGTTAACGCCTAGAATATCGAGTGACAATTTTAATGGAAACAAGTGTTTTGACGGTAACCTTTTTAGAATAACATTAAAAGTTTCTTAACATTGAAAAAGTTGTTGTATAGATTTTTGCACCATTAAGATCCACTTGGTTATTGTCATTTCAAGACAGAATTTCTTCTAATCCTTAGGTAAATTGAGTAATTTCTTCCTATCTGTGCTTAATTGCATTTACAGCTAGCGTTCGAACGTACAAGGTCAATAAAGAAACTAACATGTTACAATCAACAAAGGTACAGACTAGATTGTTCCACATTCAAGCAGATCATTAACGTTAAAAATAAGGTAAGAATTAGTATAGTGTGTTGCTTAAAGTTTCCCATTATGTGTTACTTGTAAAGAATGATTTTTTGAAACTCGAAACCTATATAAAATAAAAAAAAACCGGTCAAGTGCAAGTTGAACTTGCACAATTAGTGTTCCGTACGTTGATTGTTTTTAAAATAAAAATTTTTGTTAGGGTGGTATAAAATGATCAGTGAGTTCACAAAACACACCCCAAATGAGTTTTCAACAAAGTTTGTTTCCAATCTTTACTGAAAACTGGTGACCTTGAAATTTTGTTTTTTTTATATACCAAATAAATTATTATAGGTAATGCACTCGTAATAATTTTCGTTCAATCTATACCCCGTGGAAAATATTCCAGAATTTTTTTCAAAATTTTTTGATCAGTACTTTTCGAGATAAGGTAGGGGATAGCGATTTTTTTAAAGTAATACGAAGAAAAGTGTGCGCAAGTATTACATTATATATATATTTTTTACTCGTGTTTTCACAAGCTTTCATTTGACACCACACTCGATGACCTAGTAACAAAAATTTTTTTTCACTTCCGATTTAACCCCTCAAAACGAACTCCTTAAGTCAAAATTTATGTTACGGTGGTATAAAATGATTAGTGACTTCACAAAACACACCCCCAAATGAGTTTTCAACAAAGTTTGTTTCCAATCTTCACTGAAATCTGATGACCTTGAAATTTTTGTTCCTTTTATATACCATATAAATTATTAAAGGTAATGCACTCGTGATAATTCTCGTTCAATCTACACCCCGTGGAGAATATTCCAGAATTTTTTCAAAATTTTTTGATCAGTACTTTTCGAGATAAGGCCCGGGGCAGCGATTTTTTTTTTCGCGAATTTTTAAAAATAATACAAAGAAAAGTGCGCGCAAGTATAATATTATATATATTTTTTACTCGTGTTTTCACAAGCTTTCATTTGACACCACACTCGATGACCTAGTAAAAATTTTTTTTTTTTCACTTCCGACTTCACCCCCCAAAACTAACCCCTTAAGTCAAAATTTAATTCTCAAAACTACATGGCTCTGATGAGGCCATCAATTCCTATATTATTACTAAATTTCACCTTTCTATGTCAAATAGTTTCGGAGAAAATCGGGTGTGACAGACAGACAGACAGAGAGACAGACAGGCAGACAGACAGACAGACAGACAGACAGACAGACAGACAGACACCGAAGTGATCTTATAAGTGTTCCGTACGGAACACTAAAAAACCAGTCGTGTAAGTTGAACTTGCGCAATTAGTGTTTCGTACGTCGATTGCTTCTAAAATAAAAATTTTTGATACGGAGGTATAAAATGATCAGGGACTTCACAAATGAGTTTCAAAGAAAGTTTCTGTCCGATCTTTACTGAAAACTGATTACATTGAAATTTTTGTTCTTTTATATACCAGATAAATTATTAAAGGGAATGCACTCGTGATAATTTTCGTTCAATCTACACCCTGTGGAGAGTATTCCAGAATTTTTTCAAAATTTTGTGATCAGTACTTTTCGAGATAAAGGGGGTGACAGCGATTTTTCACGATTTTTTAAAAATAATACAAAGAAAAGTGTGCGCAAGTATTACATTATATATATTTTTGAACTTGTGTTTTTACGAGTTTTCATTTGACATTCCACTCGATGACCTAGTAAAAAAATTTTCTGATTTCATTCCCAAAAACTAACCCCCTAAGTCAAAATTTAACTTTCAAAACTACACGGCTCTGATGGGGCCATCAGTTCCTATATTAGTACCAAATTTCAACTTTCTATGTCAAATAGTTTCGGAGAAAATCAGGTGTGACAGACAAACAGACGGACAGACACCGAAGTAATCTTATAAGTGTTCCACACGGAACACTAAAAAAACCTTTCATACATATTATAAGAACGGAGCTGAGCCAAGAATCCATCACATTCTCGCATTAATATAAGTTCAATTTCTCGAAATTTTCCAAAAAACTTCAGTTAACTTGCTCTAAAGATGCGACATATGATCTACTGTTGTGCCTTACTTGCAAAAGCCATATTAAATATTTCTAAATGCTTAGAATACTGTTAACTTATAGTCTTTTCTACAACCCTCGATATTAGTAGAAGTTGTACGTCTTGTTGGTAATTGTTTACCTGTATTTTTAAATAGTGGCGAAGCGCAAGAGAATTTCTAACAGGAAGACGCTGTCCTTATCTCAATTTTTTTATACACTGCAGCACATTAACTTTTGATTTATAGCAAAAAAGGACATTGACCTTTTTAAATATACGATAAAGGTGTTTTGCCTCAAAATTCAATATACTGATGATGTAACCTTTCACAATGAGATAAAATTGGGTGATCCCATTTCGTAACTTTGAATTACTTTTGGCTGGATTAAATCTTTTCGTACTTTAAATTGCAAGACGTATTATCACTCGTGCAGATAATACCTTTTTAAAGCTGAACCTTTTAAAACAAATTCATACAATAGATATTTCACTAACTTTGCAGATATTTCTCTAACGTTGCAGAAATTCCCAAATACAAACAAGTAAGTAAATTATTCCGGTGTATTTCTCTCCTTCTTAAGGTAATAAAATTTAATGAGCTTTTATGGACCGTATAGAGTAGTTTACTCGTTTTAGTGACCTTTACAACGAGACCAGGTTTTAACAGACAAGAGATTTCAAATTTAAATTTAAAATAAAAAACCAAGTTCGTCCGCCTGCAAGTTTCTCAGGTTTTCTCAGGCTATAAAGCAAATGCTTTACAAGTATAATCATGTTAGCTCACCCTAACAGAGCAACACTTTCAGAACATTTCAGCCCTTAGAAGCGCCAGAATGTTTTACGTATAAAATTACAAGTTTGTAAAATTTAGTTGATTCTGCTTAAATCTTATTTTAGTTTCATAGGATACAAGACAATAAAAAGAAAATTATAAACTTGTTTTTCTCGAATACATGCCGAAGAGTGTCATATGAAAATTCAAAATTAAACGTAGCGCCAAAAGATGCTAAATTTAATTTTACTCCTATTTTTTATAAATATCGGGTCTTCCATTAAGGACTTGACAACTTTTTTTGGAATAAAACGCAACCCATTTGAGACATTTCGAAAATTTTACTATCGGCTTGAAGTACAATCAAAATATTTATGTATGGAATTCGACTTCATTCATATGTCCACCACGGGCACGTTTGCAGCGGTCGATTCGTTGAACCCAATTTTCGATGACTCGGCCACACATTTCGACGGAAACGGCCGCTATCTCTCTTTCAATATTGGCTCTGAGCTTCTCTAAAGACGCAGGCTTGTTAGCATAGACCAATGATTCAACGTACCCCCATAAAAAGAAGTCTAGAGGTGTTAAATCACACGATCTAGGCGGCCATTCGACGGGACCATTTCTCGATATAACACGTTCACGGAATTTAGATTGCAGTAAGTCGACTGTTACACCCACTGTGTGGCTTGTGGCGCCGTCTTGTTGAAACCACATATCATTAATGTCTAGCCCATGCAATTGATCAAAGAAATAACGTTGCAACATGCCTCTGTAGCGATCTCCATTGACTGTAACGGGACGGTTATTTTCATCAACGAAAAAGAACGGCCCAATGACACCACCGGCATGAAAACCGCACCAAACAGTAATTTTTTGTGGATGAAGTGATGTTTCTTCAAGCACATGAGGGTTTTCACATGACCAATTTTTTTTTTTTTTTTTTTTTGGCACACGTGCTGCAGGGAAGTCCCTAAAGCGCTCCAGGAGCGGCACGAGTGCGGAAAAAGCGATTCACGTTGTTCTTGAACCGCTGTAAATTGTACTCGGTGGGAAACACAGCGCTGGGCAAATTATTCCAAAGGGATGACGTTCTCCATATAAAAGATTGCTTGAAAAGCGTCGTACGCGGTGTAACAAGCTGAACCTCATACGGATGCGAAGCACCAGCGCGACGTGTATTTCTAACATGCACCGCTTTGGGAGGAATTAAGCGGGCTACATCCTTCGAACACTTTCCATGAAAATACTTGTAGAACAGACTCAAGTCGCCAACCGTTCTTCGATGTCCCAGCGAATCAAGGCCGCCGGTCAATTCCGGGTCCCCAATCAGACGTACCGCTCTTCTCTGAACAGAATCCAACAAATGCAGTGTATGTTTGGGAGCGGAGCCCCAAACGTGGGAGCAGTATTCCACAGTTGGTCGAATTTGGGCTTTGTAAAGAATTAACAGTTGCCGTGGGGTGTAAAGCTTTCTGGTTCTAAATAATATTCCCAACTTTTGAGAAGCTCTCCTTGCTATGCCTGCAACATATTCATGCCAAGACATATTTGCTCCCAAACTAACGCCCAACAAATTGAGCGACGATGCTAGGGAATGGAGTGCCCCGACATAACTATGTCGGGTTCAGCAACGTTAACTTTTTTAGAAAAAACTGCCGCTTGGGTTTTTGTAGCGTTAAATTCCACTTGGTTACTGTCACCCCAAGATAGAATTTCTTCCAGGTCTTCGTTAAGTTCAACGACCTCCTGCTCTCTGCGGATATTCGCCTGAGCAGCCGATGTCCGAGCGTTCAAGGTGAATGAAGAGACAAGCGTACTGTCATCTGCAAAGCTATAGATTGGATTCCCGGTCTTTTCTAGCAGATCGTTAATGTAAATGAGAAAGAGAGTAGGAGACAGTATGGAGCCCTGGGGCACACCGGCGTTGATAGTGAGGGTGTTAGAAAGAAATCCGTCGACCGCCACTCGTAAAGAACGCTCTCTGATGAAACATGAGAGCCACAAACAGAACCTTTCAGATATACCATAAAAGCGCAACTTAGCCAACAATCCATCGTGCCAAACACGGTCGAATGCCTTGGATATGTCAAGAGCAACCGCTCGAGATTCTCCAAAGTGTTCAATTGCGTTGTTCCAAACATGTGTTACATAAGTCAGAAGATCTCCTGTTGATCTATGTTTACGAAAACCATATTGGTGATCGCTAATAATATTGAATCGTTCAAGATATTTTTAGAAGATGCTCATTGATAACCTTTTCCATGACTTTCGATATTATTGAAAGCAGTGCAACTGGTCGGTAGTTATTTGGCAAGGTCTTCTTACCTTTTTTAGGTATCGGCTGAACCGTGGCACATTTCCAGCAGGACGGAAATATTCCCTTTCTGTAGGATAGGTTAAAAAGTCTACAGAAAACTGGTGTTAGTTCCCTTGCACAGTTTTTGAGAACTATGGCAGGTATTCCGTCAGCGCCAGAAGCCTTCTTGGTGTCTAGCTTCATTAAAATACGCTTTATGATGCGCTGTCTGAAGACAACATCGGGCATCCTTGACTGCAATATAGGAATAGTAGGTGGTGTTTTTCCTTGGAAATCGACATTAGAATGTGAAGCAAAGAGTTCAGCCAACAAGTTCGCTCTCTCAACAGGTGTAGTTGCAATGGAATTATCTGGCCGTGTGAGTGGTGGTATGGCGGATTTGGTAAAATTTTGACTAACTGCCTTAGCGACTGCCCAAAAGGACCTGGAATTGTTGGGACAAGCGAGAAGTTTGTTTCTAATTCGTTGATTGTGTGCCTCCTTGGTTTCGTCGATAATTCCCTTGCATCTGTTCCGGGCATGAACAAAGATGTTTCGATTTAAGGTGTTAGGATTTTCACGCCATTGTCGATAGGCAATATGTTTAGAAGCAACAGCTTCTTTGCATTTTCGGTCGAACCAAGGCTTGCCGTTGGAGGAGCATTTCTTCGAAAAAGGGATGTAAGTTTCCATACCAGCCAAAATAACATCGGAGACCTCCCTGGCGCAGTCAGATGGGTTATCGGATCGAAAACAAACGTCCATCCAAGGGAAAGTTCGAAAGTATTCCATGAGATCTTCCCATTTAGCAGATTTGTAGTGCCAAATCTTGCGCGGCCTAGGCGCCTCTCTGTCACTGATTTGCAGGATATTCGATGTCGAAAGCAGTTTATGGTCGGAAGAACCTAACGGCGGATTTACGGTGACCGTGTAAATCTCCGGATTGGTGGTTAAAAACAGATCAAGAAGACTGGCGAACTCCCCGTCTCGATCAGGGATCCGTGTTGGTTCGTCAATAAGCTGAGTTAAGCCATAACTGATTGAGAATGATTCAGCTTCACGACCCTGTTCGTCGGTAGTATTTGAATATTTGAGCCAGTTGATATTGTGGACATTAAAGTCGCCCAGGATGGCAATTTCGGCACTTGGATAGTTACTTTGTAAATGATCGATGGTGTCTGCAAGAGAAGCGAAAAGTGTTCGAAAATTGGTATCACTTGGTGGTCGATACAGGATACAGATGAACCTTGTGGTTTGTTGAGTCGTTATTTTTAACCACTTAACATCAAAGTTTGGGGGCTCCAGAGCTTCTTCTCGTTGACAAGAGAGGTCGCTTCTGACAAAAAGACAGATTCCAAAGTTACGCCTAAATCGGGAATAGAAGTCGTACCCAGGCGAAAGATAGTTGACCGTGCTGGTCGATGGACTGACCTTGATTTCACATAGAGCGAGTACATGAGGTTTATCTGATTGCAGGTGTTGATGCACTGAATTTATGTTCGAGTTTATACCTCGTATGATGCAAAAATCTATCTTAAAATTATGATGTCTGCAAGTCGACGCCTCCGAACCAGCCCCTACCCGGAGATCCGAACGGGGGGCCATTCTTCCTCCGGAACTTCTTGCATCCAGGCGCCTCATCATGCTCTTTGGTCCCATAGTAGTTTATGTGGAATTTTCCTGTTCTGTCACATGTTTATCTTTGCCTTCTTTGGCTTTGATCCAGGGGGTGTTATTCGCAATAACGCATATTCTGTTTGTTGACGCAGCCGTTTATCCAAAAATGCGCTTCATCACTAAAGATGATTTTGCGATGAAATTGGTCATCTTCTTCCAACATTTCTAGAGCCCAATTCGAGAACGTACGTCGCTTCATATGATCGAGTGGCTTTAGTTCTTGAGTTAACTTTAACTTATAAGGGTGTAGGCCAACATCCTTTCGCAAAATTCGCCGTAGTGTGGTCTGAGCGATGCCCAATTCTTGAGAACGCCGTGAAATCGACTGTTTTGGTTCGTTTGAGATGGACGCTTGAACAGCAGCAATATTCTGGCCACTTCGGCCAACCCGTTGTCTCACTGGCACGGGAACATCCAGCAACGAATATGTTAACTCAATTTTTTCACTAGACTATGAATTGCTTGTCTACTGGGACGAGAATTACGACCAAAAATTGGCGTTAACGCTCTTAAAGTTGCAGTCACCGACTCCAAATTTTGGTAGTAAATTTTAATTATTTGGAAACGTTGTTCGTTCGTGTACTTCACCATGATGAAAATGTTGACTTTACTGAATGTTTTGACGTTGACAGTTCGGTGATTGGCTTAAGGGTGCGTTCACAGTGAAATTTCAAAGTTGTCAAGTCCCAAATGGAAGACCCTTTATTATACATGGGGGGAAAAGTCCAGAGGCTTTTGAAGAAAAACCAATGTTTTTGTCAAAAATTGATTTTATTCTTAAACATAGTTTTCTTCAAGAGGGTTATACTTGTTCCAGCGATCTTCAAAGATTTGAATATCTTTCATAAAGTACGATTTGCCTAGCTCTTTCAGTCTGCCATTCGAGTTCTTCATTTGGGCCGAATCCCTTTCCCTGGAGTCACCTTTTCAAACTTGGAAGGAGGTAATATTCTCTGCAGACCAGAACCGTTGAATAAAGCGTATAAGGAAGCAATTCATATCCCAATTGATCCAGTTTGTGTTTTTGGACACTTTGGTCGGCTTTCATGCGATTCCAGCCACTCTGCATACTACCTGTTGGACTCCGGCATGTAGTGGTGGATCCATATTCGTCCATTGTTATGACTTGACGTAAAAACTCCTTTAGATTACGCCGAAACAGTGCCAACCAGTGTTCTAAATCTTCGACATGTTGCTTTTTTTAAACAATCATAAGAGTGCGCAGCACTCATCAGCTATATTGCTTTTTTAAAGGGTGTCCCAAAATTCACGCAAGATTTGAATTTGGCGCCATTTGTATGATAAAGTGTTGCCAACAAAACAAAAAACACAGCGTGCCAGCTGACAGTTTATGGTTATTAAAATGGAGCGGTACACGAAAGAACAACGTGTTTTCATTGTTGAGCAATATTTTAAAAATAATGAAAGTTTGGCAGCTACAGCTCGGAATTTTCGTACAAAATATGGTCGAAATAGTGATTTAACCTGATCAACTGTAAAGAGATTAATTGAAAAATTCGGAGAGACTGGATCAATTAGTGATCTTAAACGCTCTGGCCGTCCTTCAGCAAGTCGTTCGACACAAAACATTGAAGCAGTTCGTGAGAGTGTTGCTGAGACTCCAGGAACATCAATTCGACACCGTGGTCAAGAATTGAACATTTCGAGAAGCTCTCTACAGAGTATACTCACGAAAGATTTACATCTCCATGCTTACAAAGTTCAATTGACTCAAGAACTGAAGCCTACTGACCACGCACAACGAAAAGAGTTCTTTGAATGGATTATGGAACAACAACAAGTGGATACTGATTCTTCAAAGAAAATCATCTTCAGCGATGAGGCTCATTTCCATCTTGATGGCTTCGTTAATTAACAAAATTGTCGCATTTGGGGTTCAGACAATCCACACATGACTGTTGCGAAACAAATGCATCCACAACGTACGGATTTTGGGCTGGAGACATCATCGGACCATTCTTCTTCGAAAATGCGGTTGGCCAAGCAATAACAATTAATGGTGATCGTTATTGTGATATGATAATCCAGTTTTTTGTGCCTAAATTGCAAGATATGGATGAGGACGACCTGTGGTTTCAACAAGACGGTGCCACATGCCATACAGCCCGAGAAACAATTCAATTCCTGCATGAGTAATTTCCTGGTCGTGTAATATCCCGTTTTGGTGATCAGAATTGGCCGCCCAGATCATGCGATTTAACGCCGTTTGACTTTTTGTTTGGGGTTTTTTAAAGTCTAAGGTTTATGCCAACAAGCCCACGACCAGCCACGACTTGAAGGAGGAAATTAAGCGCTGTATCAACGAAATTCAGCCACATTTATGCAAAACGGTCATGGAAAATTTCGACAAAAGAGTGCGTATGTGCCAGCAAACCGTGGAGGCCATTTACCCGATATGTTCTTCCATATATAACCCTATACTGTATACTTTATGAATCAATGAAAAAAATGACAATTTTTAATTAAAAGCCTGTGTTTTCTATCAAAATTACTTCTTGCGTAAATTTTGGGACACCCTTTTTATGCAAATATTCATGCAAAATATGCGTCACGCGTTCTGTTGATATCATCACAATGTCAGTTATCGTTCAGAATAATATGGTGATTTTTTTTTTGTGTTTTTTTTGGTGTGAATGCCTCATTTGGACGTCCAAACGGCGGTGCATCATCGGTGCTTATACGACCGCATTTAAATTCATTAAACCATCGACATTTAATTGGAACCATTGGAACCACTCTGTCATAACACTTCCCAAGCCATTCTTGAGTTCCGACAGCATTTTTTTGCCATCAAAAAGCAATGTTTAATCAATACTCCAAATTTTTTTGTTTCATCGTTTTGCAAAACTCAAAAGTAGCGTCTTTCAAACAGCTGTAACTGTTAAACCAATAGACGAAATATCATAAAAGTTTTACACGAATCTTCAGAGAGTTGACGCTAACTGAAAATCATATTGTTCTTTTGTGCTCCCGTCACTCGGAAAGTCTCGGGACTTTTCCCCGATGTAAATATTAGGTTAGGTTATCCAGCGCTTTTAACCAATATTTACAATAAAAAAGAAAACACGAAAATACTTTCAAAATATATTTAATATGTTATTCTGGAGCATATTAACCCTTTGCTTCAATAGCTTATTTCTTAGATTCCTTGAATCAGAAAGGCTATGCAACCTGTCAAGTAAGAACGTGACCGACCGCTCTTATTCTTGAAAAAAATGTATTTCGTGAACATGTATTCTTTGGCGTGCTAACAACGGCGCAATTACCTTAGTAAGTTGTTCAAGAAACGCTTTCAATAGGGTTGTAGTCCGGCGATTGTGAGGGCCATTCTAGTATCTTATCGTGGGACCAAGCGAGCCGCATCATGAACACGAAGATGTTGTCGAATGATCTCATGGGACATATTCAAACCCGATTTCCTAATTTTGACGCAGTGTCAATTTCGGATCCCGTGAAAACAAGACACGATTCGTTTTTCGTCTTTTGGAGTGAATTTGCCTACTGTGCCACATTTTGGCAAGTCGTCGACGTTTTTCGTTTCGTTAAAATGATTCAGAAAAATATGGTTCTTCTTCACAAACGACACCGATTTTTTAATATATTTAGTGGCCGTGGAATATGTCATTTTAGGCCCTTTTGGATGGGAACAAACAGATACTGATACTTTTACTAAAATGCGTCGTAGATATACCGATTTTTTGTTAAATCCCTAGAATCGTATCTATCAAAACTAAATACCGCGACCACGTTCTTACTTGACAGACTCTATATGCAACTCTTCTGCTACGTCACTAACCACGTATATATTTGGTAATAACGAATTGAAAAACGTGAAGAAATGAAACGATCTCGGTGGGAGAATTGGTACCTGAGTTAAACTGTAGTTATTGGTATTACTTCATAATTTGAAATTTGTATCATTAGCGTATAAAAAGGCATTCGCAAACTTATATTTTAATAACATGTATTTATATGTATTAAGGAAATACTTTTACATCCTTAATGTTGTCTAAGTTTAATAATTTGTACTATTCTATATTTATATATTAGAAAAGTAGTAAATGACAAATGAAGTTAAATAAGGCGGATCGGACAGTCATTTTCTCAAATTTTTTCATTTCTCGATCTAACCTTATATTTTCAAACGAAATAAAAATAAGTTTATTGAGAAAATATAAAAGCGGATGAAGCGAAAAGTCGCAATCAAAAGGAAAATAAATTTATTTGCTTGGCTGATACTGAAAAAACGGGCCTCTTTAGATGGAGCACGAGATCATTCATGGTGATGTTGTTTTTTTATTTTTATAAATTTCCTATAATTAAAAGTAAATTTATCTAATAAGTCCGAAGGAATTTCGGTTTATTGCAAATTTTTTTTATTCTCACGTCTGTCTAGTGGATGAGTTTGGGAACTATTTAAATCCTTTTTCTTCTGAATGTGCTGTGGCCTCTGTAAGAGTAAACTGGTAATATAAACTTATATCCAATATTCTAAAAATAAATATGGCAATTGCATGTAATCTGTTAATTTTATGACTCCTTGTGTGGTATGTGGATGTTTATGTTAGGAAAAACCACAGCAAAAGTTTTTTTTTTTACCTATAGAATTAATTTTTTATTACATTCATTTTAAGAATCTATTATTTTAGTTCTGAGTAACAAATCTAAAAAAATGTGGACGACAATGGCGTATAAATCCTAACACCATAAATTGTAACACCTTTGTTCGTGTCCGGAACAGATGCAAAGAAATTATCGGCGAAACCAAGGAGGCAAACAATCAGCGAATTAGAAACAAACTTCTCGCTTGTCCCGACAATTCCAGGTCCTTTTGGTCAGCCCGATTTTGTCTTCAGACAGCGTATCATTAAAAGTATTTTAATGGAGCTAGACACCAAAAAAGCTTCTGGCGCTGACGGAATACCTGTCATAGTTCTCAAAAACTGTGCAAAGGAAGTTCTGTAGAATTTTCAACCTATCCTACAGAGCGGGAATATTTCCTTCCTGCTGGAAATGTGCCACAGTTCAGCCGATATGTAAAAAAGGCAAGAAGACCTTGCCAAATAACTACCGACCAGTTGCACTGCTTCTGCATCTCAAATCGTCAATTAACTTACGACTTGCATTATAGTCAACCTGAATCTGACAATTATCCCCTTTGAAGCAAGGATTTGGCACAGTGTTATTATTCAGCACAAAATACTCTGAAAAAAGTCAGAGAAAAGATTTTAAATTTCTGATCCATTCTTAGCTGTTCTGCTTTATACCTTCAACAGATAATATCTATGCATCAAGTTTAAAATTGATGTCTTATTTCGTTTGACAGTTACCTTGTCAACACACCGATAGACCGTCAGATAGATAGACCGACGGATGAGTGACTACATTTTTCAATATAATACTTTTCTTTAGCAAGGACCTGTAAATTTTTTAATGTTGCCGAAAGAATATGTATGGTATTTAATCATCCTCGTCCTTGTTAAATAAGTTGATTTCAAGACAATAGGTTGTAGTTGTGAACACGGTAAATATTTGTGTTCATAGACTCGGTCTCGACCCAAGAATTGACGAACCATAAGTGAAGAGTTACTTAGTGCATTACTGTGTATCAAGCTTTATCTAAATCAGAATATTCAGGTTGACCACGATGAATTCTACGCGTCAATACTTCCAAATAATACTTACCATTGATTGTATGACCAGCTGGAACAAACCCACCATCTTTGTTGTATTGCTTAACTTTTGATATTCTTTAATACATTATTTGATAGTCATATTCAAAATAATTCTGTCTCTGTCTCGTCATAAGTAACAGGTAATTCTACGAAGATTGGGTTGTTCCTAAAGGCTCGTACGATTTTATGAAGCTTGGATTGTTCCTAAAGGCTCGTACGATTTTCTTGGAAGGTTTTAATCATAATAATTTTTTATCTTGATTAAATTTTACATGAACCTTGATTGTGCCTATATTTCTTCAAAAACTTCATCATCATTAACATCATCTGTCACTTCTTTCATCATTTTCAATGATGCGTTACGATTATTTGCTACAAATTCGGGAAAGCGGTAAATTATTTCTGGTGTTTGAATTGACAATGGCATTTCCTCTTATTTGTCCTCTTGAAGCCGTCTTCTTTCATCCAAAAAAGCGTTTGTTCCATTCAGACACTTGTGCTCTTAGTAGGCAATCATTGCCATACACTTCTTTTCAGCATTTGTAATACTTCTGTGGAACTACAAAGCGTACGAAGTTTTGCGTGGAAGTTGTTCGACTGTTAAATAGAATATTGTATTTCAGTCATCTGTCAGTATTGCGCGTTAAAATTAAAAAGGAAATTGCGAAAATAATACTGCTTTAAAGTGGCATAATGAACTTGTAGATGAAGCTACTAATTTATGACATATAGTCTGTAAAACTAATTGTCGCACTGTATTTAGCATATTCAGCATGATTTATAAACATATCGCTCTTAGAACACCTTAGAGATTTTTTAAGACTTTATTACGAAGTAACAAATGGACAACTGTTGTAATTTGAAATAAAACAAACGTACATAATGGCTTAGCAACTAATGACTTATGAATTATGATTAATATTGGTATAACGACAACTTGTATAGAGTAAATATAAACAGATTTAAAGATAAACACTTTAAATTTAAAAGAGCTTAGGTAGAACAACTTTTTATAAAAAGGTTTTTAAACTTTTAAAACTTAACTAAATTGTTACGTGAGCTTGAATTCCCGTTTTTAAATGAATTTAGAAGTTAAATTTAATGCCTTCTTTGTTGGTTCAACCACTCTATTTCAAGTTTGTTATAATTTAAAAGTTATTTAAGCAAATTATATCTAAATTTACTTACACCTTAGCTGAGGTATTTATATTTCGATTTATTCTTATGCAAAAAGTAATTAAAATAATGCAGCTCCGCTAATAATACCGATTTTTTTTTAATTTATCGTTCACCTCCCCTCCTGAATAGGGATTTAGCCTTTTTCGATATCCTATAGATATATCGACAAGAACAACATAATATCCGTCAGCGTTATCCAAGCGCCCAGCTACATATATATATTTCGAAGTACCTTTTGGACAACGTACTAATGCTGTTACGTGCGTTATTGTATTTCCACAATAAATACTACCTATCTACATCGCCAAGCTATATACACTTTACTCGGCAAGTAAGTACACTAACTTGCCTAGATTGATCTTGGGAACCACGATACTGTATGCTGAAACTATAGCACGGAGCTAGTGTGCCACACATGTCACACACGTCAAGGAACGGAGAAATTTGAAAAAAAAAATTAATCAAAAATTTATTAAATATTTTTTACAATTTTACTTCTTTTTTATTATATCACATAAGAGCTCATCAACAGTACGCCGATTTAATCAAAGGTCATTCTACTGTTCGTAGACACTGCTTCACATGGTTAACTTCTTAGGCCACTGTAACGATTTTTTTTAATGCCTGTGCTAAAGCGAATTAATATATTCCTAAAAAATCACCCTCCTTAATTTTTTTATTAAGTTTCGGGATACCCCAATTACGAAAAGTATGGTTTCTCATTTTCCTCGGTCTGTAGGCCAGTTGATTTGTCGGTTTGTTGGTTTATTGGTCAATCGATCTGTTGGCACGATAAATCTCAAACAAAATGAAATACATATATATATATATATATATATATATATATATATATATATATATATATATATATATATATATATAGATATATATATAATTTGGTACATACGTGTATGTAATACAGGCAGTCGTAAGGACACCTACAGCGCTTTTTCTGGTTTCTAGTTATAATAATGAATAAATAGTCCGCGTATTCATTTACAGTCGAACATGTTAGACAATA
This sequence comes from Pachyrhynchus sulphureomaculatus, assembly GCA_019049505.1. Lineage (NCBI taxonomy): Eukaryota > Metazoa > Arthropoda > Insecta > Coleoptera > Curculionidae > Pachyrhynchus > Pachyrhynchus sulphureomaculatus. Next base: position 35,825,999 of record CM032450.1, read on the forward strand.
AAAGGGCGCGAACGGATATTACAGGGGATGTTTCAAATATCCATCGTATTATATGTGGTTTTCAGGGTTCTTGTAGTCGAAAAATCTGAATATTATATTTTCTTTCTCATTATTCACTTAATACGTACTTCAAATTTGGTAAACTAGCCACTGATGTTGTAAAAGAATAACCCCAAAAGCAGAGAATGTGATTTCACTGCTAACGTTCAAGGCAAGGACGACAAAGCATCATTTAAGCTTCACCAGGTAATATCACTAGAACAGGTGACTATTGTTTACATCCCAGCAACTTGTCAAAATTTTGTTTACAAACTACCGCATTGAACTACATACATGCATAAAGTGGTTGTTTTTTGAGAGAATGAACTAGATACATACATAAAGTGGTTGTTTTTTGAGAGAAGCTCTCGTGATTTTTGACAATGTGGTGAATTTTCTACCAACAAAATACATGTGATTTTTTTCGGCTTTGTTGCTATTGCCGAACTGCTACTATCTGGTAGAGCTGCCTTGGGTAGGTAGAAACATTTTTTGTGTTTTATATATAAAGATAGATTACTACCTAAATTAAAGTTTAGGTAAGGTGGAAATCATATCATATCATATAAGAACGCGACAAATATGTGACTACCCGCAGATAATAATATTTTTCTCACGGAATTGAAGTATAAAAGTTATTGATTTAATTGTCATTTACCAGTACTTTATCGTGCTTCCACATAGAGTCTTCACCAACCTCGGTAAAAAACAATATTTGCGAAGTACCTATACAACAAAATGAGTGAATTTGTGGTGCCTCGACGAGTATTATGCGAATTTTTCGTTGACCATGGGACAAAGAGAGAAGATATTCAAAAATACTTAGAAGAACACCATCATTTGTCGTCTTCAAAAAGTGAATTAGTTGTGAAAAGTATTCAAAAATCGCTTATATCAGCTTATAACAATCGCTGGACCACATCTAACCGAACTAAAGAACGTTTCTTTAATAAAAATACAACGTGGTTAGACGGTGAATTTAAGGTACAGTTCGACGAAATACCAATGGATATCAAACCTACAACATCTGGAGAACGTGGACGTCCATCAAAGTCTTATGAAGATCTGTCAGAGAAATCGAAAAAAAGGAAGAATATGGAGTTAATTCAAGAATATGGACTCGAGAATAACTTCAGAAAAGATCATTGAAAATTTTTTAAGGCCCAAAGTAGAGAACAATCCAGAATTGTGGTTCCAACAAGATGGAGCCACAACTCACACAGCTCGTCCAACTATGGCTCTCCTGCGCGAAATTTTTGCCGATCGAATAATATCGCGTTTTTCTGATTTTAATTGGCCACCGCGTTCGCCCGATTTAACTACTCCCGATTTTTTTCTTTGGGGTTACCTAAAGAGTAAGGTATATGCCAATAAGCCAAGAACCATCCAACAGCTTAAGGCGAATATCCGAGAAGAAGTGAGGGCGCTGGGACCTGAAATTCTAAGTTATGGGAAATGCTCTGGAAAGAGCACATCAGGTCGAAGCAAACAATGGGCACCATTTGAAAGATATTATCTTCAAAACATAATGTGAACATATTTCCAAACTATATTCTAAATTTTAATAAACGCCAACGTTAAATAAAATCAGAAAGAAAAAAGTTATTCATTAAATAAATCATAGCATTACTTATGCGACACCCGATATATATATATATATATATATATATATATATATATATATATATATATATATATATATATATATATATATATATATATATATATATATATATATATATATATATATATGTATATATATATATATATATATATATATATATATATATATATATATATATATATATATATATATATATATATATATATATATATATATATATATATATATATATATAATACTCCATATTTCGTTATCGCTTGATAACTTCTTCAGGAGTAACTAAAATATTAATGCACGGATTAGATATTTTAAAAACAATGTTATTTTTCTTCTAAGTATTAAAATGTTGAAATATAAAACAAATAAATATGAACAAACTAATAAATAAATAAAATAACGTACGAAAATGCGAGTTAGTCCTTGAAATTAAAACTCAACATCTCAATTTTTCTAAACAGACTGAGAGTAAGCAGCCTAAGAAAACAGCAAAAGAAAAAGACTTTATTTACTTATTTTATACCTAGGATGTTGTAATTGTAAATGATTAATAAACATTGATTATGTTTCTGTAGATATTACTATGTTTACTAGTGTCTGGTTTATAGTTGACTAAGTTGGGGTCCCTGTTTATGTGGTACATTTCTTTAAAAAGTCTCCCTTTATAGTTGTTGTCGTGACCTAAAATTTTAACGTTGTTATTGTCAAAACTATGACCTGTTTTCAAATGATGTTGCACTACGACACAGGAATTCTTTCCCAATCGGCAGTCATTCCTGTGCTGTGTGAGCCCCTGTTTTAACCACTGCAATGTCTGTCCAAGCCTCACATTGCAAACAAGACCATCTATAAACTAAGCAGTTACTGTACAAAATAAGCGTTCTATCTTTATTTTGAAAAACAGTTCAGAATCTCGTGCTGTATAACAGCATCTAATTGACGCACGGTGTTCTCATAAATTCACTTTTTTATTAAACTTTCAATATTTAATTAATTTAATAATTTAAGTTCTTACGTAACTTTTTCTGCTTTATTTTTTAGCCTGTCCGTCTTTCCAGGAATGAATTATTATAATTTATTTATCGTGCTAATTATATGAATATTAACCTAAATGATCTTTTAATTGTATCCTTTGTTATGTTTTAAAGAATTACAATTTTGGGTAAAAGTATAAATGCTGGTAATTAAGCCTAAATTACAGAAATTTAATGATATTTATTCTTTTAATTATTTTTCTTATTAGTTAAATGTGACTTGTCATTATATCATAATATATTTTTATAGAAAATTAATACTGGCGTTAAATTCCTCTACGGGTTTATGTATTGTTTTATGATCAGTCACAAGCATAAAGTTATTTCCAGAAACGTCTGCCAATCAGGTCCATCAAAATAATGGTGATCATTAAAAAATAACCGGTCAAGTGCAAGTTGAACTTGCGCAGTTAGTGTTCCGTACGTTGATTGCTTTTAAAATAAAAAATTTTGTAACGGAAGTATAAAATGGCCAGTGACTTCACAAAACACACCCCAAATGAGTTGTCAACAAAGTTTGTTTCTAATCTTTACTGAAAATTGATGACCTTGAAATTTTTTTTTTTTATATATACCAGTTAAATTATTAAAGGTAATGCACTCCTGATAATTTTCGATCAATCTACACCCCCTGGAGAATATTCCAGAATTTGTTCAAAATTTTTTAATAAGTACTTTTCGAGATAAGGCGGGTGAACAGCGATTTTTCGCGATTTTTTAAAAATAATACAAAGAAAAGTGCGCGTAAGTATTACATTATATATATTTTTTACTCGTGTTTTCACAAGCTTTCATTTGACACCACACTTGATTACCTAGTAAAAAAAATTTTTTTTCACTTCCGATTTCACCTCCTTAAGTCAAAATTTAACTTTCAAAACTACATGGTTCTAATGAGGCCATCAATTCCTATATTATTACCAAATTTCAACTTTTTTTGACAAATAGTTTCGGAGAAAATCGGCTGTGACAGACAGACAGACACCGAAGTCATCTTATAAGTGTTCCGTACGGAACACTAACAAGCTTCTAACTTTTCCTCGTCAAATATAGTAGAGCTATATTATTGCTTTCTTTACTGAAGAAAGGTATGCGTGAAAAAATTCCACTTTTAGCCTTCTGCTGTTTTTCACGTTTAGATTACTAGATCACGAAAAACATAGTTACTGATTTCCATCGGTCTGTCGTTCCGTCGGTATGTCGGTCTGTTGGCACGATAACTCTTGAACGAAATGAGATATCAATTTCAAACGTAGTGCATAGAGATTATCTAATGAGGATGAAGACTATAGCCGTTCTTAAACGGTATGGCTTCAGGCTATAAGGGTGAAGGGAGTCGATAAATTTTATATGTTTTAATAGTAACATGGTAACTTTTCCTGTTCTTTTATGAAAATAATAAATCAATTTTTTACCTAAATATTTATGTTAGAACACATAAGGGCTGAATGGGGTAGAGGAAGAGATTAAAGGAGTTGATTTGTATATATCGTGTTATATGTCATTTTTAGGGTTTTGGAAGGCGGGAAACCCAAAAATTATGTTGTTTTTTATTGCTTTTAAAAAATAACCGGCAAGTTGAACTTGCGCAATTAGTGTTCCGTACGTTGATTGCTTTTAAAATAAAAAAAATTGGAACGGAAGTATAAAATTACCAGTAACAAAACACACCCCAAATGAGTTGTCAACAAAGTTTGTTTCCAATCTTTACTGAAAATTGATGACCTTGAAATTTTTGTGTTTTTTTTTTATATACCAGATAAATTATTGAAGGTAATGCAGAAAGGAGCGGGAGTTGTTTAATATTGTATAATTTAAACAGCATTTTGAATTATTCACAGGTTTTTTGGACACATGTTAAGCATATTATTTATAGTGAAATAAATAAGAAGTTAAAGTGGTGGGTTAGGGGGGAAAAGAAATGCGTCTTATATATGGTATTTTTAGAAGCTTTTTCAGAGTTATTTTCACATTATTTTAAATTTTGATTAAAATAGGGTGTGATAGAGGTGGAATTGTCAAATATGGTATAGTTTTAATAATAGAGGAATTTTTTCCAGGTTTTTGGCTGCGATAATAAACAAATTATAAGCGTAATTATTTATCTACAATAAGTAATTATGAACCGTATTAATAGAGTAAGGGAGTTAGAAGGGTCAATTCGTCTTTAATTTGTTATGAGTCTTTTTCAGGGTTCTTTGAGAGAATGGGTTGAAAAATATCATTATTTTTTCGCTATTTTCAATATCGACAGGAAAGGAGAGTAAAAGGGGTGGTGATAATTTAATCTTAAATAATTTCAATATTATTATGAGAATATTTCGTAGTTTTTGGTCGGAATATTTCATAAAATTTTAGATAATTGTTTATAGTAAGATATATATGAGGTGAAATGTATGAAATAGGGGGTCAGAATGACCTAAAAATGTTAAGTAGATTTTTAGAACAAGTTTAGGAAAGAGAATTAATTCATTCACGAAAAATACTTATTTAATTAAATATATTTGGGTAAGCCACCTATGGCGCCATGCTACTAGCAAGTAGACATCGACAATGCTGACATAGCTGTAAAAAGCTATGTTGGTGGAAGGCGGCTCGGACCCGAAAAGGATGCCTCTGAAGACATTAGCTTGATATCCGATAACAAATTAAAATAAGCAATTAATGTTTCCATTTAAAATAACCGGTCAAGTGCAAGTTGAACTTGCGCAATTAGTCTTCCGTACGTTGATTGCTTTTAAAATAAAAAATTTTGTTATGGAGGTATGAAATGATCAGTGACTTCACAAAACACACCCTAAATGAGTTTTCAACAAAGTTTGTTTCCAATCTTTACTGAAACCTGATGACCTTAAAATTTTTGTTTTTTTTTATGTACTAGATAAATTATTAAAGGTAATGCACTCGTGATAATTTTCGTTTAATCTACACCCCATGGACAATATTCCAAAAAGTTCTTTTCGAATAAGGCTGGGGGACAGCGATTTTTCGCGATTTTTTAAAAATAATACAAAGAAAAGTGCGCGCAAGTATTACATTATATATATATATATATATATATATATATATATATATATATATATATATATATATATATATATATATATATAGATCAACAGGAGATCTTCTGACTTATGTAACACATGTCTGGAGCAACGCAATTGAACACTTTGGAGAATCTCGAGCGATTGCTCTTGACATATCCAAGGCATTCGACCGTGTTTGGCACGATGGGCTGTTGGCTAAGCTGCGTTCTTATGGTATGTCTGAAAAGTTCTGTTTGTGGCTCTCATGTTTCCTCAGAGAGCGTTCTTTGCGAGTGGCAGTCGACGGATTTCTTTCTAACACCTTCACTATCAACGCCGGTGTACCCCAAGGCTCCATACTGTCTCCTACTCTCTTTCTCATTTATATTAACGATCTGCTGGAAAAGACCGAAAATCCAATCTACAGCTTTGCAGATGACAGTACACTTATCTCTCCATTCACTTTGAACGCTCGGACATCGGCTGCTCAGACGAATATCCGCAGACAGCAGGAAGTCATTCAACTTAACAAAGACCTGGAAGAAATTCTATCTTGGGGTGACAGTAACCAAGTGGAATTTAACGCTACAAAAACACAGGCGGCAGTTTTTTCTAAAAAAGTTAACGTTGCTGAACCCGACATAGTTATGTCGGGGCACTCCATTCCTCTAACATCGTCACTCAATTTGCTGGGCGTTAAATTGGGAGAAAATATGTCCTGGCATGAACATGTTGCAGGCATAGCAAGGAGAACTTCTCAGAAGTTGGGAATATTATTTCGAACCAGAAAGCTTTATACTTCACAACAACTGCTAATTCTTTACAAAGCTCAAATTCGACCAACTGTGGAATACTGCTCCCATGTTTGGGGCTCCGCTCCCAAACATACACTGCATTTGTTGGATTCTATTCAGAGAAGAGCTGTTCGTCTGATTGGAGACCCGGAACTGACAGGTTGCCTTGATTCGCTGGAACATCGAAGAACGGTTGGCTACTTGAGTCTGTTCTACAAGTATTTTTATGGAAAATGTTCGAGGGATGTAGCCCGCTTAATTACTCCCAGAGCGGTGCATGTTAGAAATACGCTTTCATTTGACACCACACTTGATGACCTAGTAAATTTTTTTTTTTTCACTTCCGATTTCACCCCCCAAAACTAACCCCTTAAATCAATATTTAACTCTCAAAACTACATGGCTCTGACAGGGCCATATATATTATTACCAAATTTCAACTTTTTATGTCAAATAGTTTCGGAGAAAATCGGGTGTGACAGACAGGCAGACAGACAGACACCGAAGTCATCTTATAAGTGTTCCGTACGGAACACTAAAAAGAATTGCCAAGTTTTCTAGTCATTCTTGAACCATAACCCATTACCCTGATTGCTTTTCCTATACAATTTATTTCAAGTATATGCCTTCTAAACGAAATGTTAGTAACAAACAAAATTCAACTATTGTAGTTTGAATAATTTGGACCCCTAAGATATTAAATTTAACAAATATGCTAAGAAACCTTTTTTGACAGTTTAATGTTAAAACTGTTTTACGTTTAAATAATAGGATTTTAATTTAGAGATTTCTTTCTTGTGCAGGTTTCCGCCAAAAAGATATCACCTGAAATCACCTGAAAATAGCTCTTACCCCTCCCATTTGATAAACAATTGTTTGTAAACCCTCAAGAAGCTACATTGCTTTTAATTTACACTTCGATCTACTTATAATGCTTAATTTTACTTTATACGTTGATTTAAAATTGTGATTACAAACCTAAGTCACTGCTGCCTGAGAAAACGCTTTTGTTGCCCTAAATAAAGTGTAGTTTAATGGCGATTTAAATACATAAAATCCCTAAAAGTTATAACGACAGTAATATGATTTTTTTAAAAAATTTTCTGTTTAATTTATAATTTATGAGTCTATAAATTAATTGCGAACTTTTTAATAACGGATCTTAAAAATACCATATTCGGAGGGAGCTTTAAAGCTGTATTCAAAAGCGTAATGCCAGTCTTTTTTCAGTTTTGGTTGACGTAAAGATGAAACTCCAGGATATATACCAATATGAGTATTAATAAACCACAAAATTTATGTGGCCCAACAACAAGGATAGAATCTATAAGAAGTCGTCGCCGTATTGGGACGTCGTTAAAAAGTTGTTCGGTCCATTATTTTAACATGCCATAAACATACTTTATAACAGTACTGGATATTATGCTGATAAATTAGTTCTTAAAAATGACGTTGAGATTTTTACATTTGACACGCGGTTCGCCAACCTTCGTAGCATCATCAGGGCCAATGATCGCGATTCAAAAACAACTGTATATATTTTAGAATCCCACAGATAAAAACTTTGCAGTAGTATCTTTGGAACATGACATCTGTAGGGTATAACCAATATTAAATAGAATTCCATACATACATACATATATATATATATATATATATATATATATATATATATATATATATATATATATATATATATATACTATGATCTTGCTGCTGCTGCCGCTCGAAGCTAGTTCAAGTTAGCTTCGAGCGGCAACAGCAGCAAGATCACAGTATTGAGCAACAAGAGCACTTGAAAATGCATTGTAAGACGAATATATATATATATATATATATATATATATATATATATATATATATAACATATATATATATATATATATATATATATATATATATATATATATATATATATATATATATATATATATAACATATATATATATATATATATATATATATATATATATATATATATATATATATATATATAACATATATATATATATATATATATATATATATATATATATATATATATATATATATATATATATATCTATAGTAGAGGAGAAGATATTGAGGTTGCAGTCGCAACCTCCCCTTTTTAGTAGTCAGTCAAAAACAAAATTACCGTTTAGATATAAAATAGATATATAATATATATAAAATGCAACGTCTCTCTGTCTGTCTGTCTGTCTGTCCGTTAGTGCGCTTATCACTGGAGAACCACTTATCCGATTTACGTACTTTTTTTTTTTTTAAAAGATACATATGTTCTCTGGCCAGGTTATAGGCTATATTTTATTACGATAGGTAGCATAAGGAATGAGCAGTGACGATAATAGTGAATGAAGTCGGAAAAAAAGTTTGCGCTACCGTGTTCCCTTGCACTACACAGCTTAAACCATTAAATATGGAACAATATTATGTAGCAGGGAATATTTATAATCTATCATCTATAATATATATATAAAATGCGATGTCTCTCTGTCTGTCTGTCTGTCCATTAGTGTATTTATCACGCGAGAATCACTTATCCGATTTACGTGTCTTTTTTTAAATTCATACATATATTCTTTGACCAGGTTATATAATAATAATAATAATCTATATCTATAACATATATAAAATGCAACGTCTCTCTATTTATCTGTTTGTCCGTTAGTGCGCTTATCCCTTGAGAACCACTTATCCGATTTACGTGATTTTTTAAATTCATACATATGTTCTTTGACCAGATTATAGATATATTTTATTACATCTACAATATATATGAAATGCAACGTATCTCTGTCTGTCTGTCTATCTGTCTGTCCGTTAGTGCGCCTATCACTGGAGAACCACTTATTCGATTTACATACTTTTTTTTAAAAAAACATACATATGTTCTCTGGCCAGGTTATAGGCTATATTTTATTACGATAGGTAGCCTAAGGAATGAGGAGTGACGATAATAGTGAATGAAGTCAGAAAAAAGTTTGTCGCTAGCGTGTTCTCTTGCAATACACAGCCTAAACCAATAAATATGGAACAATATTATGTAGCAAAGAATATCTATAATCTATAATATATATAAAATGCAATGTCTCTCTGTCTGTCTATATGTCCATTAGTGCGTTTATCACGCGTGAACCACTTATCCGATTTACGTCTCTTTTTTTAAATTCATACATATATTCTTTGGCCAGGTTTTATAATAATATAAATCTATATCTATAATATATATAAAATGCAACGTCTCTCTGTCTGTCTGACTGTCTGTCTGTTTGTCTGTCCGTTAGTGCGCTTATCACTGGAGAACCACTTATCCGATTTACGTGCTTCTTTTTAAAACATAGATATGTTCTCTGGCCAGGTTATAGGCTATATTTTATAACGTTAGGTAACATGAGATATAAGCAGTGACGATAATAGTGAATCAAGTCGGAGAAAAATTTGTCGCTGGCGCGTTCTCTTACAATACACTGCCTAAAGCATTAAATATGGAACAATATCATGTAGCAAAGAATATAATATATATAAAATGCAACGTCTCTCTGTCTGTCTGTCTGTCCGTTAGTGCGCTTATCACTCGAGAACCACTTATCCGATTTACGTGTTTTTATAAATTTATACATATGTTCTATATAATTTGATGTAAGCCTAGATAATTGGAGATAAGGTAAAATAATGGGAGATAAGGAGAAATAATGGGAGATAAGGAGAAATATTGCGAGGTAAGTCTAGATAAGCCTAGATAATGGGAGATAAGGTGAGATAATAGAAGATAAGGGGAAATAATGGGACATAAGGAGAAATAATGGTAGATGAGCAGAGATAAGCCTAGATAATGGAAATAATATAGAGATAATGGGAGATAAGGAGAAATAATGGAAGATAAGGGGAAATAATGGCAGATATTTTATTACGTTAGGTAACATAAGGAATAAGCAGTGACGATAGTAGTGAATCAAGTCCACGTGAGCGGAGCCGCGGGCACTGCTAGTATGTATATATATATATATATATATATATATATATATATATATATATATATATATATATATATATACATGTATATAATTTTAAAATTTAAACTTGAATATTTTTTACTAAAATTACAGGATGCTCATTACTTCCTCGTATTTACAATGTAAATGTTTCTGGAAATTTAGTTATCCATATTATGCCAAAACCTCTGGCGACTTTGGAATTTTAATGAAATAATATATATAAAAAATATTTACAATCTGTATAAAATTGTAAAATTTCAAAATTTATCTAGCTATTCACGTGCAAATTTGAAACGGTACATTCTGTATTCGAATTTCTCGATTTGTGATTTAATGGGTATGTCTCAAAAACAGTTAATGTAGGAGGAGGGTTTGCTTAACAAAAATGTCCAGTTCCATCTGGAAATGCTGCATCTCCAAAACTATTTTTGCAAGCTAGAAAACTAACTCCTGTAATCTTATAGCCCAAAGTTTAAGTTATTCTGTGGGTATTTTCTCCATAAGTCAATAAGTTTAGCGCTCCCTGTCCAGTTTAAGTTGTTATCAGATAATTGCCGAAGTAAGTGGTTTTGTGTTTTTTGTGTATTTTATAATACAGAGTAATCATTATGAGTTTCCAGCTAAGGGCTTTTGCTATGTCAAAAATTGCATGTTTCTTGGTAGTTCAGGCCAATTTAAGATTTTCCAACCTGTGATTCTTAATGCTGTGTTCATCATGTCACCTTGTAGGCTATCTGAGAATTGTACTTTTTGGTAGTAATACTTAATTAGCTTCAATAAATAGAAAAAAAGGATAAGCAATTTAGCAAGAATTTTCTTCGAATCAAAAAGAGAAAGTTAGTTTTTAAGTAATACTTTTAAGTTTTTAGGAAATAACAGATTCATTTGCATTGCAATTATTTTGAATGTTTTAAAAACTTATTCGCCATAAAATTTAAAACCATTTAGAAAAGCGAAAGAAAATTGGAGGAAATCACATAAAAGAGAAAAAATTCAAATTCCTCGAACATACTTATCAATTTCAATACAGCTTTAAATACATTTTTATGAGTGCCATAATATATTAAGAGACTTTAAAGAAGAGAAGTTTAAAGTTCAAATTGAAGAATGCAGATAAAAACATCAACTTATTTGAACATCACACCGTTAGATGTCTAATAATTTATACAGCTGTTGGTTTTTGTTACTTCAATTTTATGTTTTTTGAAATAAAAATAAGAAAACTCGTAAAAAAATCGCAGATTTTAGCGGCTATACTAGCAAACACTTTTACGATTCTACGGTGTATTTGCTGGCTTCGCTTAAATCTGCTTCTTATTTTCATATCTAAAATATTTTGCTTTAAAATGTTTTATCGAGTATAACATATTTTAAAATATTCTCTTTGAGTTTCGTTTGGTAACCTTAATATTATACGTTGAGTATAATAAAAAGTGAAGTATATATAATATAAAATAACTCTATATAAGTGACTGAAAAAAATAAACCGAATCATCATTCATTTTAAAATTAATACACGTATCAGATTTGATAATCCGTTTTGCATCATTTTCGTAGATTAAAGATTATGTTATCAAAATTTTCATAGCTACGTAATTTTAAGAACCTACAGACCTCTGTTTTATTAAATATTACACCTTTTAAAATGAAAAATAAACATCTGACGACTCAATATGATACAGTAAAACTATTAAGGGGTATGGCCACTCCAAGATTTTCAAAAAATCGAAGTCTTTTTTAGGCTAATATGTTACCATGGACACAACCCACAAGAAACTTTAAATCTGTAATGGATTATATTATCGTCAAACAAAATAGTCGAATTTGGTTTCAAGATGTTAGAGTAGGACGTGGTGCAGATCAATTTCTAGTCGCAAGAAGAGTATATTTGAGCTTCAGAAATAGGTCAAAACAAGTAGCACACCAAGAACAAGTTTTCAGCTACCTAAAATACCAACTAGACGCCCTTGAAGAGGAATAAACTCCCTTCTTGTATAAACTTAGATTAGCAGAAAAATTAAAAGTATATCCGACTGGAACTATTGAGGAACGATATAACCACCTCCAAAAATGTATACACGAAGCAGCAAATGAAGCGTTGGGACAAGAAAACATGGTAAATACTATAAGAGAACCATGGAGGCATGAAGAACTAGAAGACCTAGTAGAGGCAAAGAAAAAGACATACTTAAAATGGTTAACCACAAAGGACACAGAAGATAGGAAAGTCTACAACGGATACAAGTATTTGGTAAAAAAGAAATAAAAAAACGTAAAACCATATACTGGGAAAAATGCTGCACACGAATTGACAAATGTTTGGGCCATTCAAGGTCCAGACAGGCGTGGAAAGTTTTAAAAGACCTAAAGAAAAACACCAGAGTAGCCTTTATCACAGACCCAACTGGAATAGACAAATGGAAACATTACTATCAGGGTTTGCTTATAGAAAAAGGTCAAACTTTAGCAACGTTCCCTATTCCCTTGAAAAAGATCAACAAAGTATACGAAATATAACGGTGGATGAAATTTTGGAAGCCCTTAAGTGTATGAAAAACAATAAAGCTGCAGGTCCTGAAGGCTTACCTATAGAGTTGATTAAGCACTCCCCGATTATAGGAATTGAGAAGCTATATTTAATGACTGTTTGGAAGGAGCAGTGGTGCCAGGAGCAGTTCCATACATAAAAAAGGTAGCAGAATGAATTGTGAAAATTACAGGGGAATTAGTGTTACATACTCGATAGGTAGGCTATATCGACGAGACTTAAAAATGAGGATTGAAGAACAAACTCAGGAAGCGGAAGAACAAAGTGGCTTTAGACCGGTTAGATCCTGTACATATTCTGTTTGAAACAACTTACAGAAAAAGACCATTGCCCATAATAGAGAACTCCATTTGATATTTATTGATTTAAAAAAGGCCTATGACAGCGTGCCAGTAAGTACAATTTGGGAGGCAATAAAAGATAGAGGTGTTACGACGACATATATAAATGCTACGAAACAATTCTACAACAGCACAAAGAGCAAAGTCAAAATAGGCAATAGTTTGTCGAAGGGGTTTATGGTGAACAAAGGCTTACGTCAAGGTTGTTGCATCTCTCCAACCTTATTTAAGATCTATATTGACAAAGCCCTAAATGAGTCGAAGAGAAAATATACCAACATGGGAACTGATATCGATGATGGAACCGTATACAGTTTGCTTTTTGATGATGATAAGGTTATTCTTGCTAAAGATGAAGACGATGTAAACTATATGTTTCGAAAATTGGTAGAGGAGTTCGATAGACGGAGTTTAGAAATAAACATGCAAAAAAACTAAATATATAGTGATAGGAGCAGAAGGACGGGACGCGAAAATGGGAAACGATTCAACATGTAAATGAATACAAATGTTTGGGAGTTATATTAACATCTCACGGACAGATGTACAAGAAAAAGTCACACGAGGAAGAAACGTTATTAAACAGCTACACTCTGTATTATGGAATGTCAAACTAAAAATAGCTACAAAAAAGCGTATTTTTAGTATACTTGTTGAAAGCACTTCAACGTATGGAGCAGAAGCATGGACCCTTACCAAAAGATAATCGAGGAAGTTGAATGCCAAAGAAATGCTACCTTGGAGAAGATCTTGCAAGAAAACTATTATGGACAGGATTCCAAACGAAACCATAAGGGAGAGGATGAAATTCCAAGAGTCGTTAATAGATCGAATGGAAAGAAAACAGGTCTTATGGTATGGACATATGAGGCGAATAAATGAAGAAAGACTGCCATAAATAATATGGAAATGGAAACCTCGGCAACGAGAAAAAGACGAAGGTCAAGAAAAAGATACAACACAGAGATAGCAAAAGCTATGCTACCTTGAAGGCCAATTGTATGGTAAAGGCATCGCCATCGCCATAAATAATATAAAATTAAGTTGACTGAATTATGGAAGTGAAATGATAGAGAATGCAAAATTAAAGAAATTTTTTCTCAGAATATTGTTTTCGCTGGAGCATAGCGACATCTCTAACAAATGAACAAAAATAATTTTTATTTGTTAAAGCAACAGCCAATTTTATTCAGTGTGAAATTTAAGATTAGTTAGGTAAATCTAAGTAACTGATGATAATTAGATTCTGTTATTTTAGTCTCAGCTGTAGCCAGTAAACTAACAAGAAGGAGAAAGTTAGGTAGATCCTTTAAAATTGCCGTAATGATCACACGACAAAGTAAATTATCATAATAACGTAATTGTAGATAATTTTTAGAAAAGGTATATTTATTTACTGTTGATATTTGAAGTAGGTTATTCACAGTTGCACAAATCATTTGAATCTCCTCCCCGATTAAATAAAAATTATTATTACTGATACTAAATGGAATTATATGTAGTAGTACAAACAAACACTATAATCATAAACTAAAATAAGTTTATGTTAGGGCAAATAGAATCGCACAAATATTGCTGTTACTATAGTTTAATAGCATTAGATGGCACATAAACAAGCATAATTTTTGTTGTTTACAACCATGGTCGGTTTACTAATTTTAAATTCATGGTTAGCTCAAATTATAGATATGTTCTACTGTAGAATGCCACTGTTACCACTTCTTTATTGATAAGCTGGAAATTTTGAGAGTTACTCTTCAGGTAATGGAATTTTTTATAAGATTTTTTTAGTGAAAAATGAACTTTTTTTATTCAAATGTGCAGCATTTTTCGAAAAAAAAACGATATTTTCAAATTTCCATACGTTAGGCACTAGTTTTTGACATATATTAATGAACCTTTTTTAGTTTTTTGTGCTAAGTTGAAATCTACGGGAGTAATCTCTTCGCCCGTTTCAGGCCTCGCATAAACGATGCCTTGTCGTCTTGGATTCTGAAGCGGCCATTTTGAATTAGAAAGATAAAAAAAAATGTTTTTGTACACTTAAATATTTATTTAATAAAGTACTTCAAATAAATTTTCGACTGCTTTTATTATACTCTTGAAAACAATTTCCGAATTTAACCTTTTTTTCCTGGGACCTGGAGTGGCCTTACACTTTAATGATATTAACTTTAATAATCATTTTACCATCGCTCAGCCACACATAAGGATAGCATAGATTGACGCTTCCACTCTTCCCTCCCTTTTTAAGTGTCTATTGGGGCTATCCATCTTCATCTACAATAATGGACAGCCCTCCATTGTTTTGTCTAATATCCTGCGAGTTGTTAAGGCTGCCGTAGATAGATGACCTCAGCCAAGCAGCCTATTGCCGCCGGTAATGCTTCGGAAAAACGAAGACTTTTTATCTTTCTTATTTACATTCGTTTTTACACAATCTGGAAATAAAGAAATGTTATCGAGAATACAAAACGACAATACGATTTTACTGGTACATGTTCGGCTAACAAGCCTATGTAAGGAATGCAGGTAATGAGGTTTTCGAATTAGAACCCAGAAAACCAGATATCTAGTTGTAAACGTAGAAATATTTGAAGTTTCATTGGATGAAGATTCACTTAAAATAGGTAATGAATTCATTTACTTGGGAAGCGTTAGTGACAGAGACGGTACAAAAAGACAAGGAAAAAATCAGAAGAAAGCATCATTTATCAGCAGAATAAGATTTTCTGAGTAGTAAACCCTATTATCTCTTCTTCTTTTATTAGGTTTATGGTGTGTCCTCAGTCGTTGTTGCCCAACTTTCAATTCATCGTTTTGCTGGTCGTCCTGGTGATCTGGTCGTTGTGGGTTTGATATCTCTGCATATTTTGATTAGCTGTTCTCCACACGCTCTACTTACGTGGTCGTTCCATTCCTTTTTTCTAGTTTTGGTAAATTTGGCTATATCTGTTATGTCACTTTGTTGCCTTACTTCTTGGTTTGGTATTGTATCCATATCTGTTTTTCCTATAATTGAACGTAAGATATTCATTCGGCTGTTCGCATCATTTGCTTAGTTTTGGCGGTCTCGGCTCGAAATTCTGCTCCATGTGTCATAATTTTTTGTTGTATAGATTCTTATTTTGGAGTTAACTGTTAAATATTTATTTTTTCAAGTTATATCTCTCAGATAACCTGATATTCTTGTCCCCTTTGTGATTTGTTCTTTATCTTCGGCGTTAAGATTTCTGACACTTGTAATGTTAACTCCCAGGTATTTAAATTTCATTACTTGTTCAATTATTTTTCCTTCTATCTCTAATTTGCATTAGAGTGGCTCTCTTGAAATTACAAGGCATTTTGTATGCATGCAGTATTTCCACTGCCACTCTGGAGAGCAACGAGTTATCTTTGTTTTATTGCGTCTTCTAGTGAAACTTAGTTGCTACTACATAAAATAGTAGAATTTCATATTCGAATAGAATATTGTAGTCATTTAATTCATATCTTGAAGTTTGTAGGTCTGGACAAGGATGCTGTTAAGTTTATTGGAGAATATCTCAAAGATCGTCATCAGAGAGTTATCTTGAGTGGATCTTTCTCGGACCTCTAGAGAGTGACCAGAGGCGTCCTGCAAGGATCAATTTTGGGCCCTACTCTATTCTGCATTTATACCCATTTATTTCCGTCATTTCTCAAAGTCTGTAACTGTCAGATGTACGCTGACGATACTCAGTTGTTTTACTGTTTTTCTGAGAATGCAGTGCTTGACGGTTGTCGACTGATAAATGGTGATTTGAAGGTTACACAGAAAGTTTCGGAGGAATATCATTTCAAACTTAATCCCAAAAAATGTGTCGCAATGTTGTTCGGTAGACCAATTGTTGTAAAGAGACGCACTTCACTAGTTCACGTTAATATGAAAGGATACCTGTTAAAGCTGAGGCTAAAAATCTTGGCTTAATTTTGGATTCAACTTTAAGATTTAAAAAACATGTGTCGGCTTGCATTAAGAGGGCAGTGGGTCTACTTAGGTGTCTATAACTCAAGACATTTACTAAATACTCATTTTAAAACTCATGCTTTGCGATTCTATCATTTTATCAATGTTTAACCACCGTGATGTTGTTTACGGCTCCTGTTTGACTGCAGAAGATACAAAAAGAATTCAAAAAATTCAGAAATATTCTTTACGGTTTAGCTACAGTATAAAGAAACGAAATCCAGTTACTTATAAACTGAAGGAAGCTAAATGGATTGACATGACGATATTTACATTGTTGTACCGTGTATCATAAAATTATCTGCACAAAGTCACCTACGTATCTTTTTAAAAAAATTCCGTTCAAGACTGACGTTCATAATATAAATATAAGAAGCAGAGGCTTACTTACGCCCCCACTTCATAAAACAAGCATATTTGAAAGGTCTTGCGCTTACAATTTAGTTAAAACTTACAACAACCTACCCGACATTCTGAAATCTAAATCAGTCAAATGTTTCAAAAAGTACCTAAAGCATTTGTTATTGCAGAATAATTGAAGAGTTTTCTAATCTTAAATCAGGGCTTTCTGTAACTGAAATAACGTTTCTTTTTTTTGTTTGTTATGTGGTTTTGCATCATATAATTTGGTTGTGCATTATTATTATTATTTAGTTGTGCATGTGTTAGTGTGTTGCTGCCCCTAGGCAGTGTAAAGACAGATGGACATATATTCTGCTTCAGTTAAATTAAGTTTTTTTTTTCTTTTATCTTTGTTCAGCTGCACTCGGTCCTGTTCACTGTATACTGCATACTTTGAATAAAATTGTTTATTATTTTTATTATTATTCTATAAACAGGAAAGTTGATTTATCAACAGAAAATAATTAGAACAAGCTTCTTACCTATTAACCAGATTGAAAAGTTTTAATGAAGTTATATTATTGTTTTTTTTTAACAAAGTATTTTCTATATATTTTTTAAACACATATTTAAATTAAAGGGAAATTTTACTGGATTAATGCGAATGATTAACAAATTTCAAAAAAGGTTGATAACTTACTCTTGTTGATCAGCTTTCTCAGCTCATTATCCCTGACACACATGAATATATTTAGAATTATTTTATATACATTAAGCATACATTCATGCCAAAATTATTCGATTAAATGACCGGCGTGTCGATGATCCCTTTGTCCCTACTAGGATACAATTTTAGCCCAAATCAAACAACTGACCCTTTATTCGAAAGTAATTCACCGTAAAACGATTAGCAAGATTAACAACCAAACCAGCCAGTTTTGATTAAAATCACGTCAAATTTGCGTAAAACTACTCTTGTTGATTGTAGTTTAAATGTGTACATGTACTTTTAAACTAAGCCTTCAACTAATCTTACACTGTTCCAAGTTTAAGTTTTAAAACTTTAAATTAAATTATTAAATAGGTAAAATATAGTATGCAGACTTTTTATTGCTTATATAAGGAAAACGAGCGCATATATAAGATTGGAGCTTGCTTTGGGCTCATATTGTACCAGACAGCAAGACTGCTTTAACTTGATTTCGGCAATATTTTTTTTAGATACTAGTAAGTTCAAAAAAAATAGTAAATTTATTTGCCCTCTAACCTTCGCAAAGATAAATTGTTAAATACGAAATTTGAGTGTCCTGAACTATAGAATTATCACTATTAATCGATATTTTAAAGAGGAAAATAAAATAACTAATGATGCTAAAACCTAAAAATGCACTTTAATCATAAAGTAAGAAATTATGTTTATTATTTATTTCTCAATTCCTTGGCTCTTTATATATATATATATATATATATATATATATATATATATATATATATATATATATATATATATATATATATATGTATATATATATATGTACACAAATGCTAAACTCACTACTGTGCTCACCGCAAAGATAAATTGTTAAATACGAAATTTGAGTGTCCTGAACTATAGAATTATCACTACTAATCGATATTTTAAAGAGGAAAATAAAATAACTAATGATGCTAAAACCTAAAAATGCACTTTAATCATAAAGTAAGAAATTATGTTTATTATTTATTTCACAATTCTTTGGCTCCTCGTATATATATATATATATATATATATATATATATATATATATATATATATATATATATATATGTATATATATACATATATATATATATATATATATATATATATATATATATATATACACATATATATATATATATATATATATATATATATATATATATATATATATATATATATATATATGTATATATATGTATATGTATATATATATATATATATATATATATATATATATATATACATATATATATTATATATATATATATATATATATATATATATATATATATATATATATATATATATATATATATATATATATATATATGTACACAAATGCTAAACTCACTACTGTGCTCACCGCAAAGGTAAATTGTTAAATACGAAATCTGAGTGTCCTGAACTATAGAATTATCACTACTAATCGATATTTTAAAAGAGGAAAATAAAATAACTAATGATGCTAAAACCTAAAATGCACTTTAATCATAAAGTAAGAAATTATGTTTATTATTTATTCACAATTCTTTGGCTCCTTATATATATAAAATATATATATATAATATATATATATATATATATATATATATATATATATATATATATATATATATATATATATATATATATATATGTATATATATGTACACAAATGCTAAACTCACTACTGTGCTCACCGAAGATTACATTAAAAAACGAAAACAATGATATATAGGGTAATCGTTGAACTTATACTAGCTGATGATTAGATCATATACTTAATGAAGAAATGAGATAAAGAGCAACGATGATAGAGATCGAATAGAAAAACGACAGTTGATATGGTACGGTCACGTAATGCGCATGAGAGAAGAACGTTGGCCGAAGAAGGCTATACAATATGTACCGTAGAATAAAAGAAAAATGGAAGACCAAGAACTACATGTAGATAAAATATTGAGAAGGCAATGAGTCCCAAAGATCGAAAAGAAAACGAATGGCGGGTTAGAGAGAGATGGCGTATGAAGTGCGGGAAGCGGCCAAGGCTGTAAGACATATATATATATATATATATATATATATATATATATATATATATATATATATATATGTCTTGATTTGGCAGTTGGTAGCTGTCATATTCGTAATCAGTAACCCGAAAATATAATAATATCGGTAAACTCCGTATTTAACGTAAAACGCGGGTTTTGATGTTATTTTGGGTTTTTTGACAGTGGGTTTTGGCAGTTTACAGATGTCAAATTGCATTTTTGTAATTGAATTTATAATTGGCACACCCAAAATATGAAAAAACAACTGGTTTTTCCATTTTACACTTTAAACTAAATGTTTATCATAAATTTAAGCAACTTTTTTTTGTTAAAAGTCACCTTTTGGTTGATTATGGCCGCCATGTTGCGACGCCATGTTGAATTTCAAAAATCGCCAAACGGAATTTTAAAGTACATGTCTTGACGAAAATTTTGAGCCCCTACAGATCCTCCCATCTTAAAATCTGTAATGGAGAGAAGGGTGTCCCTCTTGACAAATAATGCCTCATATATATATATATATATATATATATATATATATATATATATATATATATATATATATATATATATATATAATATATATATATATATATATATATTATATATATATATATATACAGGGTGCCAATAATGATTCCACAGCATTTACTAATCAAAAAAAATATTTAAATAAAAGTTATAAGATGTTATACGGCGCACCTATTGACGTTGAGAATAAAATGTTTTGAACTGTCAGTTCGAAGAAATTACGCCATCTTGATTTTTTTTTAAGTAGAAAGTTCTGTATATTATTTTATTTTTGAGTCCTGCTAAAAATTCTAGATATTAATTGTTTAACATATCATATTTCTAAATTGAACTGTTTTGAAATTACTGTCATTTCAAATTTAAAATAAAAAAAAAGACAAAAAACATTTGCTCAAAATGTTTTCCGTTAACAGCGAGGCAATGACCCAATCAGTCATAAACAGCCTGAACAGAGTTTTGCAGATAATCCAGGGTGATCTGTGCTACTTCACATTGAATTCTTCGTTGTAAATCTTCTACAGTTTCAGGTCGACTTCGGTAAACTTTGGTTTCCAAATGACCCCATAAAAAAAAATCGAGTGGCGTAAGGTCGAGACTCCTTGCAGGCCATGCTACAGCACCTCTTCTGCCTATCTATCGATTAGGAGGTTCTCGTTTCGGATATCCTACGGTAAAAAGATCCTCCTATTATGTTCTCCTACGGTCTCCTTAACCAACCATCATTAACAAAGTGATTCTTTCAGTTTCTGTTAAATGTTCCATTATGATATTACGCTCAAATTGCAGTTTCACAAAATGCAGCAGTAAACGTTTTCGTCAATAAATTATTTTTTGACGTTTTAAGTCGTTACCTGACAGTAAATGTTTGACACAAGCCAGCTTTTTTTTTTTTTTTAATTTGATCTCCTTAATTTCAAATATCAATAATTCCAAAACAGTTCAATTTGGACATATGGTATGTTAGACAAATAAAATCTAGAATTTTTAGTAGGACTCAAAAAGAAAATAATGTACAGGACTTTCCGTTTAAAAAAATTTAATATGTATTATATATATATATATATATATATATATATATATATATATATATATATATATATATATATATATATATATATTACTAATCGATATTTTTAAGAGGAAAATAAAATCTTATGATGAAACGCCAGTAACAAAATATTGGGACCTACATTTAAAATTAGTTGTTTTCCAACCAAAAATAACTAAATAGTAGAATAATAATAAAGTTTTTTTGAGATCACTCATTAATACAAACTAAAGAAACATTGAAAATAATGAAGAAATAGCACAATTTTTGGATTTCTCGGATTCAAAAGCCGAGATAATCATGTGTATCACGAAATATACGAAGCAGTCACTCTAAATCCCTTTCTCATTCTGCAGCACAATTTTCCCATTTGTTGACTCCCACAAGCCTGAAAAAGATAGATAATACCGAACAACTCCCTCCCCCTATACATGTTTTACTATAAAAAATAAAATATAATTTCTCAACCTCAACAACACGATATACATCGAGCAGTTGCTACGATCCTTCTCTCACTTCATTCTTTATACGTTTGACCATAAATAATAGCAAATAATTAAGAAATATTACAATTTTCAAATTCCACGAGTTAATATAATACAATGTATACAGAGCTAGCCCCTAATTTCTTTCCCCATCCCTTTAGATCTTTATATCCTTGACTGCAAATAATTGAAAATTACAACACAATTTTTCGGTTCTTCGATTCCAAGAACGTTGAAAATGATGTTTGATACGAAAAGTATAAAGCAACTCAAAAAGCTCAGTGGCAGAAAGGAAGCTGTTGTTTTTGAGCCATATCTCTTCACGAAAAGTAGCGGGGGTCAGTAAATTTTACGTAGTTTCAATATTATGAAACATAAGATACATATATTAAGGGGTTAAAAGAGTGTGAAGGTGGTAAGTTAGCCTTGCTTCGAATGTTTTAAATATTTTTATTTTATTTACGGTCGTCTAAAACGTTCACAGAAACACGTACAGATAGAAACCTCAGAATTTCTAAATTAAAAAATGGATCAATCTTGAAACACATAATAAATAAGGAACTGTTGTCTTAGTGGATCTTTCGGTTTTGGAATCGAACACGTCACGACTTAATTTGTTTACAAATTAAATCATGCTCTAACTAAATTTACTGGCGGATGTTCAATCCATGTGAATTAAACTGTTAAATTTTGCAACACTGACTAGCTTTACGTTATGTGTGGTTTACCAACACCACGCTGTTACCATTTAATATTTTTAAATTAGGATTAGAATTTTGAAATTAATATACCACAAAAAAATGGGGAAATACATGTGAGAAACTGGATTATTAAGAACATGGCGAAATAGGAGCAGACTCATTCTCTTGCAGTGGAAATACGCTTATATATATATATATATATATATATATATATATATATATATATATATATATATATATTTATATAGAGTAAGCAACATATAGTAATTTTTTTTTTTATTAATAGTATCCAAATTTCTTTTTCGGGTTATCAGTTCTGCATGACACTGCGGGAAATTTGAATAAAACTATAGAATTCTAAAAAGTCGGGTTAACTGACAGAATACTGAGAAAACTGAGTGGAAAGTGAATTTGACTTAAACTATATTTTCAAAGTTTTAAACATCTGTATTTAAAATCGTGATTTTTTAAAAGTAATTCTTTATCTAGCTAAAAACTCTTTTTTGTCTAACTAGCTCAATGGAGATAAACTTTTACTTTGATCATAATTAGAAATATTCTTTTGTTTTTTTTGACAACTGGGAGAATTAATTCAAAAAATGCGTTTACGCTTGAACACCAGCTGTTGCAATAATCTGTATCTAATTGCCGTTTCAGTATTTTACAAGAAAAAATATTCTCAAGTATTTTTAAAACGCATTAGTTTACTCATCCTTATCAATTATTACTTATATTTAACAAATAGATTTATAATTGGCAAATAAACTTAAAAAGTAATCTTTAATTGATTCTAATATATATATATATATATATATATATATATATATATATATATATATATATATATATATATATATTATAACGTCTCTTTTTGCAGCTATTTTATAGCCTCACGTTTGCGGCGCTATTTTATATAGCCTCAACTTTCTTTATTTTTAATAAATACTTTATTTAGTAAATAGAAGCCGTTATTTGCACCTTATGTATATTTTAATTTTTGAGAATAGATTAAGTGGATATTCATACTGAGAGATCAAAAATTAGATATATAAGCTAGCTCGTTTTGTTTGGAGAGATTATGGATAAAAGATAATTTTGTACGTCTTTTGAAAATAGTTTCTATAGTTGTTTAAAGCTTAGTTGTAGTGTTTATTTTTTTGGGCACCATTCATTTTAGAGTAAAAGGAATCGAGAGTTATTTAGTTGTTAAAGTTAGATTAAATATATTACAACCTGCGCGTCCTGAAAGAATGAGCGGGTAGTTCAGTAAAAGGCTGCAATTATATTAACAAAATGAAAATTCTTGCAGTTATTACACTCTTAAAATTACATTAACTAAATAAAAACCCCTTAGGCTATGAGAGTGTACACACTTAAAGTTCTACGAATTACTGTTCCTAAGTGTAAAAAACAAAAGGCTTTAAAAAACAGGACATAAAAGTTTGTAAAATTACACGTGTTGACTTACTGCTTGGCTTCTCCTCGTGGGTTTTCCATAAACAGCTTGGCCTCTCCTGGTGAGATTCTCATCCAAATATTGTCTCACTTGCCACTCTCCTATTTTCATTTTGGTAGCTAATCACTTTTTTGACCCAAAATGTCTTAGGATGAGCAGAATATTTTTAGAATGGAAAAAGGCCGCTGCACTACGGCAAGATGGAAGACTAAGCCTACTACGGCTTGGCGAAGAAAAAAACGCTACTCCCTCACTGAGAAAAAAAGAAAGCCGTTACTGCATTATGGCATGACGGAAGGATAAAGCTACTACGGCATGCTGGAGGAAAAAGCCGTTACAGCATCTCGGAGGAAAAAGCCGTTACTGCATCACGGAGGAAAAAAACCACTACGGCGTGCTGGAGGAAAAAGCCTTTAAAAATGCCAAAGGGCCGTTTTTATATCTTCTCCTTACTTCAAAGTGAAATCTTTAAAATGGCTCACTTCCTGGACGCAAAATCAGGCGCATTCAATGCCAACAAAATACGTTAGGTCAGCAACATGTTATACACGGTTGAGTTCCACTGTTCAAAAATTTAAATCTCTATTTTAAGTTACACTGCTCAAAAATTGAAATAATGGCCTAATCAAATATAAAAATGTAATAAAATATAAATTATAAAAAGAAAAACAGTGTCGTAACATGATCTTAAAATCTAGGAAAAAATGAATGTTACAATATATATATATATATATATATATATATATATATATATATATATATATATATATATATATATATATGTATATGTTAGACTACGGATACGGACCGACAGAGGAACGGTCAGCAAATTACTACCATTCAATGCATATCTCAACAGTCTATCCACTCTTCTCTCAGTTGTCAATCCATCTTGAAACGCGTTTTGCTGTATCATGACCTATCAGTTAAGCTGGCATCGCTAAACAAGAGAACAGAACTTCGAGTACTTATTCCCGTACTATTGGAGCATGGTGGTAAGATACAATAAATTGTAGCTAAAACTGAAAAGCATATATACCCTCCATGAGGGGCCTTCTACTACCGCAGACCGTTAGAGGGAATGGTCAACAAATTACCAACCATCCATAATTTTTGACCACGATGTTACGCTAGTTCTGGAATGAGAACTTAAAGTTTGATTCTCTGGTTCGTCGGACTTAGCTCGACTGAAAAGCCATGCTACGGTGAAATGAAAATATGCAGACTGCTGAAAATATACATTGTCCATTATGTATGTAATGATTGTTGTTCATTTTTGGAGATTTTAAAATATTTTCCATTACTTTACTCTATTATTTATTCCCGAACTTTGAAATATTGTTGCAACATATCTGATTTCAAACCATCGTGTGGTTTTTTTGTAACCAGAAGAAAAATAAA
Source organism: Pachyrhynchus sulphureomaculatus (assembly GCA_019049505.1). Taxonomy (NCBI): domain Eukaryota; kingdom Metazoa; phylum Arthropoda; class Insecta; order Coleoptera; family Curculionidae; genus Pachyrhynchus; species Pachyrhynchus sulphureomaculatus. Next base: position 35,852,127 of record CM032450.1, read on the forward strand.
TGAAGCACTCCATCTAATTAAAATTTAAGAAGGGTCCGACAAAACAGCTACCCTAATTTAGGCTACGTATTGCCAACTTTTCCACCGGAAAATATTCTAATTAATAATTTTATTGCCTTCGTTTTGGCAGCTAAATGGGCTTTTGAATGAAGTTAAACAAATTCTTGCTCCGATACCCAAACCCTTTAAATTGCTTAAGCGGCATTTTACCTAATCATCTTATTTGCAGTTTTTGAATACTTTGTAGACACTGAAAACTCTATTTTCTTTAAATCAATATACTTAATGCGATTTAAAATATTTATGCAATTTCGTTAAGAAATTGATAACCTTCACTGCTATTATTTTGAATTATTAAGAATAAATAGTTAAAAATATTTTCCTCCTTTATTCTAAATAATATTTAGCTGTAAGGTTACAACACACTTGTGATTTATGCAGAAGTTTACTTAGGTCCATAATTTAAGTTGAATTTTTGATTACCTTTTTTTAATTAACAAGTCTATATATATATATATATATATATATATATATATATATATATATATATATATATATATATATAAACAGTAGATGTCTAAACGTTTTTTCGGGTGCCAAATTGCTGACTCTAGCCAGGCGAATGTATGTTAACATCCCTACAGTTATTAGTCTAAAAATCAACAGTTTTTTCTATAGTACTCCACAAAAATAGTCTGCTCCTATACGTCATTTACTTATTTCGTCTTTATTTATAAGAAAATTTCCAATTTTTTTAGCCCTTTAACTTTTGATAAGAATCTTCTATAGATAGCTTATTTTCTTCTACATATTATTTTTGTTAAAATGGGTCATAGGAAATAAAAAATATAATTTTCTGACCCCTCTACCAAAAAATCTTGAAAATTACATATACCATGATACTTTCCAAGCCTCTCCCTACCTTTTTACTTCCTATACATTTGACGATAAATAATTTTCGGTTAAAATTTGTTCATTATTTGTCCAAAAACTAGGAAAAATTATCCTAATCTTATTAAAAGTATAAGAGAAATATACTACCGTCTTCATCGAAATCGACGATGTTCAACTATAGGTTGCTTTCCTACTTGAAGTATTACACGTGTACCATATTTCGATATCTCATTTCATTTGAAAGTCATCGTGCCAATAGTGAGCTAGACGAAAATGAACCTTGAAAATTAATGAAATGTAAAATCCTCGGAGGATGATTTTTTCGATAGTATAAAACTTTTTCTGAGGATAAAAAAGAACAAGAATACATTTATAAATAAAAGTTTGAACTGCAAAATAAATATCATTGAGACAGTTTACTCCTTATTAGTAAAATATATATATTTTAAGATGTGCTAATTGGTTAAAAAATGCTGCTGTATGGAAAGAAAATATCTTTCTTAGCTTAATGAATAGCACTAACTGAATTTAAAATACAAAGACGCTATTCTTTTTTAAATAATATACGTAATTTAAGAAAATTAGTAAACGTTACTTCAATGTTCTTAGCACATATATATACATATATATATATATATATATATATATATATATATATATATATATATATATATATATATATATACAGTGTGATACCATATCGGCTTAGGCTGTGTAAAGTTGCTTAATGATTCGTGACTGTGGAGATGTTTTTGGATGGGAAAAATAACATGACGAAGCATCCCAGAATCAAAAAATTCTGGAGGTAAAATAGCCCCCGTTCAAATCTCCGAGTGAGGCTGATTTGATAGAATAAACATGCGGAGATCGCAATTAAATGAATACGGGATTTAAACTCAAACATAAATTCAGTGCACCAACACCTACAATCAAATAAGCCTCATATGCTCGCTCCCTGGGAAACCAAGATTAATTTATTGACTAGCACAGTCAAGTTTCTCTCTCTTGGGTACGCCATTCTATTCTACCGATTAGTGACAGAGAGGCGCCCAAGTTGCGCAAAATTTGGCACTACAAATCTTCGAAATGGGAAGAGCTCATGAAAAAGGAAGTTTCTGATGTCATTTTGGTTAATATGAAAGCTCACATTTCTTTTTCGAAGAAATGCTCTTCCAACAGTAAGCCTTGGTTCAACCGAAAATTTAAAGAAGCTGTTGCTTCTAAACATCTTGTCTACTTGCGATAGTGTCAAGATCCTATCCCGTTGCAACACCTGTTGAGAAAGCCAACTTGTTGGCTGCAGTCTTTGCTTCACATTCTACTGTCTATTTCCAAGGAAGTGCACCACTCACATTCCCGTAGTTCAGTCAAGGATACCCGATATTATCTTCATTCAGCGTATCATAAAACGTATTTTAATGAAGTGTCTGACCCTAATCGAATACCTGCTATAGTATTAAAAAAATGCGTAATTAAACGAACTCCAGTTTTTTGTAGACTTTTCAACCTAACCTGCAGAAAAGGAATATTTCCTTGCTGTTGGAAATGCGCTACAGTTCAGCCGATAGCCAAAAAAGGCAAGCAGCCCTTGCCAAAAAACTATGAACCAGTAGCACTGCTTTCCATAATATCGAAAGTTATGAAAAAGGCTTTCAATCAGCATTTCATATTATTAGTGATCATCAATATAGCTTTTCGTAAGCAAAAATCAACAGGAGATCTTTTAAATTATGTAATGTATGTTGAAAACAATGCAACCAAACATTTTGGAGAATCTCAAGATTTTACACCTAAGATGTCCAAGGCATTCGACCATGTTTGGCATGACGGATTATTGACTAAGTCAGATACTTATGGCACGTCTGAGAGGTTTGGTTTATGGCTCTCGGGTTTCCTTGGAGAGCGTTCTTTACGAGTGGCAGTCAACAGATATGTTTCTAATACCTAATACTTTAATTATTAACGTTGGTATGCCCCAAGGCTCCATATAGCCTCCTGCTCTCTTCCTCATTTACATTACCGATCTGCTGGAAAAGACCAGAAATTCAATCTACAGCTTTGCAGATGGCAGTAGTGTTGTTTCTTCATTCACTTTAAACGTTCAAACTTCGACTACTCATGCAAATACCCGCAAACAGCAGGAAGGCTTTCAGCTTAGCAAAGCCCTGAAAGAAATTCTACCTTGTGGTAATTGTCAACCAAGTAGAATTTAACGCTTCAAAAACTCAAGTTTTTTGTAAAGAAGTTAACGTTGCAGCACCCGACGTAGTTATGTCGGGACACTTCATTCCTATAGCATCGTCACTCAAATTGCTGGACGTTAACTTTGGAGCAAATCTATCTTGGCATGAGCATGTCGCATGCATAGCCAAGAGAGCTTCTCAAAAGTTAAGAATACTCTTTTGAGCCGTTACGCCCCCGCCCACCACAATTGTTAATTCTGTATAAAGCTCAAATTCGACTAACAATGGAATACTGCTCGAATGTTTGAGACTTTGCTCCCAAACATACACTGCATTTGTTGGATTCTATTCAGAAAAGAGCTGCTCGCCTGATGGAGACCCAGACTTTACAAGTAACCTTGATACCTTGGAACATCGAAGAACAGTTGGAGAATTGAGTCTATTCTACAAGTATTTTCATGGAAAGTGTTTGGTGGATGTGGCCTGCTTAATTCCTCCCAGAGCTGTTTCCCACCAAGTACAATTTACACCCATTCAAGTCCAACGTGAATTTTCCGCACACGCGCCTCTTCAGTAGCGCTCTAGGGATTTCTCTGCAGAACGTGTGCTATGTCTATAAAAAAATATTTGGTAGTGCTGCCACTGGCGCTATTATATTTCTGCAACAACTACTACATATGTATGTGGACTTAATGTAAAGAAACGAATATTTTATATTGCTTATGTCACATAAAACAAGGAATCAATATTTTAAAAAAAGATATGTTCGTCAATTAAGCTTGTCAAGCCTCAACACCATTTTCTTCGCTTGAAGGCACTTTTAGACGGTGCTTTGAAAAGTCTAGATGTAGAATGATATATGACGTAATCAATTTACTTTGGCGTTGAAATTAATAATTGATATTAATTTATTTTAAGATTTTACACGGAAATAGACTTAAATGTGTATGGCTAGACTGATTGAACCACAGACTCTAAATATTTAAGTCTAAAACGACAGTGCTGCTGTATAAAATATAATTTTGGTTTCTTGTATTCATAATTTATTCATAATTTGAAATTATTGCGCTAATCGTTTTAAGGGTTTTAGAGGAATATCCGGTTAAAGTGATCATGCTTTACGTAAAGTATGTGATATAGTAAAATTTATAATGCAAATTTATATAGCATGTATCAAAAGAATATTAGTCTATAAAATTCAAAATAGCAAATTTAATATGGCTAACACCAGCTTGAAACTTATGTAAACTGATACCTTTATGTTCTGAAAAACTATTTTTTAGTTTTCCGTACGGAACACTTATAAGATCACTTCGGTGTCTGTCTGTCTGTCACACCCGATTTTCTCCGAAACTATTTTACATAGAAAGTTGAAATTTGGTAATAATATAGGAATTGATGGCCTCATCAGAGCCATGTAGTTTTTAGAGTTAAATTTTGACTTAAGGGGTTAGTTTTGGGGGATGAAATCGGAAGTGAAAAAAAAAAGTTTTTACTAGGTCATCGAGTGTGGTGTCAAATGAAAACTTGTGAAAACACGAGTAATATATATATATATATATATATATAATATATATATATATATATATGTAATGTAATACTTGCGTGCTCTTTTCTTTGTATTATTTTTAAAAAATCGCGAAAAATCGCTGTCCCCCGCCTTATCTCGAAAAGTACTTATCAAAAAATTTTGAAAAAACTCTGGAATATTCTCCACGGGGTGTAGATTGAACGAAAATTATCACGAGTGCCTTACCTTTAATAATTTACCTAGTATATAAAAAAAACAAAAATTTTAAGGTCATCAGATTTTAGTAAAGATTGGAAACAAACTTTGTTGAAAACTCATTTGGGGTGTGTTTTGTGAAGTTACTGATCATTTTATACCTCTGTAATAAAATTTTTTATTTTAAAAGCAATCAACGAACGTACGGAACACTAATTGCGCAAGTTCAACTTGTACTTGACCGGTTTTTTATAATTTCATAGGCACCAGACAGTGTGAAGTTTTTTGAAATAGAAAAGACTTTAGGATTAATTGTTCTTCAACATAACATGTTTTGGAATAAAACATGCAATTCTTATTAATTCCCTTGCTCAAGGTAAATACTTTATTCGTGAAAAATATCACACGTCGACATTTTTGTTTCCTCATGTTTAAGTTGTCCTAGATTACGAAAAACGTAGTTTCCTACTTCCCTCGGTTTGTCTGTTTGTCAGTCTGTTGGCATGTTAACCTTTCAACTAAATGAGATATCAATTCCAAATTTGATCCACATATAATACCTGAAGTTGGAATCAAACTTATAATTTCTGAGCTGTATAGCTTCCGAAGAAAGGCCTGAAATGGATGGGTGTCGATACATTGTGAATAATCGTAATATTATTATGGAAATGTCTCCTAGTTTTTGGTAATATAATAAACAGAATTAGGAGAAATTCTTCTGGTTTTGATTGAGATAATGGATAAATAGGTGTGACTGCCTATATATCGTAACAAACATCTATTTGAAAATTCTAGTTCTGGACAGTTAAATTTGATTTTAGCTACTAAGAAGCTATTAAATAGAATATAATCCACTCAAACCTCAAATACTGGTTATTTTTAGACAACTGCCACATAGTAATTTAACGTACACCTCAATCGCAAAAAATACAATTATTAAATAAACACGGAATCTGTCTTTTTCGTCTTGAAGGCTTAGTCCAAACATTAAATATAATAAATGAAGGTATTTTATAGGAAAAAGTTTAACCCAGGAACGGTTTAAAAGATATTTACTGAACTGAAATCTGACATTTTTGCTAAAACTGGGAATGATGGAAAATTAATATATAAACTAACCTGAAGTCACTCAAATAGCATTTGTTTCTTCACTACTTTAGGTGCTATATGTACAAATTCTAGTAGTCAGGGCATCTGGAAATTAGGTTATTTTTCTTTATGGCCACTTGGTTAAAAAACCTTCCTCTGTTTAATGCTCCATAAAGTATCCATTTATTAAAATACCAAGCGTAATGCATAGTTTAAGTTATTCTTAAATGTCAAATCAAATTTATTTTTTTTATTTAAAAACACGTGTTTACAAGGATGCTCTGGGTAAAGTAACTTCAACATTTTTTTTTTCGTTAGCAAAATATAATTTGATATGGTAAGTTTTTGAACAAAATACTTGCAAGTTCCTAATTTAGTAAATAATTCCTTACCTAAATAAGTCGATGTATTCTTTAGCTGGAATAATTATGTTTAATTATGAATTAATTTATTTAAGTTTCAACATTTTACATAAATTTCACTAACATTAAATAGAATCATTGTATAAGTGTATTATTGAAAATTAATAAGATTTATCGACCCTTCCCCTTTCACACCTTCCTTTTAAGCGGTGTTGCTTAAAAACCGTGATCTCCCCTCCTGCTTTTTTTATGGGTCTAGCACACGTGCTGCAGGGAAGCCCCTAAAGCGCTCCAGGAGTAGCATGTGTGCGGAAAAAGCGATTCACATTGTTCTTGAATCGCTGTAAATTGTACTCAGTTGGAAACACAGCCCTGGGCAAATTATTCCAAAGGGATGATGTTCTCCATATAAAAGACTACTTGAAAAGCGTTTGTACGCGGAGTAACAAGCTGAACCTCATACGGATGTGAAGTAATTAGCGCGACGTATATTTCTAACATGCACCGCTCTGGGAGGAATCAAGCCTCTTCTCTCGTTGGCAAGAGAGGTCGCTTCTGACAAGAAGACAGCTTCTAAAGTTACGCCTAAATCGGGAATAGAAGTCGTACCCAGAATAAAGATATTCGACTGTGCTGGTCAATGAACTGACCTTGGTTTCACAGAGAGCGAGTACATGAGGTTTATATGATTGCTCGTATGTTGCAAAAATCTATTTTAAAATTATGATCTCTGCATGTCGACGCCCCTGAAACAGCCCCCCACCCGGAGATCCGAATGGGAGACTATTTTATCTCCTGAATTCGTTGTGTCCAGGTGCCTCATCATGCTATTTGGACCCACAGTAGTTAATGTGGAATTTTCTTGTTCTGTCATATGTTTTTGTTTGTGTTCTTCGGTTTTGATCCAGGGGGTGTTATTATTGTGCAGTTTGAGTTCTGACCAGATACTTTTCCAATAATCTGTCAGTTCTTGTTTGTTTGGTGGTTCAGTCACTGCTGTCTGTTTGTTGTACATAGTTTTCCGGTAGAACTGTTTTTCGCTTCTTCGAAAGAGGTTGTTGATGTCTTGCCTCTCGTTTGATTCTTTGTATCTACAGAGTCTTGCGGCATATACGGATAGTTTTTGTTTCAAAGTATCAAGTATTTCTGGCAGTGTTCTGTTGGGAGACTTGGATTTGATCTTATCTACACCCTGTATGACACGGTTGGATGCGTTCCCATTCATAAACTGAGCAAGTTGTCCTAGATCTTCATCGTTTTGGTCGCGCTGAGATTTCCCGCGACGTCCTCGACCGTTACGTCGCTCGCCCAATGCTTCTTTTATTGGTCTACTCTTGTTTGGGATGTTTTTTAGTGTTTTTTTGGTGTCAGAAGCTCAAAGTGTCCCGACATTGGGTTGCCTGTTAGTAGAAGGTAAATAGTTTCGGTGTGTTTTCCAGTGCTTATTATTGTTGGTCTGTCCCTAAAAGTTATTTTTGTATTTCTTGTTCTTCGTTATTTTGAGAAGATATGAAAGTTGCTATTTTGGGTTTCCAAGAGGGCAAGTATCTCTAGGCTCGTTCCATAGGTGCCATTTTTCCTCATTTAGTTATAGTAGTTATTGAAGTCTTTGATATCGTTAGTCTTCAATTAATGAAAATGTGTGAAGTTCCGACCAGTTTTGTTGTATATGTTCAATTAATAAATGTCATTTCGACAAACAGACATGCAGACTAACAGATTGTGGGTACTAAGGGAAATGGGAGACTATATTTTTCATAATCTAGGGACCCTGTAACGTGAATAAATGTAGAAATTTCAGATCGCGTTTTTTTTTTAATTTCAATAATATTTGTAAAATCTACATTCTGTTGGATGAATGATTAATTTGTTGCTTGGCACAATGACACACTACTCATATATACCACTACACACAAACATTTTATGTTTGTACTCTACACGCGTTTCGCTAACCATGTAAACTTCATAATGAGCGATGATTGTTGAAGCTAACATGGTTAACGAAACGCACGTCGAGTGCAAAATAAAATGTTTGTTGTAGTGGTGGTATATACTGAGTAGTATAGCTCTCACTTTTGGTTTTTTTTATTATTGTAATTAATTAGCTACTTAATTACTTTATCACATTTTTAATTGTGAACTTATTACTTACATAATCTTTTTTTTAACAAATTTATTCAATTTATTCAAGATTTATCAAAGACATTTAAATATAAAGGACTAAATGGTATTTTTTTTTCTGCTATTGTTCTTTATTCGCCGAAGTCAAAAGCCTGTAAACAATATGGCAAAAAATCTAACACGGGTATATCATTACTATATTTACTGACACCATGTGACAGCTGCCAAGAAGATTTATAACGACTATAGAAATATGATCTTAAGTAAGTAAGTTTAAGATCGGTCAATTAAAAATAACCCAGTTTATGTTCTTCTTTTCTTTCTTTTCACATTTTTAATATAAAACCATTTAGTATAGAAATCTGAAAAATTATTTTTTGAAGAAAATGAAAGTTCGATTACCGTTGAGGCGAGAAAAAACCTGACTATATTTATTATTACTAGATTTTGGCTTATCTTGGAAGGCCATAATTTTAAGAATACCTTACTTCGCTCGTATGGAAACCAAATATAATACATAAAATTTACAGAAGGATGCAAACAAAAATAAACTAAGCAGAAATAAACGAAACAAAATTAAGTGGTACGCGCCAACTAGTTTTGCAGATAAATTCATTGCCGTTTCTATCATAGCAAATTTTTTTGTGGGTCTAGCACACGTGCTACAGGGACGTCCCTAAAACGCTACAGGAGCGGCACTGTGCGGAAAAAGTGATTCACGCTGCTCTTGAATCGCTGTAAATTGTACTCGGTGGGAAACACAGTCCTGGGCAAATTATTCCAAAAGATTGCTTGAAAAGCGTTGTACGAGGAGTAACAAGCTGAACCTCATACGGATGTGAAGTATCAGCGCGACGTGTATTTCTAACATGCACCGCTCTGGGAGGAATTAAACGTTCCACATGCTCCGAGCACTTTCCATGGAAATACTCGTAGAATAAGCTCAAGTCGCTAACCGTTCTTCGATGTTCCATCGAATCAAGGCCCGCCAGGTCAGTTCCAGGTCTCCAATCAGACGAACAGCTCTTCTCTGAATAGAATAGTTTGTGAGCGGAGCCCCAAGATAGAATTTCTTCCAGGTCTTTGTTAAATTGAACAACTTCCCGCTGTCTGCGGACACTCGCCTGAGCAGCCGATGTTCAAGCGTTCAAAGTGAATGAAGAGAATAAGCGTACTGTCCTCTGCAAAGCTGTAGATTGGATTTCCGGTCTTTTCAGCAGATCGTTAATGTAAATGAGAAAGAGAGTAAGAGATAGTATGGAGCTTTCGGGCACACCGGCGTTGATAGTGAAGGTGTTAGAAAGAAATCCGTCTACCGCCACTCGTAAAGAACGCTCACTGAGGAAACATGAGAGCCACAGACAGACCCTTTTCAGACATACCATAAGAGCGTAGCTTAGCCAACAGTCCATTGTGCTAACAACGGTCGAATGCCTTGGATATGTCAAGAGCAAACCGCTCGAGATTCTCCAAAGTGTTACAATTGCTTTGTTCCAAACATGTGTTATATAAGTCAGAAGATCTCCTGTTGATCTAATTTTACGAAAGCCCTATTGGTGATCGCTGATAATGTGGAATTCTTTATTAAGATATTTTAGAAGATGTTAGTTGATAGGCCTTTTCCATGACTTTCGATATTATTGAAAGCAGTGCGACTGGTCGGTAGTTATTTGGCAAGATCTTCTTGCCTTTTTTTAGTATCGGCCGCTGAACTGTGGCACACTTCCAGCAGGAAGGAAATATTCCCTTTCTGTAAGGATAGGTTGAAAAGTCTATAGAAAACTGGTGTCAGTTCCCTTGCACAGTTTTTTGAGAAACTATGGCAGATATTCCGTCAGCGCCAGAAGCTTTTTTTGGTGGTCTAGCTTCATTAAAATTACGTTTTTATGATAGGCTGTCTGAAGACAACATCGGACATCCTTGACTGCACTATGGGAAAAGTAGGTGGTTTGTTTTTCCCTGGAAATAGACAGTAGAGTGTGACGCAAAGTGTTCAGCAGTGTCGTTAGCAATATAATTATCTGGCCTTATGAGTGGTGGTATGGTTAGATTTGGTGAAATTTTAGCTAACTGCTGCCTTAGCGACTGACCAAAAGGACCTGGAATTGTTAGGGAGAAGCGAGAAGTTTGTTTCTAATTCACCGATTGTGTGCCTCCTTGGTTTCGTCGAAAATTTCTTTGCATCTCTTCCGGGCAGAAGAAACAAAGGGTGTTACGATTTATGGTGTTAGGATTGTCACGGCCAATGTCGATAGGCAAGATGTTTAGAAATAACAGCTTTCTTTGCATTTTCGGTTAAACCAAGGCTTGCCGTAAGAAGGCAATTTCTTCGAAAAGGGAATGTATGTTTCCATACCAGCCGAAACTAGCCTCGGAAAAACTTACCTGGCGCAGTCAGATGGGTCCGTCAGAATGAAAACAATTCCATGAGATCTTCCCATTTAAGCAAGATCTGTAGTGCTAAAGCTTGCGCGATTCTATTAGGCGCCCTCTCTATCACTGATTGGTAGGAAATACTCGATGTCGAAAGCAGTTATGGCGGAAAATAAAAAACTAACGGCGGAATTACTACGGTGACCGTTGTAAATCTCGGATCAGGATTGGTGGTTAAAAACAGATCAAGAAAGCACCTCGGCCCCCCGAACTCCCCGTCCTCGATCAGGGATCCGTGTTGGTTCGTCAAATAAGCTTGAGTTAAGCCACAGCTGATTGAGAATGATTCAGCTTCACTTACCTTGTTCGTCAGTAGTATTTGAATATTTAAAGTCATTTGATATTGTGGACATTAAAGTCGCCCAAGGATGGCAATTTTCGGCATTTGGAGATAGTTAATTTGTAAATGATCAATGGTGTCCGCCAAAGGAAGAAGCGAAAAGTGTTCATAAAAGTTAATAATCACTTGGTGGTTCGATAGAGGATACAGGCGAACCTTGTTGGTCTGTTTAGAGGTCGTGTTTTTTCTAACCACAATAACATCAAAGTTTGGAGGCTCCATGAGCCTCTTCTCTACAATTTAAGTTTGATTTTTAAGCTACTAAGGAAAGCAAAAGGGGCTATTGAAACAGATATAGAATCCGATCGATTCTTCAAATATTGATTTATTTTTAGGTCAACTTCCACATAGCAAATTTAACCTACACCTCAATCGCAAAAAAATACAATTATTAAATAAAAACTGAATCTGTCTTTTTTCAATCTTGAAGCTTTAATGCCAAACATTAAGTATAATAAATGAAGGTATTTTATGACGGAATACTACAATCAAAGAAAAACTTTAGCCGAGAAGAAGAAATTGAGAGAGAAAGAAGAAGAAAGAAAGAGAAAAGAAACGATTTAAAATATATTTACTCAACTTGAAATCTGACATTTTTGACTAAAACTGAAAAACTGATTGAAAAATTAATAAAAACTAACAACCTGAAGTCACTCAAATAGCAATTGGTTCCATTACTACATTAGGTGGCTTATGTACAATGCCTGCCCAAAAAAGTTACCGAACTAATTTATTTTTACTTTGCTCTTAAGCAGTGCCATCTCGTAAACAACGACCTGTAAAAATCTTAAACTTACGTCTGTAAATAACACATAAACATTCAATCCAGCCAGTCCCGTGATCAGTTAAGTAATGAGTGATAAAGACGTAGCGAACTGTATTATGTAAACGTATCCGTATGTGTCACACTTCTTATGGAGCAGTAACAGTGATCAAATTTCATAGTGAAACTAGGTAAAACAGCTACGGAGAGATTTGAATCGTCGACGATGATGATGATATGAAGTTGTTTTTCTGAGCGCGTCGACAATAAGCCACATGGCTCCCAGAGATTGACCCTTCGAAAAAGTTTATGAGTGATGATTGTTTATATCGCGTTAACTAGTATTTTTGTTTTAAACGTGGTTGGGGATTGCGGGAGTCCCCTCGAGAACGATGCGCCCCAGCACATATTCGATAGCAACAATACTAAAATTCCCCATCTCCTGCTAACCGGCCATGCATCTCTTCAGTAACTGATAGGATGGCAGAAAAACTTTACAATCTCACAATCACAGTGTGAATGGTCCGAAAATGTTTTAATTAAGAGTAAGTGTATGCGAAGTTGTACACCCCAACAAAAATAGCAACGGAAGGACGCCAGGCGTTTCATTCGAAATAATAATGCAGAACATCCGTCCTGCACTAAAATAATTTATGGCGTTGAGACGTGGGTTACAATTATCGGAGCCTACTACAATTCGGCTAAGTACGCCAATGGTCATGAAGAGTTTCGCCGAGCCCTAGACAGAAAGATATGCGACGAATAAAACTCAAGAAACAATGGCAATGCTCGACGCAGTTTTTGCAGAACGCATCAAAAAATGTATCCTCAAACAAACCGAAATCACTACAGTGCATCGCGAGGTACTATGTACGTGTCATGGAGCGCATTTACAAGAGAATTCAGCGACAGGAACAATGTACGAAAGAATTTTTTCTTGCTCCAGGACAACGCACTCGCTATCACATCACGGCCTGGGATTCTGTTGTAGTTTTTGGGCGCGAAAACAAGTTTCTTACTTCATTACCTCCTTATAGTCTGATTTAGGCCCGTAGTGACTTTTTTATTCCCAAAAATCAAGCTCCACAAAAGGGATCAACGGTATGACGAATGGGATGACATTAAAGCTAATTTAGACGTGTGAATTTAAATTTAAAAAAAAATTGGATCTCTAATCACATTTTTCTGACATGACCACATGGTGCATAAACATTCTCACGTTATTAAGGTCGAAGGGGAGCTATGTAGAACATCTGACTAATAAAATATTTACTTTTACTATTTTTTATTAAGGCAGTCAGAGAAATTTTTTGGCAGGCGGTGATACCCCATTAAAAAAATGATATTCACTTATTTA